>CM076572.1:667344442-667709442 GCA_034641835.2 Pinus albicaulis
AACCTCTAGGGTGAGATTTCAGAAGCAATCACTTCCTCACTGCCCATCACTTTTCTCTTCATTATCACTACTATGTTTAGCCTCTTTTCCTTGTTCCTCATCATCACTAAAGTCATCTCTTCAGTATTGTGTTTGAGCCAAGAGGCCTTTAACAAGACATGTTTTTGGTTTTTGAAGGGAAGTATCCTTGTGTTTTTGGCACCACAAACCTCTTTCCCTCAATCACTATTTTTATCCTTGTTATCCATAGCAAGAAAATACCTTTCAATTTGACAAAATCTTCATCCCCTATTCACTGTCTCTCTGTGTTTATAAAAAAGGACTCATTTGAAGTCATTGTTTTCTTTGATTATGAAAAACATGGTATGTTAAAACAAAACAAGATATGTTTTTTCCTTTCACTGTCTCTAAACAACCTTTCAAAATTTCAACAAGGACATTACCCTTCTATCACTGTTTCTTCTTTGGTTTAGTAAACAAGGTGTTCTTTGAAACCACTGCCAAGATGACTCTTTAAACTGATTTGAAAGTCTTTTACAAAACTTTGTTTTTTCCTCTATCAACTGTGTGTAACCTTAGCTGTCTCATAGAACAGAAGGATTTTCAAATTTGCACATTAATCATCCTTTCTTTCACTATGTCTCTCTTTTATTTTGACAAAGTCCTCATCCATTTCATCATTGTCTCTCTGATTTTGGAGACTGCAAACCTTTACTTTTTCATAACACAAAAGACCTCCTTCAACTTTGACAAAGCCTCATCCTCTAATCATTGTTTCTCACTATTGATTTAGTAAACAAGGGGTGCTTTGAAACCACTGTTAAGATATATTTTCAAACTGTTTTGAAGGACCTTTACAAACTCTGCCTCTTTGATTTTGGAGACTGCACAAATTCTTCATTATCTCACAGCATAAAAGACCTCCTTAAATTGACCAAGCTTTATCCCTCTTACCACTATTTCTCTCTTTGATTGTGATTCTCTTTATA
This sequence comes from Pinus albicaulis, assembly GCA_034641835.2. Classification (NCBI taxonomy): domain Eukaryota; kingdom Viridiplantae; phylum Streptophyta; class Pinopsida; order Pinales; family Pinaceae; genus Pinus; species Pinus albicaulis. The sequence goes on from CM076572.1 coordinate 667,345,432, forward strand.
AATGATCTTTGGAAGCCCTTGTAAACTAAAATTTATCCCTGTGGGACCTCTTAGTAATTTACTTAGGTCATAATACCTTGACAAATTTTCACAAAAGTATGACAAATAGACCCTTAACAGTAAACACTCATATGTCCTTTCAAACTCTGTTTTTCATCATTTCGAAGCCCTCTTCGCTCTTTAAAACAAAAACTTTCTTTGAATAAGTGTATTTGTAATTCTGAGCAGTGTTTTAACCACTGTCTTACCATTCCTTGAGCTGTATTTATCTGAAGTTTTCTAGATGATTAAGGCTCCTTTGAAATCAATGTTTTGAAAGACCACATTCGATTTGACAAAGGTGTTCATTTTCCAACACTGCTTCCATTTTTTTTTTGATATAACAAACAATTTTCCCTTTGTAAACACTTGTTAAAAAACCCTTTAAACAGATTTGAGATCTTTGAATGTAAGTTTTCTTTTTCCTCTAGCAGTTGTGGGCATCCTTAGCTGTTTTTAAAGCACAAAGAATAATTTCAAGATGGCACATCAACCTTCCCTTCCTTCACTGTTTCAATCATTTACTGTTCTAAGTAAAAGACCTTCTTTCAATTTTGACAAAAACTTCTATCCCTTAATTCACTGTCTCATCTTTGACTTAGCAAACAAAGGGTGTTCTTGGAACCACTAATAATATACTTTATCCAATTGTTTAAGACATGGAAATTACTTGTGGGAAATTTCGGGCATTTTGGAGAAATTTGATTCTTTAATGCTTAGAATTACACAGACGGTAAAATTTCATTCGAGGAAGACGGGGGCGAGGTCAAGAAAGGGTTAGGGGCAGTTTTTTTGTAATTTCAAAAAGTGGGGGGTAGACATGAATGTATAAGGGGCATTTATAAAGGGCATTTGGCACGTGGAATGGAATGGAATGGAACACTTTCATGCTTCAAAGGCCTTAAAAAAAAAGCAACGAAAGAAAGGGCCGTGTCATTTAGCAACAACCATGGGTGATGGGTGCCGGGCCGTTCAGACATGGCCCGGGTCGTTCTCAGTTTAGATATGCAGGGGTTATAAAATGGAAAATCAACGATTGATTAATGTAATTGACAGTGTTAAGATCATTTGGCAGGTGAGAGGGAGGCCTACCATGGCATGGGGCAATCTGAAGATGTGTTTGAACTTCGGGAGGTGGCATTCAGAATAAAAAATGGGCCGTTCAGATCTGAACGCGCCACGTTCACGGGCAACCCTGGGGGATAGGCACAAATGTGCTGCGCTCAACTACTCGCATGCCGCGCCCTTCACAAATTTCTTCTCTGTTTAGTTACAAGCGTGCCATTCCAAGTCACGGGCGCGCCGTGCATTACATTAAGCTCGAAAACAACTCAAAAATTTTTAAATACCTCAACTCTGTGTTTTTTCACCCGGCTGTAATCCATGAAATCATATTTTGTAAGTGTGATTTTCACCAGCAGCTCTCAGCTCCCTTGCCAAAATCATCATTTCTTGAATATGACCCACATAACCACTCAGTTGATGGAGATGTCGTGAACTTAACGAAAAGTGTCCCCAATGCCTGGAACAAAGATATTGTCACACTAGTATGGTAGCGCAATTTTCTCAGCATCTCAGCACATCCTATTGTGGAACTATCGGGCCTCAAATTGCCAGAAAAATAAATGATTCAATGATGATAACCAATGCAAACGTATCACCCAGAGAACATATTTTGGACTTATATAAGAACAAAGGCGCCATGTATACAACAGTCCATCAGCAACTCCTGTTAAATATTATCTTATAAGATTACTCAGCTCTGAACATAACCTTGGAATATTACTTGCAATTTGCTGCTTTGGGTTAGTGATTCGGCCATCCATATTGAGTATTTTGTAATATGTCACGTTCTGGAAATAATCTACATGAATGTGATGTGTCAAAAATTCCCTAAAATGCGAGCTCAAGGTTCTTGTTAAAAACTTTGAAATGGATGAAAATGCTAACTGAAGGAGACATAAGATACGATTTTCAGAAACTAGGCGCAAAAATACAGGCATCTGCCTTACAAAGGCAGCCTGAAACAAGAAATCTTGCATCTTTTCCAATATGTCGCTTAGAGAAGTTCACATTTGGTGATCCATCAATATTTTAAGGGACCACCGCTCATGACGTGCAACTATTACATACAAATACCACGATTCTATGACTCGAAGGCTCGTACTCCATTGAAAACTCGTTGCCTGTTTTGAAAATTACACCTGTCCCTGTATCATGAACACAATGATTCTATCCATGCTCTTACAAATAGATAATAATAGAACTTGAGTTGGGTGGCTATAACAGGTAATAATAAGTGAGGTGGACAGCTGAAACCACACTTCAGCTTTTTATAGCAAAACGCAATACTGCAAATACTATGACCCATGAAATGCTAAATATTGGAGCATAGTGGAATGTTTCCAATAAATTATGTGATGTTCCCTTTATACCCATCTGTGCCAATAGAAACCCTTGAGTTTTGTGTGAATTTGGTGAAATCAATAAACCAATCCCTTGAGCTTTCGATCTGCACTTAAAGGAAATCTTCATTATCATAGTGCACCAGAAGGGGCAACAATTTTGCCAGTCTCTTTCCTGTGAGCTTCTGACCACCTTTTGTTGAAAATGCAACAAGATGATGGAGCTTAGTGAAATGAAGTCACCTTCACTAAGTGGGCCCGCAGGCAAATATTGGCGCAAAGTCTATTTTAGACTATGTCTATTTTTAGACATATGGAGCATGGTCCAGGGGTTGCAGTATGTTATTCTTGGAGTATTGGTCATGTTGGTAAAAATAGATGGACCTGTATTTTTAGACATATAGGTCGAAGTCTATTTTGAGACTGCCTATCCTAAAAATAGAAAAGTCAAATATTATTTACCCTTAATAATATTTGGACTCTAAACTTCAGTTTACTCTCTTGGAGCACTTTGGTTTTGATGTGGATATGGCACATACGGTGACAGAAGAAATACGCTTTTCCTAAGGGTTAGTTGAGCTATTGCATGGTTGACTTGGGTTAGGAACTCAGTGGCGAGTTTGGTGGAGTTGTGTTCGGTTTAACTTAGTTGAACTAGTTGTATTTAGTCTAACTAACAAATACACTAGTGATGAGTGGTCAATAATTAATTATTAATTAATTCACTAATTATTAACTCATAAATCAACTAAGAACACATCAGTTAATTGCAATGCATGGACAGTTCAGTGGAGACCAGTGTTAGAGGTGGGTGAAAGGGTGAGTCTACTATCAGTTGTGACTATTGGATATGCATGAGATTTGCACACACATTGATGGAGATTGCCAATGAGGATTGCGCAGTTGGAGCTAGTGGGATTCAAACTTGGATCTCATCATTAATCAACTTGGATTGTGCAGTAGAGGCAAGCAGACTTGTGGAGGAGATTTGAACCTGTGACTTGTTCATCTTCATAACTAGTTTTGTGTGTAGCATTGAGATAATGCTGAGGGCTGTGAGAGATTTGTGCTATGTATTGTTACATGTTCTCTATCATTATAATATACAGATATTTGGGGGTTTTCAGCTATTTCTTTCCCCATTACATCCTGTGTTGATATGTGTGCTTGGTTTTGTTTTAATGAGCGCATGCGACTGCTTTCTATTTCCACATATTGATGATCAATTGTAGAAGAGGTTATGTATTATGCATGAAGCTTAAATAGTGTGTAATCAGGATAATCTTGGTGAATAATTCAGCTATTATTCAAATTTCTACATGGTATCAGAGCGAAATTGATCATCAGATCTATTACGGTGATTACAAATTTATTTCGGTAGACAGAGTCTGTAAGCGGGCCAGGTAGCCTCTGGATCCATCCTTTCTTTGAAAGGTGATATATCCAGTAAATGCCCCTACAGTCGATCTCTGTGCTAGAAATAATTTGTTCTCACAGATCTAGAAGCAGTTGAGTTTTGAGCTTGGAATTCGAATTTTCCAGCAGTTTGTTTTCTTGGTGCCGGAGTTGAAATGTCTTTCAACGGTTTGCGACTGGAATATTCCCTTGAGGGAAGTTTGAATTATGTTGCATGGAAGGACAGAATGGAGGTGGTATTAGATGATAACGGGCTGAAGGAGTTCATAGATGCTGAGATCCCAAAGCCTACTGATGCTGCTCAAGTTGAAGCTTGGCAAAAGAAGATGGCGAAATGTCGAAGGATTCTGTTGGAGGGCATGAAGGATCACATTGTATCCAGCCTGCATGGAAAAGCTTCTCCATACTTGATGTGGAAAGTGTTGACAGATCTATTCCAAAGTAAGAGCGACCAGAGGAAGTTGGCGCTCAAGGATAAACTCATAAACATTAAGATGGAGAAAGGCGACAGTATCGCCAAGTACCTCACGAAGTTCATCCAATGCAGCGATGAGCTGGTAAGTGTGGGGGTGACTGTCGATGAGGAGTACTTGGTGGACCTGGCTCTCCTTGGTCTTCCAAAGAGTTGGCATTCCTATCAGGACTCTATCAATGGTCGGGAGAAATTTCCGAGATGGGAGCGACTTTGGTTGGATCTCATGCAAGAGGAGGTAAGGCGGACTACCAAGGACAGACCTTCATCAAAGGCATCTGATGAAGAAAATTGTGCTTTTGATGCCAAAGAAAATAAGGGGAAGATCAAGAAAGCTTCTCATTTCGGTGCGAAAGGAAAGAAGCAAGAAATTTCCAAGGTGAAGTGCTTTCACTGTCACCAGCACGGACATTATGCCACAAATTGTCCGCAGAAGAAGAAAAATAAGCATGCTGTTGCATCTGCAGCGGGAGAGGCCTTAGCCTCCCAGTTTGAGCTGGATTTTTCACTGATCGCATGCGTGGTCTCAAGTGTGATGGGATCAGTATGGTTCTTGGAAAGTGGTGCGTCTTTTCACATGACTGGAGATCGAGATCTGTTTTCAGATCTGGATGAGAAAGATCTTGGAGTGCACATCGAGATGGGCGATGATGGTAGATACAATGCGACCGGTATCGGTACCATTTCCTTTGAGAGGGAGTCTGGTAAACCATTCGTATTGAAGGAAGTGATGCATGTTCCAGGATTGAAGAAGAATCTGATCTCTGTGGCGATGTTAGAAGACAAGGGGTATGATGTTGTCTTCAGCGAAGGAAAGGCTTTCCTGTGCAGTAAGACAACTGGAGAAACCTGGAAGATAGGGGTTAGAATCAAGAACCTTTATCAGTTGCAAGTAGATGGCTACGCAGCAATGGCATGCAAGGCGGAAGGAGTGGTGAGCCGGGATGGTGGTGAGCTGTGGCACCGAAGATTGGGCCACCTTCACCATGGAGCTTTGAAGATACTGCAGAAGATTTCTATTGGGCTTCTTAAGGGCACTCTTGCGCAGTCAGATTAGTGCAAGGGGTGTACCTTGGGAAAATTTGTGAAAGCCACCTTTCACGAGAAGGATAGTCGCGCCACGACGATCCTTGAGAGAATTCACACAGACGTGTGTGGACCTTTCTCAGTAGCTTCGATAGCAAAGCACAAGTACTATGTGATCTTTGTTGATGATTTCTCTCGGAAGTGCTGGATCTTCTTCATGCAGAAGAAGAGCGAGACATTTTCAAAGTTCTGTGAATTCAAGGCGCTGGTTGAGAAGGAATCGGGGAAGCATGTGAAGGCTCTTAGGAGAGACAATGGTGGTGAATTCATCTCTACTAAATTCAAAGACTTTTGCAGCACAGAAGGGATTCAGAGAGAGCTCATCGCACCCCATAACCCACAGCAGAACGGGGTGGCTGAGCGGAAGAACATAACGATCGTGGGTGCTGCACGGGCGATGTTGCATGATCAAGGCCTACCCCTTCACTTGTGGGTTGAGGCATGCAATACAGCAGTGTATGTGCAGAACCGTTGTCCTCACAAGGTTCTTGGCATGAGTACACCGGAGGAGGCTTATTCTGGCAAGAGGCCTGATATTTCCCATTTGCGGATTTTTGGTTCTACTGTCTACATGCATGTGACGAAGGATGCGAGAAGGAAGCTGGATCCAACTGCTGAGGTTGGAATATTTGTGGGGTACACTGATACACCTCACAACTATCGGGTGTATTTTTTAGACAGTCGAAAGACTGTTGTGCGACGGGATATAAAATTTCAGGAGGAGAAAGCCATGCGGTGTTTGCTTGAGAGGGAGCCACACTTGCATGCAGATGAGGAGCTGTTAGTTCCTAAGGAGGAGCTTCCGGATGTGGATCAGCCACAAGAGGAAGTTCATGAGGTGGAAGAGACCACTCATGCAACGCCAACCATCAGAGGGCGCAAGCGCACTACAGAAGCTAAGCGACTGGCTCGAGATGCAGAGAAGGTTGTAGGACCACCTACAACACAGCGCAGACAGAGACAGTCACCGGACCGGTACACTAGATACATGGCTCTTGTGAGAAAATGTGTCATGACAGAGCCATCCTCTTTCGAGGAAGCTGTGGAGGACCCCGCATGGGTAGATGCCATGGTGGAAGAGTATGATTCGATTGTCAGAAACAGTGCATGGGAGATTGTCCCAAGACCGGAGGGGAAATCAGTGGTGGGTTCGCGATGGATCTACAAAGTGAAGCAGGCGGCTAACGGGAGTGTGGAGAAGTACAAGGAAATATTTGTTGCCCGAGGCTTCTCACAGATAGAGGGGATCGATTATGAGGAGACCTTTGTACCTGTCGCAAGGTATTCTTCCATACAGACGATCCTAGCTCTCTCAGCACAGATGGGGTGGCACATCCATCAAATGGATGTGAAGACTGTGTTCCTCAATGGAGTCATTGAGGAGGAGGTGTACATAGAGCAGCCCAAAGGTTTTGAGATCTTCAGTAGTGAGTCGCATGTGTGCAGACTCAAGAGAGCACTGTATGGGTTGAAACAATCACCTCGTGCTTGGTACACACGGATAGATAGTTATTTCACCGAACTTGGATTCTCCAAGAGTGAGGTAGATCCTAACCTGTACCAGATTGTGGTGGAGGGGAAGTTGCTGATCATTGTACTGTATGTAGATGATCTGATTTTGATGGGTGATGAGCTGTTGATACTTTCATGCAAGGAGGATCTTGCTAGAGAGTTTGAGATGAAGGACTTGGGCCTCCTTCATTATTTCCTTGGATTGGAAATTTGGCAGCGCAGTGGTGGACTGTTTGTTTCTCAGGGTAAGTATGCCCGGGAGATACTGGAGAAGTTCAACATGCATGGCTGCAAGCCTGTTGATACTCCTCTTCTTGGTGGTTGGAGGAAGGAGGATGCTACTTCAGCGGAGGTAGTGGATGCCACTGTCTATCGACAGTTGGTGGGGTCGCTTATGTATCTGGTCAATACACGACCCGATATATGCTATGCTGTTAACCAGCTTTCGCAAGCTATGGTTAATCCTACCAAGCTCTTCTGGAAGGCAGGCAAGCATGTATTGCGTTATCTTAGAGGCACATCGGGATATGGCTTGTGGTACAGACAGGAGGATGAGGTGAAGCTTTGTGGCTTCACGGATGCAGATTGGGCAGGGAGCCCAATAGACAGAAAGAGCACATCTGGAGGGATCTTCAGTATCGGGTCGACAGCAGTTTATTAGTACAGCAGGAAGCAGAGATCCATGGCACTCAGTTCAGCAGAGGCTGAGTATATGGCAACAACTTGGCTACATGCGAGGCCATATGGATGAGGAAGATCCTGGTCGGGTTTTTCGGGTCACACTTGGAGCCTACTGTGATTTATTGTGATAACCAGAGTTGCATTAAACTCTCGGCTAATCCAATATTTCATGATAGATCCAAACACATCAACATCAGGTACCATCATATCAGAGATTGTGTGTAGCGGAGAATCATGTTACTTTCATATATTCCCACGGAGGATCAGGATGCTGATATCTTGACGAAGGCGTTCACCAGGAGAAAATTTGAATACCACAGAGGTAGGATAGGGGTTGTAGATAATCCATATCTTGTTGAGAGGGAGTGTTGAAAATGCAACAAGATGATGGAGCTTAGTGAAAAGAAGTCGCCTTCACTAAGTGGGTCCGCAGGCTATTTTTGGCGCAAAGTCTATTTTTAGACATATGGATCATGGTCTATGAGTTGCATGATGCTATTTATGGATGATTGGTCGAGTTGGTAAAAATAGATGGACCTCTATTTTTAGACATTGGGCGGTTTCTATTTTTAGACTGCCGGGCTAAAAATAGAACAGTCAAATATTATTAACCCTTAATAATATTTAGACTATAAACATTATATTTTCCTCTTGGAGCACTTCAGTTTGATGCTTGGATGTGGCACATGCAGCTGACAGAAGGAAATACGCTTTTCCTAAGGGTTAGTTGAGCTATTGCATGGTTGACTTCAGTTAGAACTCATGTAGCAGAGTTTGGTGGAGTTGATGAGACAGTTGGTGGAGTTGTGTTCGGTTTAACTTAGTTGAACTAGTTGTATTTAGTCTAACTGACAAATACACTAGTGATGAGTGGTGTGAATTAATTATTAATTAATTCACTAATTATTAACTCATAAATCAACTAAAGAACACATCAGTTAACCGCAATGCATGGACAGTTCAGTGGAGACCAGTGTTAGAGGTGGGTGAAAGGGTGAGTGTGACTATCAGTTGTGACTATACTTGTGCATGAGATTTGCACACACATTGATGGAGATTGCCAATGAGGATTGCGCAGTACAAGCTAGGGGATTCGAACTTGGATCTCATTCATTCACATCTTGGATTGCGTAGTAGAGGCAGGCAGACTTGTGGAGGAGATTTGAACCTGTGACTTGTTCATCTTCCGTGCTAGATTTGTGTGTAGCATTGAGATAGTGCTGAGAGCTGTGAGAGCTTTGTGCTATGTATTGTTACATGTTCTCTATCATTATAATATACAGATAGTTGGGGGTTTTCAGCTATTGCTTTCCCCATTACATACTGTGTTCTATGTGTGCTTGATTATGTTTTAATGTGCGCAAGCGACTGCTTTCTATTTCCGCATATTGATGATCAATTGTAAAAGAGGTTATGTATTATGCATGAAGATTAAATAGTGTGTAATCAGGATAATCTCGGTGAATAATTCAGCTATTATTCAAATTTCTACAGCTTCCCCTATTTTTTTCAACTTGTATACTTGTATCTTTTGGGTTGAATTACGGGTCAGAGACACTATTTTTTTTACTCAGACACATATATTTTTTGATATATATAAGAGAGATAGTTTTTTTCTTCTTTAGTTTGTGTGCCCCCTTTTTTGTTTATGGATAATGTTATGCTGATGGATATCTACGTTTTCTATGTTTTTGGTTTTTTTATGTATGATGGTTTATCCGAGATGCATTCTAGTTTAGAATATTGTTAGCTATGCGATTAGTTGTTTGGTTTTGACTCCTTGGTACATGTGTGAATGTAATGTGGTCAAATTTTCGGCTTAATCTTTTTGCACGCAAGTATTTTATAAACAGATGTGAATCCCATGTGTCAAATTCATGGTTTAACTATGACACCACTAACTGAGAATCGAGGTATATATGCATATGGTGTATGCCATGATTAAGGCCTTCGCACATAATTCTGATGATGACATCATATTATACTTGATTTTTTGTCATTGAACCGATGCACACACCATTGGTGTAGACTAGTAATCAATCAGGGTGGTAGATGACCTAGACGACTTCTGCTAAACTTTGAGACCATCGTGATGCTCCATCGACAAATCCGAAGTAATGGTCAGGTTGATAATCCATTGTAACACTAGAGTGTATTTTGTGACAAGTATTTCGGTCAAAAAAATTAAATTTTTTTGGTTTGTGTACGTTGACTCTAGGGGTGGGTCTTCTCGGCCCTTATGGGTAGAATTTCTTGAGGTAAAGGTTTTTGACAGGGTTGTTGAGGCATGTTCTGTCTGGCTCAGTCAAGATGTATACCCACTTTAGGAGGAAATGTTTTATGATGTAGGGTCCTTTCCACAAAGTGTCAAACTTTCCTAGCCCTAGGGCTTCTTTTGCGACATCGTAGCAGAGGACTAGCTCTCCTTCAATGAATGAGCGAGGGTTGATATGGCGATCGAATGATTCTTTTACCCGTTTCTTGTGGGCCTCGTTGTGATGCAGTGACTGTCGTCGAATTTTGTCGACAAACTATTTAAGGGAATTTTTAGGTCTAAAATGGGCCTCCTAAGGAAATTATAAAATAATAGTGGAAATAATAAAATAATATTTGATGACATCATCAAATTTTAGAGGGAAAAAAGTAAAAACTACTTTTTCAACTCGTATTTTAAACTTATCTCCCAAAGTTTTTACTAAAATTTCGAGTGAGATTACTCATTGGATGAAAAATTTAATTCCTCATCTAAGGATTACCCATGTTGCATACATTCAATGGACCCTATTACACGAAAATGAGAAATACATGAAAAACGTGATTGCAATCCGTTTTTCATGTATTTCTCATTTTTCATGTAGCAAGTTCCATCAAAAGTATGCAACATGGGTACTCCTTGGATGAGGAATTAAATTGTGCATCCAAAAAGTACTCCCAGTCGAAATTTGAGTAAAAAATTTGGGAGATAATTTAAAAATATCAGTTGAAAAAGTCGTTTTATTATTTTATTATTTTTTAATATTTTTACCCTTTTACTTAAAAAATGGTGAATCATCCCCCATGGTTGACATAATCATCTTAAATCCTATTGGTTCTTATAAATTTTATTTTGGTTGTATATTTTTCTTAGGAGGCCCATTATAGACCTCAAAATTCTCCTAATGGTAGTTGTACTAAACGTTGTTCTGGAGGTTCAGTATCATCAAGGAGTTCAATGGCAGCATGTAAATTCATAATCTCGCATTCTATGGGAATCACGGCTTCGACTCCATATACCAAGTAGAAGGGAGTGAAACAAATGGATTTTTTCACAGTCGTGTGGTATGCCCACAGGACAGAGAAAAGCATATTGTGCCAGTTGGTTTTATGGTTATTCACCATGCACTGTAACATAGCTTTGATAACTTTATTCACAGCTTCTACATTTCCATTGGATTTGGGGTAGTATGGTGATGCAAATTCATGGGTGCATCCGAGGTGGTGAGATAGCCCCTGAAAAACTTCATTCTCAAAGTGTTTCCCATGTTCAGAGAATAAATCCTTGGGAATTCCGAACTGGGCAATGACATGGTTAAACATAAATCGTGTGGCAGCTTCTGCGGTGTTGTCGTATGTGGGCATGGATTTTTCCCACTTGGTGAAATAATTGATAGCTATGATGCTGTATTTATGATTTCTTGATGATGCTGGGTTGGAAGTCATGAATTCAATCCCCCATTTGCAAAATGGGTCGACGACAATGATGGGGTGCAGGGGAGCGAGAGGGGCTCGTGCCTTATGAGAGAAGTGCTGACATCGCTCACACCTCTTGACTGCTATGATACAATCCTGAAAAAAAGTGGGCCAGAAATATCCTACTCATAGAATTTTTTGGGAAGTGGCCATCGCAAGCTCTGTCATGGCAATCATTAAGGGCTTGTTCCACTTGGTCATGAGTAAGGCATCGACGTAAAATGGTGTCGATGCCCTATCGGTATAAGACATCTCCCATAACGAGGTGTCAGGGGGCCTGATGGCAAATGCGCAAATGGTCGTCTCGAGTGAGGTGGGGTCTAAAATTTAAGGTTCGTAAAAAGAGGAGGATATATCTGTACCAAGGGTCGTCGGTTGCTACGAGGAAGAGATGTTCATATGGTAGCAAATCAATTACTGGTGACCCTTTGCTGTGACTTGGGAGGTCCATAATGAACTCTGCTAATATAAACACCTTTTTTCTCTTGGGGGAGTGAAACTATAAGTCATATTCTTATATAATGACTATCTAGTAGGCGTATTTTTGGTTCATTAGGTAGCGGGTGAGCAGATACTTAATGGGGTTAATATCCGTGATGACCATAGTGGTCTTCAAGATGATGTAGTGTCGAAACTTTTGGACTACGTGAATCAACGCTAAGGCAGTATTTTCTTCGGGTTCATATATTAATGTCGGGCATAATAAGGTCTTACTAACGTAGTGTATTATGTGTTCCTTCCCATCTTGTCCTTCCTGGATTAGCACTCTGGCCAAAGTGGTCTCGAATGCTGATACATACAGGATGTAATCTTTGTCATAGTCTGGGGGACTGATGAGCTGTGTTGAAGACAATGTGTCATTCAGTGCGTCAAACGCTTGTTGGGCATGGTCATCCTATTTGAATGGGTTTTCCTAGAAAATGAGGCGCAGGAACCCTTGAGCACAAGTGGCATAATCTGGGATGAAACGTCTCAGAAAATTGGCCTTTCCTTGTAGGCTTTGTAGTAGCCTGAGGGTTCGAGGTGGAGGTACCTCTTTGATGGCTTGGACCTTGAGGGGGTCCACCCGAATTCCTTGTTGGGACATGATAAAAACTAAAATTCTTCCTACTATGACATGAAAGACGCATTTCAGGGGGTTCGAGCATAGTTTGTATTGGCGGCATTGTTGGAATACCAGTCGCAGCTCCTCGAGATGGTTTGAGTGCTTCTTGGAATAGACGATAACGTCATCCAAGTAGGCGAGGATAAGTTGTGCCAAGTCATGAAAGATGTAATTCATGGCTCTTTGGAAGGTGGCTCCTGCATTTTTCAAGCCAAATGGCATTACCTTGTATGAAAATGTGCCCCAGGGGATGGTGAACGCGGTTTTGTATTGGTCAGTGTGACGGATTTGAATTTGATTGTACCTAGAGAATTTTTCCATGAAGGAGAGGGTCTCATGACCCACACAAGCATCGATGACTTGATCGATGAATGGGATAGGGTAATTTTCTTGGGACATGCTTTTTTCAAATCTCAAAAATCTATGCAAACACGTATGGTGCCCTATTTTTTCATGACAGGAACAGGGTTGGAAACCCAAGATGTGTAAGCAATGGGGTAGATAAACCTGGCTTTGTGAAGTTTATCGATTTCTCATTTTATTTCTTCTGCCTTTGATGGGTGCAGTTGATGTTTTCTCTGATATATTGAAGGTACGTCAGGGCAGGTGTCAATATGGTGCTCTACGATAGTGGGACTAAGCCTAGGAATTTCTCAGTAGTCCCACGAGAAGATATCTCTATACTCTTGTAGAAATTGGGTATAAGAGTTTATTTCTTCTGGAGAACAATATGCCCCCAGTGAGATTTCTTCGACCTTTTGAGTATTTTGGGATATATTCACCTTGATGATAGGTGAGATGTTTGACATGATTCCTTCCTCAAACGCATCAAGTGCCAGGATAGGATTCTTGAACCAATCGACTTTCCCGGATGGGAGGAAATATTTTGATTCGATCTCATAAATATATTGTTATTTTTTCTTGTCAGGACTGAACAATTTTTTGGGGAGAAAAAGCATGGTGATGTATCACATCCCATGGATATTTGGTTCCACCGTGGCCTCTAGGATGTCATCATCCAAATGGAATAGGGATCCTACAAGGGATTGATTCTGCTTAAGTTGTGCAGAATAGGTTTAGTCTGCACAGAGTTGGTTGATAGACGTGAAAAGGATTCCATCAGTGACGTGGTGGAATCAGACACGGTCGACAGAGTGCAGATAGATTGGATTTTCACTATCATAGGTACATCTACTCTCGTAGTTGTAGTTGACTCGACACCTATGGCATGAGTAGAAAACTTGAGTCATAGTTACGATACATGATGATATGAATCATATTTGGTGTATTGTGTCGTTGGTGTTTGGTGGGGGGGGGGAATTTCCATGATGGGAGCTTGCGTGAGCGGGAGGCTAGATCCTTCGTTGGAACAGGAATTTTCCGGTAGGTGGAAGTTGTGCCTGGTGAAGAGGTGCCTAAATTTTTCCATTAGCGGGCAAGCCTCTAGTTTGTGGTTATGGACGGTGCAAATGGTGCATGGTACCATTGTTCCAACTGAGTAAATTGTGCGGGAATCAACACTACTCCTTGTCCCAGAAGTGGATGCTTGAAAGGGATCAGACGTAGAGGGGGAGGTCTTCTTCTTCCATTTTTGAGTTTTTGGCTTGGATATGTCTCACTCTTTTCGAGAGTCTATGCTTGACACCACTCTTTCCGCTCTTAGCTTTGGGATATGCTCGCATTTTATTGTATGATGAAAGTGTGAAAAAATACAACAATAGTTGTGTGTGATTTTATCTTGGTTAGAAAGATGTTTTTGTGGGAGAAAAGAGACTATGTGAAAACTGTGGGTGAGGTGCTTCATCTATTTTCACTGATTGACCCAGTGGCCAATCAGGTCGCATAGTCTACATGTTATCCTAGGTTGAACCTAGGTCATCCTTGGTTGGCGTGCCTTCCCATCTTTCCCATTACGCAGACATGGGTATGAAGTAGATTGCCTGGGGGCGCTCTGCCTTCCATATTGGTTGAGGAGATCCTCGTGTTTCTTCTCTACACTAGTACATTTGGCGGAAATTCTGACACTTTGGTTCTGACACTTTTGAACAAATGTCAGAAATTTCCCCAAATTTTATCAATTTTTCAAATCCCACCCACAACTGTTGCTATACCGATGTTTGGAGACAAGTGTCAGTATTACTTAGAGGTAAGTGTCGGTCTTGCAACGTTTGTAAACAAGCGCCAGAATTGTGACAGATTGGAGAGATGTGTCGGTCTTGCGACACTTAGAGATAAGTGTCACTATTGCGATGTTTGAAGGAAAGCATCGCTATTGCGACAATTTGGGGAAAAGCCTCGGAATTGCGACGGATTGGAGAGATGTGTTGGGCTTGCGACACTTAGAGTGAAGTGTTGCTATTGCGACATTTGGAGGAAAGCGTCACTATTGTGATGGTTTGGAAATTAATTTCTTTGGCCTCTCCTTTAATAAATAATAATCTAACTTGGGTCCCAGGAAATGGATGATCAATTAATATTTGGAACCATAGTATTATGGGGTAGCCTCCTTTGGGAAATTTGAACTCCCTTCTCTTCCCCTTTTTGAATGGTTGGAGCAACATAATAAGATATCTTTAGTTGACATATCACATTCTGATGAAGATGGAAGGTGGTTATGATGAGACTTCTACTGAGTTTCATAAAATATTAAATATGTGATGCGCTCACTCCTTGGTTCACTTTTAATGTGTGCCCCCAACCAAGGTCGAGTGCACTGTGTCGTGCCGTGTGAGGTCGCCCAACTAGGTGCGTTCAAGTCAAGTCGTTTCGTTCGAGGGTGCCCGTATCATTTTTGCTAAGTTATGACCGCCTGGGTGCCTTGTGCACATTCAGGTGGCCCATTTTCTGTTTGCTCCCTTGTGGCATTGTTCGTTCAAGCACGTCGTGTCACACCGTGTAAGGTTGCTCGAGCAGGCACGTTCAGGTCGGGTCATTTCTTTCGAGGGTGCCCGTATCAGTTTTGCTAAGTTTTGACCGCCGGGGTGGCTTGTGCACATTTGGGCGGCCCGTTTTTCATTTTCTCCCTTGTGGCATCATTCGGTCAGGCACGTCGTGTCGCGTCGTGTGATGTCGCCCAACCGGGCACATTTGGGTCAGGCTGTTTTGTTCGAGGGCGCCCATATCAATTTTTCTAAGTTGTGACTGCCCAGGTGCCTTGTGCACATTTGGGCGGCCCGTTTGTCATTTTCTCCCCTGTGGCATTGTTCGCCATTTCGAGCCGTGTGAGGTCGCCCAACCGGGCGCGTTCGAGTCAGGCTGTTTCATTCGAGGGCACCTGTATCAGTTTTGATAAATTGTGACTGCTCAGGTGCCTTATGCATGTTCGAGTGGCCCATTTGCTATCTGCTACCTTGTGGCATCGTTCGTTTGGGCGCACCGTGTCACACCATGCGAAGTCGCCCGACCGAGCGCGTTGCTGTCGGGTCATTTCGTTCGAGGGCACCTGTATCAGTTTTGCTAAGTTGTGACAGCCCAGGTGCCTTATGCATGTTCAGGCGACCCGTTTGCCATTTGCTCCCTTGTGACATTGTTCGGTCGAGCGCGTCGTTTCGTGCCCTGTGAGGTCGCCCAACTGGGCGCGTTCGGGTCGGGTTAGGTCGTTTCATTCAAGGGTGCCCATATCAGTTTTTCTAAGTTGTGACTACCCAGGTGCCTTGTGCACGTTCGAGTGGCCCATTTTCCATTTTCTCCCTTGTGGCATCGTTCGGTCAGGTGCACCGTGTCACGCCATGTGAGGTCGCCCAACCGGGCACATTCGGATCAGGTCGAGCCATTTCATTTGAGGGCGCCTGTATCATTTTTGCTAAGTTGTGACTGCCCAGGTGCCTTGTGCACATTCGGGTGGCCCGTTTTCCATTTTATCCATTGTGGCATTGTTCGGTCGGGCGCGCCATGTCACGCCGTGTGAGGTTGCTCGACCGGGCATGTTCAGGTCAAGCCGTTTCATTCGAGGGCGCCCGTATTAGTTTTTCTAAGTTGTGACCACTCAGGTGCCTTGTGCACGTTCGGGTGGCCCATTTGTCATTTTCTCCCTTGTGGCATCGTTCATTCGGGCACGCCGTGTCGTGCCGTGTGAGGTCACTCGACCAAGCACGTTTGGGTTGGGTCGTTTCGTTTGAGGGCGCTTGTATCATTTTTTCTAAGTTGTGACCACCCAGGTGCCTTGTGCACGTTCAGGTGGCCCGTTTGCCATTTTCTCCCTTGTGGCATCGTTCATTCAGGCGCGTCATGTGAGGTCGCCCGATAGGGCGCATTCGGGTTGGGCTGTTTCATTTGAGGGTGCCCGTATCAGTTTTTCTAAGTTGTGACCTCCCGGGTGCCTTGTGCATGTTCGGGTGGCCCATTTTCCGTTTACTCCCCTGTGGCATTGTTCGTTGTGTCGCGCCATGTAAGGTTGCCTGACCGGGTGCGTTCGGGTTGTGCCGTTCTGTTCGAGGGCACCCATATCAGTTTTTCTAAGTTGTGACCACCCAGGTGCTTTGAGCACGTTCGGGCGGCCCGTTTTCCATTTTCTCCCTTGTGGCATCGTTCGGTTAGGCGCACCATGTCGCGCCATGTGAGGTCACCTGACCGAGCGCATTCAGGTAGGGCTGTTTTGTTCGAGGGTGTCCGTATCAGTTTTGCTAAGTTGTGACCAACCCGGTGCCTTGTGCACGTTTAGGTGGCAAGTTTTCTATTTGATCCCTTGTGGCCTCGTTCATTCGAGCGCGCCATGTCGCGTCGTGTGAGGTCGCTTGACCGGGTGCGTTCGGGTTGGTTTGTTTCGTTCAAGGGTGCCCATATCAGTTTTTCTAAGTTGTGACCACCCAGGTCAGGCCCCCTAAGCCCCCAATCCTTCTTCTCTCTCCCTTTCTCTCCTTATACCTCCCTCTCTCTTCCCCAATCTCTCTCTCTCTCTCTCTACCCTTCAATCCTCTCAATGTATCCCTCCCTTTATCTTTCTTTCTGCCCTCCTTCCTCTTCGCTTGGCCTCTTCTCATTTCTCATGATTGTGGGACACTCGAACTTAAGATTTTATGGAGTAGTCATGAAGTGCAGTCTAGTTATTAAGACTTCATCAGATGGCCATTCTCCAGACTTAAATTGTTTGACAACACTGTGGCTGAGTTTGAAACTGGAGATTGAACATACATTTGGTTTGATTGCAATATAAATTTTCATCAATAAATGTAAATTAATGGCTAACAAATACTATAAATTAATAATTAAAGAAGACATGGAAACAAGCAACAATACTTACAACATTATTACATTGAGACGCAAATAATAAGAAACTAATGTGCATGAACAGAGACCAATGAAACTATCATCTTAACCCCTAACCCCATAAACACTAATACCTATCCCCTAACCCATTTAACCCCCTAAACCTATAAACCTTTAACCCATTTAACCCCTAAACTATAAACCTCTAAACCCTCAACCCCTAACCCCTAAACCCTTAACCCCTAACCCGTTTAACCCCCTAAACCCCTAGTAAACCCCTAACCCATTTAACCCCCTAAACCCTAAACCTATAAACCCTTAACCCCTAACCCCTTAAACCCTAATTACCGACCCCTAACCCATCTAACCCCCTAAAACCTAACCCGATTAGCCCCTAACTTCTAACCCCCAAAATCCTTAACTGCTAAATCCCCTAACCCATTTAACCCCCTAAACCCTAAACCTATAACCCCTTAACCCCTAACCCATTAAACCCTAATTCCCAACCCATAACCCATTTGACCCCCTAAACCATATACCTCTAAACCCCTAACCCATTTAACCCCTAAACCCTAAACCTCTAAACCCTTAACCACTAACCCTTAAACCCTTAACCTCTAACCCATTTAACCCCCTAAACCCCTAAACCCCTAACCCATTTAACCCCCTAAACCCTAAACCTCAAAACCCTTAACCCTTAACCCTTTAAACCCTATTTCCAAACCCTAACCCATTTAACTCTCATTTGTCAATTTCTCCCTTGTGCCTTCGTTCGGTCGTGCACGCCATGTCGTGCCATGTGAGGGCGCTCGACCAAATATGTCACACTCCTTAAGTACCTCTTGTGACTGCATGGGTGCCTTGTGCACATTCATGCGGCCTGTTTTCTTTTTTCTCCCTAGAGCCTTTGTTCGGTCGGGCGCGCCATATTGTGAGGGCGCCCACCCAAATGCATTCAGGTCGGGTCGAGTCATTTTGTTTGAGGGTGGCCATATCAAATTTGCTAATTTGTGATCACACGAGTGCCTTTTACATGCTCATGTGGCCTATTTTCCATTTTCTCCCTTGTGCCTTCATTCGTTCATGCATGTCGTGTCACGCCGTGTGAGGACGACCGCCCAAACGCGTTCAGGTTGGGTCGTTTCATTTGATGGAGACCGTATCAAATTTGCTAAGTTGTGACCTCATGGGTGCCTTGTGCACGTCCGTGCAGCCCATTTTTTGTTTTCTCCCTTGTGTCTTCGTTCGGCCGGGCGTGCCATGTCTTTTCGTTTAAGGGCGCCCGCCCAAACTCGTTTGGTTTGGGTCATTTCGGTTGAGTGTGCCCTCCAAAACGCATTCGGGTCAGGCCCCCTAAGCCCCCAATCCCTAATCCCTTAACTGTTAACTCATTATTCAAGCCTTAACACCTAAATGCACCTAAATCCCCTAACCCCTAACCCCCAATCCCCTAAGCCCTCCAAATTCGACGAATTAGCTTTGAATAAGTAATTGTTTTCTGCAATATGGTTTGTAAGTTATTTAAATAGAGGTATCTTCTCTAGAGTTCTTTTTTAGATCCACAGTTTCATTTACTAATTTTTGAACAAGGCATATGACACTCTTCATGTCTATGGGATTTTTATCTTGAAGCTCATTATCTATACGAGTATTTGCTGCTTTAAGGGTTTCCTAAAACTCTAAACCGCTAACCCATTTAACCCCTAAACCATAAAACTCTAAACCCTTAACCCCTAACCCATTTAACCCCCTAAACCCTAAACCCCTAACCCATTTAACCCCCTAAACCCTAAACCTATAACCCCTTAACCCCTAACCCATTAAACCCTAATTCTCAACCCCTAACCCATTTAACCCCCTAAACCATAAACCTCTAAACCCCTAACCTCTTTAAGAGCTCGCTTTGTAGACTCCACAGTCTTGAAAGTCACAAATGCAAATCCCTTGGATTTGTTGGTATTCTTATCATATGCAATCGAACCTTCTTCTATCTATCCATATTTGGAAAAAAATTCTTAAAGCTTATCATTGGTCGTGTCATATGAAAGACCACCAATGTAAAGTTTACTTTGAGCCTGATCTGTACTTTGACCAGGACCTGTGCTTGCCACTGCTAGATTACTTACAGTAATCCTCCCATCAATAGTCTTGCTAAGCTCTTTCAATGCCCTTTGAGTAAAATCCATATGCTTAAATGTGACAAATCCAAATCCTCATGACTTTCCTAATGTCTTATCCATAATAACAACGCCTTCTTCAATCTCCCCATACTTTTCAAATGCATCATATAGGGTCTATGAAGAAGTCTCCCAAGCCAATCCATGCACAAACAACTTCTGATGAGCAGGGTTCTTGCTTGCAACATCTTTAATTTCTTCTGCAATTGCAGGGTATGAGAACCTTCATTGACCATCAAAGAGATCAACTTCTCTTTGCTTAGTGGCTCCAATAGCGATTGCAGATTGTCCTTTGAGAGTTGCAGAGCGGCGCCATTGGCTTCCTCATCCAGCTTTCTCTTCTTACCATCACCCTTGACCTCCATGATTTTTTCTCCGGTTTGAGAAGAGGGGAGTTCATACTAGCTTCAATTCCCCAAATTGACTCATGCCAAGTCTTTTAAATATTGAATGATTACAAAAGCTTCCTTATTAGACATGTAGTTGTTGGCAATATGATGCAGAGTGTTGTCCTTGATGGCAACCCACTGAATGAAGATGAAGACATGAGATTGTTGGCATGTGTTGTCCTTGATGGCAATACACCTGATGAAGTTATTCTTGACTTGATGGACTTGGTAAATGATGTAAATCTGATGTGATATGATGTTTGTTGACAATATGATGTAGAGAGTTGTTCTTGAATGGCAACCCACCTGATGAAGATGATGGCAACTTACTTGATGAAGTTGTGCTTGATAGAATATGTCTTGATGAACCTGTTTAAAGATGAAAATCTGATGTATCTACAGAGAGTACAGAAGGTAATGAAGAAAGAAAATCAGTATGTGCTAGATCTATGATAAAAAGAGTATGTCTCAAGGAATACGCGGATTTGCCTAAGGGAAGTCGCGTATGCACGCGGGAAAGAACGTGCCAAGTCACGTATGGACAAAAGCGCTCAAAAAGTGCAAAACCAAGGGTAACCACCATGGTATTGACCCATTGTATTGGGTAATGATTCGTCTAAATGACCCCGTCCAGGAATACCATCGGAAGTAATGTAGTTTTGGGCTCATGGTATTGTTTTGGCTCATGGTATTGAAAAAAGGGGCTCATGGTATTGAAAAAGGGTAAACCTATATAAAGAGAAGAAATTCATTGTGCAAATCATGAGTGTGGGAGCAAGATGTCTGAGCTTGAATGAATACTTCTATGTGAAGTATATCTGTATGGAAAGGGTAAAGGCTTGATGATAGATCTGAATCTATGATGCACCAATGAAGAAAATGATGAAGAAGGGGATCTAGATCTGAAATGTATTTGTATCTACTAGATCTGTTTATGGAGTGATTAGATCTATGATGAGGCGAACATCTGTCTGAAGTAAAGGGTTGAATCTGAACTGAATATCTGATCTGAAGAAGTATGCAGCTCTGTAATGGTTGAAGATCCATACGCTAGTTCGCCGCAGAGGAAGCGCGTATATATGCGGCTTCGCTGAAGAAAAAGCGCGTATGCGCAGTGAAGTTTATGTGCAGATGTATACGCAGGTTTATGTGAACGGAAGCGCGTGTATACGCGGTATCAGTGAAAGGAAAGAGCGTATGCAAACTAGGGTTTGTTGAAGTCTATGGTAAGAAATGTATGATCTATTCTGCTGGTTTACTGATATTTGTCAGTGAGTTATTTTTATCAGTTTCATGTTTGACTGTGCTTAAAAGTATGGAGTGGGTCCAGTCTGAAAATATGATGAAATGAGGCCTACAAGTTGTGCTCTTTTGAAGTTATTGGATCCAGTGTGAAAATTGATGAAACATGGTCCATAGAGGTGCTGAGGGTTGTAGCCTTCAGTCAGGGGGTCGTAGCTCCCTTCCAGGTGAGGCTGGTAAACGAGAGCAGGGGATCGTAGCTCCCTTCCAGGTGAGGCTGGTAAACGAGAGCAGGGGGTCGTAGCTCCCTTCCAGGAGAGGCTGGTAAACGAGAGCAGGGGGTCGTAGCTCCCTTCCAGGAGAGGCTGGTAAATGAGCGCAGGTGGGTGCCTGCGTGCTGGTAGGAGGCTGCGCCAGCACATATGTTGTAAGATGTTTTCTCTATAATAAAATATTGAAGGCTGAGCAACTGCAGCGGTGGTTTTCTCCCGACTTGGGTTTCCACCTAAAAAATCCTGGTGTTCATGTGTGATGCTTTGTGTGATGGTTTATTCTGTTCTTACTGCACATGTTTATTGTTTATTGAACATCTGATGAATAAATAATGGAATGATATAAGCAAAGAACTAATGACATAATTAAATCTCTGTGTATACGCGAGTTGCATGAAAGATATTCGCATGTATACGCAAGTTTACTAAAGGAAAGTAGCGTATGGGTTTTAAGGAATGAAAAAGTGAAAAGTTTTGAGTATGCAGTAAATACTGATTCACCCCCCCCCCCTCTCAGTATTTTTCCCAACAGTAGTTTGGTCAGTCACCTATAGGAGGATAATTTAAATTTTAAACCACATTTTGATATCTAGATTCCAAAGCTCAGGTATAAGCCTAAACTATAGCAAGGGTTAATTCCATTGTTCATCGGGTACATAGCTTGTGACATATAAGCTTCCATAATTTCCATTCTGTGAACTGTAAAATGAGCCAATTTTTGAATCATATCAGTCTTTAAATCCCAATAATTTTAGTGTTACTACCAAATAGGCTTGTAGCTCTGTTACCGATAGGTATGCCCCTCTTTTGGAGTTTATGGATCAGAATCAATTTGAATTTTTTACTTGAATTTTAAGGAGCGTAACTAGGCTTCTCATAGAAAAAAATCAAAGGAATTGGAATTACTAAGGATTGTGCGTAGAATCCATATAATGGCCCTATTAAGTGATCCCTATCTGTCATCGCAACTTCCTAACCTAATTTGGAGTCTTGAAACATGATAAAAAATTAAAATAGTATTCATAATTACAATGGAAGATACCAAATCTGAATTAATATTTGCATTCAATTACAGGTAAAGATCTATGGTAGAACCACTTAGCCCATGTGAGGTCGCCCGACTAGGCACGTTCAGGTCAGGCTGTTTCATTCCAGGGCACCCGTATCAGTTTTGCTAATTTGTGACCACCCAGGTGCCTTGCACACGTTCGTGCAGCTCGTTTGTCGTTTTCTCCCTTGTGCCTTCGTTTAGTTAGGCACGCTATGTCGTTTCGTTTGAGGGCGCCCGCCCAAACCCGTTCGGGTTGGGTCGTTTCGGTTGAGTGCGCCTACCCAAAACCGTTTGGGTCGGGCCCCCTAAGCCCCCAATCCCGAATCCCTTAACTAATAACTCATTATTCGACCCCTAACCCCTAAATTCACCTAACTCCCCTAACCCCTAAGCCCTCCAAATTTGACGAATTAGCTTTGAAGAAGTAATTGTTTTCTACAATATGGTTTGTAAGTTATTTAAATAGAGGTATATTCTCTAGAGTTCTTTTTTAGATCCATAATTTCATTTACTAATTTTTGAACAAGGCGTATGACACTCTTCATGTCTATGGGATTTTTATCTTGAAGCTCAGTATCTATACGAGTATTTTCTACTTCAAGGGTTTACTGACAGAGAAAATTGCAATACAGGGTTTAGGGCACGTTATTGCATTATTGTTGCTTCAAGGGTTTTCTGAACAGACCCCAAATCATTCATTTTCTTGCTACTTATCAGGTTCTTACTTCTGTCTAATTCACTATATACTCAAATCATAAATTTGAGAAGGTTGTTTTCGAATTATATTATTATTGTATCAACGGTGTAATTATTTATGTGTTGTTATATCTTTCTACTCAAAAACCTCATCTTCAAAAATATTTTCTTGCCATTTTCAAAATTGATTGCTTCATTGAGCACAACATGCAGCTTATCTAATACTTTATTGAAGCTAAGAGCTCCATCTTTGGGGCAAGCTGCTTTTCAGCTAACTCCATTGCTTTTGATCTCAATTTTTCCAATTGCTTTCTTCTCTCAATGATACTTGAGGATATCATTCATACCATAACATTACTACTTCCCTTTTAACCACATAAAACTTATTTTTAAGTTACCATAATTCATCTTTAATATCACATAATTAGATTAAAAAATCAACCAAAATCCTTAGTTTATGAAATAAAAATTCAACAATTTTATATAATTAATAATTTAAATAAATGCCTTAGATTTAATCTCATTAATAATTATTTATAATCAACAATACCACTTATTTATGCAAACCAGTTTAAATTATTTAATTTATTAAGATTTAATTTCTAAAGAGATTTTTAAGGCGTTTAATTCATTTATGTATTCAAAAATTGATTATAAACAATAAGAAATCACAATCTTGATATTGTCAAGTTTTAATCAAAAAAACCATTTCATCTATTAATTAGACTACACTATTATTTATTATAGAAAATGTATCTAATTTGAATGAATGAATACATAGATTACTATCATTAAAGAAAAAAAATGTAAATTTCACTTTTAAAGTAATACTTAAAAATAAGGAAAAAATATACATAAATTATAAAGAAAAAATATATTAAAAAAAGAGATTAAAACTCCAAATATTTAAAATACAACATAATTTAATAGTGTAAAGTTTAAAAATCCTTTTAATAAAGCATGATGATTTAGTAGGGTAGAAGGATTACTATATCCAAAAATCAGTCCATTATTTACTCATAATTTTAATTGCTTCTCAAAAAGATATGTTTTATTTTTTTTATTGTAAATATTTTTAAACAATCAAAATAAACAAGCATTTAATTATTTAGAAATTATTTTAATTATTTAAAAATTATTATAATTATTAAAAAATATATATTTTTAAATTAATTTGAGTCACCTTAAAAAAAACACACGTGTTTCATTTCAAAATGTCAAAAATTTTAAAATATCAAAAGTTTTAATTTCCCTCGTTCATTTCCCTCCAATTGCATGATTTGTCCAGGGAAGGAGGGAGGATGCGGCCATACTGTCGCCGGTTTTGAGGAAGGATGCAACCATACTATTGCAGGTTTGGAGGAAGGATGCGGGAGATTTGTGCCCCGAGCCGTGCTCATGGATCTAGAGCCCGACACCATGGACAGTGTGAGAATATCTGCATTGCTCTCAACTCCACAACTCCAAAAACAAGTACTCTTATTCTTCAATACAAAAAGAATTTTGGTTGGCATTTTAGCTTCTTTTTTAGGATCTTGTCTCATGGGTCTTCTTGTAATTTTTTTTATTGGGACTGTCATTGGTGGTACATTCGGAGAATTAATAAAATGAAAATATTTTGATTTTTGGAGTCTATACACATTTTGGTTACTAGGGTCTTGGAACGCTTTTCTGTATTGGATGATTCTATCTATATGTTTTTTTCAATGCTTCGTTAAGGCTTTTTTAGAATCAGTGCTTATGACCTGTGTACAACAAGATTTCTAGGATTTTTAAGGGTTGTATGTCCGTGTGTCATACAAAACCTCAGTTACTTCATTTTCTGATACTATAATGTTTGTTTTAGTGACTATCTTAGTTTCAAGAACTGAAGATTTCTTTTCACTTTGATTTCTGTTCCAATTTCATTCCTTGATTGTTCCATCGATCCGATAATATAGATACTCAATATGTTGAAAGAAATATTATGAAACCCATTACCAACCCAATATGATGAAAAAAATGCACAGTGGCCTCTGTGGGAGCTTATAAGCCTGATCCAAGTGTCTTTTCCTTGGATCTACCTCTCCAGGGAAACAATACCCTACTGCGATCTCGATCCAGTTTCCCAGACAGTGTATTTTATATCTTAGGTGTGAATAGAACCAAGGCATGCCTTTGGATCATGATATGGTGTAGTACTATGCATATCTCGACCCTGCAAGAAAATGATATGCCCTTGTCCTCTGATTACTCCATTTGGTTGCATGAGGGAAGATCCAGTCTTTAGAGTCAGAGCTTATGGCCTCTGCACCATCAGATTAGTAGGGCGGGGAGAGAGAGAAACTCTGGGTCACATAATTTTATGCTTTTTTAATGTTCTTTTCAGTGCACCATCAGATTACCAAGGCAGGGATAGAGAGAACTATATTATGATTTTTCTCTCTGAAAAAAGGCCGCAGTAATATCCTCAGTGAAGGGAGAGGCTTGAAGTCATCCCTAATGGGTTGTTTTCTTCTAGCAAGAGGCTGAGGCAGTTAGGAATATTTTGTTTTGGTTTTCTATTCTATCATGGGAGTCCATATACTTATGAAAGAAAGCCACAAGAGCTAAAGGTTTTTCTAGGTAGTATGTATGAGCCTTCTAATCATTTCAGAACCAGATTGTTGAACAGCAAATAAAATCGAGTTTGGGTGTGGCCTGATCTTATTTTCTTGCACTTGTTGAAGAATTTGAGGATGAATATTAATGAATTTTGTCCCATAACCATCTTCATTTGATTCTCCTTGTCGTGCTCATTCTAATGGTAGGTGGCACATCACGTGGGTCATCTTGGTTGAGGAGATATGGATTCTTGAAGTTGAAACCCCAATTGTAGTCAAAAAGCCTTTGAGGGAGATCTTTCTAAGGAAAAACATAGGTGGTTTCTGAAGTATTTTGCAAACCTTTCTCAGGACTTTTGTCCAATTTCTCAGGTAAGTGTTTGCATCAATTTGTTGTTGAATTAGGCCACCTAAGAACATCCTTCAATGAGGTATAATGATATTACTCTAAGGACGAGTAATCAAGGAACTGAAATAGAATACTTTTGAAGTTAATCTGAGTCCCTGTGGACTATCTTCATATTTTTCGTGGTTGTATATTTGTATTATAATGATTGATTTTTATAAATAATGGTTTCATTAGATATTTTTTGTATTGGAAACATCTGTGTAGTATAATTTCACTATCAATTTTCAGGCCATTTAAGAATATCTTCAAAGTTATTTTTAAGGTCAAACCTATCAAAGTACTTGGGCCTCAGTAGCCCTAAGAAACCTGATCAATTTTAGGCCACCTTGAGAGCATGAGAGTCTTATCTTATCACTCATTGAAAAGGGCTTCATCTATAGCAATAGGATCCATATATTAAAGGCATGGAAGACTGTCAGAGGAGCATCAAAATTTTGGAATCAAATGGAAGATATTCTGCATATAAGGACTTGGGATACATATGTTGTGCAAATATTTTCCGTTACTAGAAGGTATATAGTCAGTTCTGGCACATGATTCAGCTGCTCCACAATGTATGGGCTTGGGATATTGTATGTTTGTGCAGGTTTTGTTGTTGCAACTAATTTTCCTTGAAGTACATATTTGAAATATAGTCCACCATAGATATGTTCTTGATTCGGTTTTGTTCCTTTGGGAAAACTAGATCCAGCACCACCTCCTCCTCTCTTTGATTTTCTTAATGTAGCAACTCCACCTCTTAGCCTCAAGTTTAGAATGATGGTGGATGAAGGCATTTCATTGTATTCTTGTAGACTCCCTGATGCAGCCTTGGCTGCGTTTACCCACATTCTCACCTTAAAAACAAAATACTTGTCTCATTCATGCGCTAAAATAAACCTCAAACAGAGGTACACTTCATAAGCGGAAGTATTTCCTCTTAATACCATTCTCGATCCTTAATCAAAGTTTCAACCCTTTATGTACCTTTGAAGCGGAAATAAAATCTCACTTAATCACAATTTTGACTTTGGTTAAAAACCAAAGTACCAATCACACTAATATTTTCGGCCCACAGATTTAATAAACTCACCTTTCTTCCACCATAGATCTTCACTCGTGATCCAATGATTATTACAATTGAATTTTCGATCTGACGGATATCGCATCCAAATAAAATTCGACAGTTAAAGGCTCCAAGGCACGCGAAATAAGTGGTTTTAAACCACCACGTGTCATCTGCTGGGGTGTATCGCGCGGACTCCACAAATTACCACTTAATAGCTTTGTGTTACATGAAAACCACCAGTTGGTTTTCAAAACCATCCACCATTTTGTGGTATCGTTGACCCTTGGTTCAACGTCTAACCTTGTTTCTACTTTACAATACACACTAAAATTAATTTCAACAGAAGCCCAATCTTTGAAATTAAAGAATAATGTGGGATCGAAGTAATTTTAGGGACTAGTTCCATATCCACATCAGCCAAATTCCCATTATCTATGTCATACCACAGCTCCTCTTTACTGTCTCCAAAAGGTGAAGACTTATCAGATTGCTTTGTAGCAGCGATTTGTGCATTCATGAGAGTATCAGGAGTGGCAATATCCCTAGACCATTGCCTTGCTTGTTTTTAAATTTCCATTGCTCGTTGCATATGATTCTCCAATAAACATGGGAAAAATGCTCGTCGCAATTCGAGACTTGAAAGGAGAGCCTCAGTATCTGTATCCAACTCTAATTGGTGGTCTTCATAAGCCTTATCTGCAGTGAAATTTGCCTCATCAGGGTTCATAGTATGTCTTGTGCCAAGTTTGTTGATATATTGACTATATAAATCTTGACCTGCCAATTCTGCTGATATGTCTAGTTTTGACAGATAATACCTTTTTCCTGAGATCTATTATGTATGAAGGTATATTTATGGACAGGGGAAACAAATACCTCATATAAAAACTCGATCATACATTTCTAATTTTCTCTTATACAGATTCATTCAATGGTTGCTCCAAAAACTCTATTGCATTGTCATCATAGACTGATTTCATTTGATATGCATGATTAACGCCTTCCGAAGCAGTTTTAGGAACTTCTTGACCTTTCTTAACATCATTATGAACTGCAACATCTAGAAAAAATGCAAGCCCAATCTCTGAAATTAAAGAATCATGTGGGATCGAAGTACTTTTTGTCCCGATATCTATTATGTATGAAGGTATATTTATGGGCATGTATACCTTGTGTCCTCACATTCATGCTTATAATTCTTTGTTTCTTAATAGAATACACACAGGGAACTTTCTAGAGAAACATTTCGAGAAACCTGATCACAGCTGTAGAGGCAATAAATTGCAGGAAACCATCAAATAGCCACTCCTTATTACTTAAATAGCAATGATGCTGGTTTGAGATAAGCATTGAATTTTTCCTACAATGAAACATAGAAAACTAGGGCAATGATGTTGAATTTTACCTTCACAACCTAGTGCTTCCATATCTGACCATATGGGATCCAAACCAATATTTAGGAGATTCCAAATTATTGGCTCTATCATCTTCGATAAGGCATGAGGAGGTCAAAGTTAAAGCAATAAAAAGGGTCATGGATGGAGAGTTGAAGGGGCCACTATGGATTAGACCTAAATACCCAAATCCACACATCCTCACTTCTACTCATGCTCCCTTAGAACAGGATCCTAAAGTGGTGTAAATTCACAAATAGAGGCAAGTGCAGGCCATGATCCACTTTGAAGACACTTTCACATTGTTGGATAAATATCACAGCCTTCTAAAACCCAGTGAATGAAGACTTGCAATATACTGGCATCTCCAAAATAAACAGGCTTGAAAACTTTACAAACCTTTGATTGATAAGTGTCCACAATCAAGATGCTTTAAGTGTAGGAAACTGTAACTTTTCTCGGAACAGAGGATTAGCTTTTATAAGATTTTTGAGTTCTAATAACATGATGGTTCTAGCTGATTTGGTATCCCCGTACTTTGAAATTTGTTAATTTTCTCTGATTCACATATAGGTTCGTTAGTGAATACAGATAAAATAAATCCTGCTCAATTCAGAATGTTATAACTTTAAAATTAAGAACCTATTATATATAGAAAACAAGCACCTGAAATTATATAAATTCATAATTTGTGTTATCTCCTTATACAGCTCCTCATTGAAGGAAGCAAATACTTTCAGGTCCTTTACTAGTATTTCTACAGTTTTGGCTCGGTCTACCTTGGAAAAACATCCATTTGAAAAAAGGGTATATATACATGATATCTATTTCACACCTTAAAAATATACCTCATTAATTAACTGATCATCCATATTGTAAGGAAAGAACATCCCACTCATGATGCTCATCAATGGATTAATGACATAATGATTTATATTAAGAAAACAGAGATCCATGAAAAAAATTATTTCTAGGTGCAAACAGAAAAACTAGTCTTGAAAATACACATAAATTAATGCTTGATGCATTTTCATAGGAATTCAACGATTGAATCTTTTCTCAATATCATCATGTTGCTTAAAAATTGCATTAGAACATCAACCTAAGACATAAACCTGAATTCATTTGCCAATTTCTGCATTTATAAAGGAGCAAAATTAGCAGACTTTACTTGAAGAATGATTTGGTGAGGCTAAAGAGTAAGGGTTGGCTCTGAGTCGAGAAAACTTGGGAATTAACTCAGGAATACAAAAAAATGAAAGTTAAATTAAGCAATAATAAAGGAAGAAATTTTAATTTTTACATAATACTGAAGTTTTCAATGTCCATATAATGTTAAGTTTGTGCATAGATGATACTACATACTACAATTCCCTGTGTATTCTTTACAGTTGACAGGTCTACTGGTTTTCAGTTTGTAAACTCCATCAATGGATTTAGAAGTATCAAAATAGTTAGAAATGAGTATTGGTTTGCTGAGAATGGATACTAGTTTCCCTGGATAGGCCTCATTCTCCTACTGGCACTGGATAACCCTCGTGGCCCCAGGAAATTCTCTGAAGAAAATCAACTTTCAAAAGTACTCTACAGGCTCTGAAAACCACACCATTAGTTCTATAATTTTTGAAACATCCAAAATTGACTATTGGATTCTTGAATAAGGCCTCTAGCTGCACATGCTAAGCCTCTTTTTGTTGTTGACCCCTGGTGGCCCTAGTGGCCCCTAGAACTTCTATGAAGAAAAAACCTGCTCAAAATTCCACTGATGGCTCTACAGCCCTCACCAATGAGTCTGTAATGTCTGAGATAGACGAAATTTACTATTCACACTCTCAAAATGGTCAAATCTAACTCCAAATAGAATCTAAACTGATTCTGCCTAGTGTCCCCTAAAAATCCTCCACTAACTTTGGGGAATTGCACTTAACTGTAGTTATAAATGGCACAAATCCACATCCATTAACATTCCTCCAAAAAAACCTCCACTTCTAACCATGAAATTAAATGTTGACCATTTTGGGTGGCCACATGGACCCCAAATCTTGCAGTCATGTAACGGTGGGCAGATAAACTGATAGTCGGTGGACGAACCGCACAACGTAAATTTTAATGCAACTGCATTTGATTATGATAACGTGGAGAATTTGTTTTAAGGCTACGGTTTATAACCGTTGGTTGATGGCCTTTGGTTCACGCGACACGGCCATATGGGGAGGGGTTGGCCCCTCCGAACCCCCAAAACGGAAAACATTCAACCATAAATAAAACACCGACTCTTATATGGTTAAGGCACAAATGCAGTGGATACGGTAAGGCACGGGCATGTTTGGTAGAAGGTTTTAGGGTCAATCCATGGGGACCCCAACAAAATTTTGCACCAATTTCCTGGAACTGCACATATAAATGTGACACTTGTAAACCTGCCATTCGCCTATATGGAATATCTGCATTCGCATTTACTAGACTTTTCAAATCACGATAACTTCTTCATACGGTGTCGGTTTTTCGAACCATTCACGGCGCTAGAATCAAGAAGACAAGATCTATCCGGTCCCTTAGGTTTGGTACACTTTCGAACATTGTGAATTTTGAGCTATCACTTAGGTCGATGATCCAAATTTGATCAACAATAGTCCACATCATGTGTTCTTGCACATGTACCTGTAAAACTGCTTGTACCTGTACTCTGCTACAATCTATGCCTAAGCTCCATATACGTGAAATATTTTTGACCTACCTACAATATCATATCATTTAGATATGTCCCATAGGAACTCCTAGTTGTTATATGATTCACCTATATCTTCCTACTAAGAGCATATGCAATTTTGTTATCTTTAGCTTTGATATACCTGATTTCGAAGTTGAACTCATTGATTATGGCCAACCATCTAGATTTCCTAGCATTCAGATCCGGTTGGTCAAATAGATACCTCAAACCACTATGACCACTCATCAATGCAAACCTCCTGCCAAAAAGATAGTGCCTCTAGATATTCAATGCATGGATGATCGATGCTAACT
This sequence comes from Pinus albicaulis, assembly GCA_034641835.2. Classification (NCBI taxonomy): domain Eukaryota; kingdom Viridiplantae; phylum Streptophyta; class Pinopsida; order Pinales; family Pinaceae; genus Pinus; species Pinus albicaulis. The sequence continues at coordinate 667,377,366 of CM076572.1, forward strand.
CAAGATCATGTGTCGAATAGTTATATTTGTGCTCATTTATTTTCCGTGAATCATAGCACACTACATGTCCTTCCTGAATAAGGACTCCACTAATTCCCCTCTTTCAAGCATCTGTACATACCAAAAACTCTTTTTCCAGATCTGCAATCTTTAACACTGGAGCATTTGTTAAAAATTGTTTTACCTGCTGAAAGCTTGTTGCACATTCCTCTATCCATTCAAATTTCTTACCTTCCCTCTTCAATGATGTAATGGGAAATGAAATTTAAGATAAGTTCCTGATGAACCTCCTATAGTAATATGTTAACCCCGTGAATGATCTTACCTCTTCCACATTTCTAGGATCTTCACACTCCATGATAGCTCTTATATTTTCTAGATCTATTGTTATGCCTTCCTTGGAGACCACATGCACAAGTAATGTACCTATATCTAAAAGAAACTGCATTTACTGAGCTTAGCATATAATTTATGCTCTCTTAGTAATATCAACACTACTACTAAGTTCTCGACATGCTCTTCCATAGTCTTAGAATATATCAAGATGTCATCAATGAATAGAATAACAAACTTGTCCAAATATAGATGCAACACACTATTCATCAAGCAAATAAAAGTAGTTGGAGAATTATTCAAATCAAATGGAACTACAATGAACTCATAATTTCCATACCTAATCTGGAAAGTTGTCTTGTAAATTTCCACTTCCTTAATTTGTACCTGATGATATCTAGATATCAGATCAATCTTCGAGAATATTGTTTCCCATTCAATTGATCAAACAAGTCGTCAATGCTCGAAAATGGATACATGTTCTTGATGCTCACCTTGTTCAAATTCTGGTAATCAATGCATAAACTAAAAGTGTCATCCTTCTTCACAAAAAATATCGGTGCACCCCACGGTGATACACTTGGTCGAATGTATCCTTTGTCAAGAATTTCATTTAACTACAACTTCATCTCTACTAACTATGGGTTGCTCATCTTGTAAGGTTCCTTTGATGTTGGTGTTTCTCCTAGTACCAACTCAATAGAAAATTCTACTTCCCTGTGAGGTGGAAACTCTAAAACCTATGCAGGGAATACATCCTGAAACTACCGTAATATCGGGTACATGCTTAACACTTCCCCCTCCTCATCCTCCTTAACTCTATCACTATAAATATGCACTGTAAATAACACACACACTTTTCTTCGATTATGATTTTCTTGCATAGTTGTCACCATCATATCTGATGTTTATTTCTTACTACGTAGGATTCTTTGCTCTCCATTTTCATCCAAGCACTCAATGCCTTTGTCATAATGTTGGAGCGAGGTCCCCTAGGACCGAACTTTGATACATTTGTGATATATTTTTTTAAATATTTTGTAAGTTTAGTCGTGCGCAGCACAAGTCAAGGGGCTTTGTGGTAGGTCAAAGCCCCTCATGAGTTGTAATGGGTCAAAGGGTAGAACTAGGGCCCACAAACCATGGTTTGTGGACATTAGATGAGCACAGGATAAAAGTATAAATAGGAGTCTAAATCAAGTTGATAGAGGACAATAATGTTATGGATGATAGGATATGACTGTATTTTGATATTCTAGATGATTTGTCTGGGTTAACAGGCTCATGCTGGAGCCTGGTTGTGTGCGTGGAGACCTTAGTCTTGCTGTGCGCAAACCACATTGGCTGTGTTCATGGGTCAACTAAAGTTTTGTAAGGAAGATCTAAACTGTTAATAAATGAAGAACTAATTTGAATAATATTTCAGTACAAAGTGCATCTGTTATTTTCTTTATGATCATTTCTGCGTATTATTTCTGATTATTGTGTTATCTATATTCAGATCGATTAAGCAACTATTTTTGGCATTAGATGAATGATTATTAAATGGATCTAGTATTCTTGGGCTCTAATAATATGTGTTAAGGGTTATTAAATGGATTTTGGAATCTGTTTTAGCAAGCGCATAAGGTATTCTGCATAATTTACCTAAATATGTCAGGTTAGGGTTTTCTGGTTAGGGCTTATGTTGCGGAGGTATATTCATGGTTTTTTTAGATCTAAAGTCACCCACATCATTTAATTCTCTCTCAAGGTGTGGAAACCTGGTTCCAACACCCCCCCATACTACTTCAAGTGAGAGTTTGACTTGCGCAAGCAGAACACTATCGAAAGGGCCTGTAGTAGAGTGTTTTGTTGGTTAACCTCAACTTTGAACCTGGGTCAAGAGCCCTCAAGCCAACAAATGGTTTCATTTCTAGGACCAGGATCATTCTGAGATATATTAAATGTTGTGGAAACCCTCAAAGCCTAAACTAGAGGACTAGTTTGAGAAAAAAATTTAGGAATTTTCCCTAAAAGGAAAAAAAAAGTAAGAAGTTGTCTACTGAAGAGTGGAATAACAAGTATATTTTCAAAAAGTTTCACAAGATATTCTTTGTGACCTTTGCACATGAATTTCAGAATTGGTTGTCAATATTAGCATAATTCTAAACCTATTGGAAGGATGACAAGGTCAGGCGATGGACGCCTAAATTGATCCAACAATTGGAAAAGATTGATAATTCCATAACCCGGATTGTATATCACTAGGTTGAAAACATCTTGGGTGGGTTTGTGAAAAATATTTCAGTAGATCAGTTTGTGTCGTATTATGAAGCTGAAAGGAGATTTTTCAAGGGATTGAGAGGTAAATTATTACGAACTTTTCCTCTGTTGATTAAGATGCTATTGTGTGAAAAGGGTTTTTTGTGCAACCACACTGAATGAATGACCCCTGATAAGATTGAAATAACTACGTGCAGTGGAAAATATTATCGATTCAATCAGAGAGGGGACAAACCTGTATACAACCCTCTGAGAAATTCACCTAACATAGAATGTAGTGAGGCTATGCACACTAAAGGTATCCCTCCTTCCACGCCACAGTCGAAATTGCACAAGGGTAAGACATATCCTACCCCATCACCACCGCCACCTGCGGAATATATGTCTACGAATATGAAGCTAACCACCTTTAAGGGTGTAGGGGAAGACGATATGGATTGGTTTTGGTTTGTGGCTAATGTAGTTTGGATTGCGAAAAATGTTAATATTGACGTTGTCAAGAGAGCACAATTGGCTATGGTGTTCGAAGGTCACACTTTAGATTGGTTCATGGGATATCTCACTCAAAACATAGATCCCACTATTGCTCAGATTAAGCATGCCCTGAAACAGAAATTCTGGAAGCTGAAGTCCTATTCATAGTGCATAATAGAACTAAAATTTATCAAGCAAGGGCTGAAGGAATCGATTTGGGAAGTTGAACAATGGTTGAAGTGCACCATCAGCGATGAAGGATTTGTTTACGATGATAAGCAACATAATGAATGGTTCATTTCCATGATGTTGCCACATCTGTGTGGGCCTGTGGGTCAACAGAATATTGATTCTTAGGTCGAAGCCCTAGAAGTTGATATGAAATTAGAAGTTGCACCTAGAGAAGGGGAGGGGGGAGAGGTGGAGCTGCAGGTCAGGGAAGAGGGAAATTAATCTGCTATAACTGTGGGGACACTGGACACTATGTGTGTGACTACCCAAACCCAGTGCAACAATCCTGCAGGTATTGTAGGCAATTTTATCATGTAATCGAATATTGTCCTGTGTTAATTGCTAAGGTTCAAGAAAAGCAACAGCATACGCCTACGAAAAACATATAAATGGTTAAATCTTAACCAAGGGATGTTGGTCCAATTGTAAATGTAATTACATGTAGTGGTGCTACCACCAGAGGAGATGTGGAAAAGAAGTGTGATGCAGAGCCGCCAATCAAAAAGGCAGCTGACAATAAAGAAGGAATCAACCTGCAGAAGGAAAAAGAGACTTTCGTTGAAGCCAGGAGGGATTTTTTCGCTGCAGGAAAGTCCACATCAAGGTCTAGCATGGAACCATAGGCTGATGATGAATTCAAACCATTCCTAAAATCCTGCATTAAGCTACTGTGCAATCAAAAGGGAATAGATAATCTTCAGGCCCTGATAGACAGCTGCACGGAAAAAGAAGTACCTCGAACAGAGACTAAGGATGTGAACAATATTGATAATAATAAGAAGAGAACTGGTCGGGAGATGGGCATGACTGTACAGATTAGAGAGTATGAGATGGATCAAGTCATCTTGGATATGGAGTCCGATGCAAATTTTATACCTAAGAAAACTTGGCAGAATGTGGGAGAACCAAAGCTGGAATGGTACACCATTCAGTTACGCATGGCTAATCAACAGAAGATCATTCCACTTGGAAGAGTTCCACAAGTCCTGGTAGACATTGTTGGAGTGAGGGTACGCATAGATTTTGAAGTAATACAAATTTTGGATGATGCATACCCCTATCCTATGCTATTAGGGTTGGATTGGGCCATTGATATGGTAGGCATCATCAACCTGAAGCGGACAAGCATGATCTTTGAGAATGATGGTACTAGGGTGATAGTCCCACTAGATCCAGCAAAAGGGGAAAGATATACAGAGCCAGTATGTGAAGGAGATTATTTCAACCATATTTACAATCTGATTGTGTGGGTCAAAGATTGGATCAACCCTACAGCTGATGGGATGCTAAATTGGGAGAAGGATAGCTCATGTTTCTCATATTCGTATGGTGAGATGGAGAACTAGCAGAATCGATTGCATGATTTTTATGCGCTACGCTACCTCAAGATCACTAAGAGATTCTGGTGCATCTCCTCAGAGGTAAGAGAACTACCCTATTTTGATGGTTCCGGTAGTGTCAAAGTATTTCTGGAAGAATTGGAAAAGGTTGTCCCAGAAGAAAGAAGGTTACGGGCGCTTTATCTAGCTATGCGTACAACCCCGTCACGCTATTGGGATATGCACAAGGGTGTCTTTAAGGATTGGGAGGAATGTAGAAAAATGATAAAGTTTCTCTTTGAACCTCCCACTACTCTGCCAACTGAGTTATTCTATGGTCAGGGAGACCCACACAAACACCTGTCCATGTGGATAGAATTTTGGAAGGCAAAGACTTGGGATGAGTGGGTTCATATGTTTATTCACTCGTTAGGGCCAGTACCTACCACTTGGTATTTGGAAACAGAGTTGCACCAAGGAATTTTCCATTGGATTACAATGAGTGATGATTTCCTATCAACCTTCGGCTTTATTGGGGTATCGGAAAAATTGGATGAAGCCCTGCAAGACATAGATGCTCCTATCTTTGATGAATCCTGACCCCAAAGGGAATGTGCTGCGCTAACATGGGATGCGTAGATGCAAGACATTTTGAACTGCAAGAACTTTTCAATAGAACATAATGAAGATGATCCAATAAATGTTAACATTTGTGAGTCTAAAGGAGAGCGCATAGTTGTAGGGCCCTCATTGGGAATGGTCGATGTAGCTAAACCTTTGAAGTTGAATGAAGTCAACATTGGGACAGAAGAGAAGCCCAAGTTTGCCAAAATTGGGGATTACAGGTATGATGATTCAGCAGGGAATATTGTGTAGTTGTTGACGGAGTTTCAAGATATTTTTTCTACAAAGTTCTCTGAACTTAAGGGAATTGTAGGAAACCTAGGTGTTATGAAGATCACGTTGAAACTAGATGCGCACCCTGTCAAGCAGCGCCCATACCGATTGAATCCTAAATACAAGCAGAAATTAAAAGAGGAATTAGAAAAGATGGTGGTTGCAGGCATCATTGAGCCTGTAGAATAGTCTGGTTGGGTAAGCCCAATGGTGGTACAGGAAAAGAATACCAAAGGAGAGATAAGTATTTGTGTAGATCTGCGCAAGCTGAATGATGCATGTGTGCATGACCCCTTCCCTACTCTGTTTTTTGACAAAATCCTGGATAATCTGGGAGGTAAAGAAGCTTATTCATTTACTGATGGATTTTCGAGGTATCATCAGACCATAATTGTGCCTGAATACTGCAGCAAGACCACCTTTGTAATAGAGTGGGGGTATTTCCAATACACTATCATGCCTTTCAGATTGAAAAATGCACCTGCAATATTTTCGTGTGTGGTCGTGGTTGTATTCAAGGAATTGATGCATAAATTATTGAAGGTATATTTTGATGACTGTACATTTTTTGGATTGGTAAAGAAACACGTGTCAAACGTACGCATGATGCTTGACACTTGTAAGAAGCACAAAATTTCTCTTAACCTTAAGAAATGTATATTCTACGTGCCCTTTGGAATTTTGTTAGGGAATATAGTATGTTAGCAAGGATTGATGGTATACCCAGCCAAGATAGCAATTGTGTATGTGTGTTTGGTGCATGAATGTACCAAATCACACCTGCCTAAGAGGAGTGGTTTTTCCTCTTAAGTGATTGGTCACAGGCAGAAAATCAAGTGAGACAAGCAAGTTAGTGAACATCCTAAGAAATAAACATACTAAATAGTGAAATATCATGCATATTCAAAAATGAAAAGTAAAATAAAACACATAATACAAAATCTCTAAATAGATTCAAACAACTTCAATAATCCAAACGGTGGTGCTTACGTCCCCTCTTATTGAGTGTTGGTAGGAATAAAGGATGAAACATTTACCCACTTGCCAAGGGGCCCTTAGAACTAGGGAGTTCTTAGACTCGATGCAAGGATGTCTTTACTTCTGAGCTACCTTGGCGTAAAGTCCCTCTCTCTACTCCGAAGGACTGAGTTGTTGTATGGCCAACAAATGAATCCCCTCTATCTCTGCTCCAGATCACACACTGTTGGATTTCTTGGGGAAATTTTGGCCAGCATAACAATGTGTTCTCATAGTTTTCATCGCTTGGTGGTCTTTTATAGGAGAATTAAATCTCTCCTTCCCTCTCTTGGTACATTGATGGATGGTGACCCAAGAGAGGAGGGTGATTCCATTATGTGCCACATTATTCCATTGTGTGCTACCTTGAGGTCCTAAGGAGGCTTGGGAAACTATCCTTAGGAAACCTAAAGTTTAGGATCAATGTCCTGGAGTGTGTCTTGTGGTCCCGAAAAGTGACTTCCACCACTCTCAGGTCCACATGGATTTTTTTATGAAAATTCATGCAAAGGCACGATTATCGAAGAAAAGTGCATGCAAAGGCACATTTTGTTGGTTCCTTCAATGTGAAATTTAATCCTTCTAGGCCTTAGATATTTTTAAATACTTCAGACTCTATAATGTGCCTCAACCCTGTAAATCCTTATGCCTGACATTTAATAATAATGTTATGTTTTCTTGTCCAATTTTCCAGTGATAACAGTTTCCCGCTAATGTGTGAGTTCTAGGAAGAGCTATATAGTCAAAATACATTATATTTTCTTTTATGTGTACTGTGTGGAGAGAGAGAGAGACTTGCATGTAGCACAGAGTTGGATACACCTTGTACCGGGTCGAAGACCGACCATGTCCTGTGGGAAGCCTGCAAGCCATTGTATAATACAATAAATACAATTTTTCTACGAGGCAGGCATGTCCCATGCACATGATTCTTTGGCTAGCTAAACAAATCTATTTGACAAATATAGATTCTGTGAGTGTCACTAGTATGGTAGTGATCTATTGGTTAATGACGACGATTGCTAACGCCCTCAGGGGCATTTCTTCTTTGACAATAGGTGGAATGTGGTACCCACATGCGTAAGCTTGGCATGGAATATATGCATGGGTGTCTAACTGGGACCTTCCCATGTAAGCATTGATGAAAGAGATGCTTATAAAGGCATGGGTCTTCAACAAATTTGATCAAAGTGAAATGGTTGTAAGGTACGATACCATCTTGACATGAAATCTTGCATTGTAGTTGAATGTCAAGAGGATCGATGACATCTATGGGAAATGATGCCTCCCACAATTCCACCTCAGGATTTCCCTTTTGTGGAGAGGGGTGATCCAAGGTAGTGCTTCCTTTTTGGAAAATAGGTGTTGATGTCGACAAAAAGGAATCCTCAACCGAACGAGAGAGTCGTTGATACAAGGGATCAAGATCTTGGATGTGATAGGTTTAACATAGGCATGATGGTGAGGGGTGACTGAAAACTGATGATGGAGATTCAGTGGCCCGAGGTCGGAGTATAAAAAGAAGCTTGGCGGTAGTCATAACTATTTCTAATGGGGAAATCCCTAGAGTCGGTAGGGCGTCCAGGGTGGGTATATATTGGTTATGAATGTCATGGTGGCTTATATGTGAAGGGTGTGATACTCTGACCAAGGGTGACTAGGGACTACTTCCATGGCAGAAAAATGGATGGGTGAATGGGAAACATAGTGCACCATTTTCAGTATTTGTACTCTTACCAAAAGAATGAAAAGATTAGGTTTGGTTTGTACAAAACACAGAGACTGGTGCCCCAAAACATGAAAGTGTTTTCTCACTGTTGATTTGAGGAAGTTGTTTTGCTGAGGGTGGGGGCCCCATTAGTTGGTCTCATGTGTGGGGTTGATGAAGTGGATGGAAAATTTCGCAGATGGGCTATGCCGATAGAGGTATGGTAGGCCAAATACGAGGCACGGTAGTGCCCTTTTGATATGCTTGCAAAACCTGGTAGTCTAGGAAAGGGGTTTTATCTCCATATGGTAAAACTTGACCTGATGCATGGCAGGTGAATGGGCATAAGGTGATTCCCAGACTAAAGTGGTATGGCCATGGCGTCATTATTTTTTGTGATATATGGTCTACTCTGGGTGACAGGCACCATGGAGGGGAGGGTCTACCGACCAGCAAGGAAGTTTATCATGTGCAAGGTGGGGTGATGATAAATATGGTCGGGTGTTTGGAAACTATGGTTAATTTATTATGGAGAAATGATGTCAAGATATGCAGTTTTCTGGGACTCTATCATGCTAAGGGTAGAATGATACCTACTCTGGAACTTTCAGTGGATGGAGCGATAGATGGTTTGCAAACTACCTGCAAAAAAAAATACCCCAAGTGAAAGCATCTTCTTTATTCAAATGTTATTGAAATACATGTGCTTTAAAAAAGAAGATGAGAGAGGGCATACCTGTCTACACTTAAATTTTATTTTTTCAGAGGTGTGAATGTGTGGCACCGCCCTTGGGCGTTATGGAGCGTTGATCATAGTGTTTATTTCGGTCCTGCAATCGGGCCTTCTGAGCTCTCGTTATCATCCTCCAAAGCTTTTGACAAGAGAGAAATATAGGCAAATATGCCTCAATTCAGTTCATTTGTGTCTGTTGAGCATTTGAGGTTTTGAGAGGTCAAAGGCTTCTGCGTAGCTGTTCTTGTCGTTGTGGTCAACCTAAGTACCCGAAACTAGCGATTTTTTACCCAGGTAGGCTCCATGACGTCCTACATTTTAATTTTTTCAGTGTTTCGGTGCCAGTGTCTATATAGGATGGGTTTGTACGGATCCTCGGGTATCTTTTAAATTGAACGCGTGGGCGATCAAGGCACAAGCGCACCTTTTTCGTGCAGAACCAAGGGTTTTGCACAAAATTATCGCGCCTATATTGGATTTGAGTGCGCCTCCTTCACAACTATGTGAAAAACAAACACGCTCTCTTCATGCCTATTTGAGGAATAGGTGTGCAAAGAGCCGAAGCACAATTTTTGAAAATTTCTATGGAAATTTTTCATTTTTTGGTGCTTTTAGTGTCACTTATGTGTGCCTGGTTGATGACAGGATGTTGTGGAGGGAGAGGGATTGGCCTAATCTCTGGGTCATTTTGGTTGCTGATGGCCACGTGCACCAACAGTTAGCACGTTGGGGTCTTCTAAAATTTATGGAGAATGACCTGCTATGATCACAGGATCATCTTGTGCACTACCTAATCTGATGCTGGAACAAGCGGTGCAAGGTGATGGTGCAGCGGGGGTGCGACCTTGTTATCTGTCCCAAGATGGATATCTATTTTGTGACCGGGTTGCTACCTCAGGGTGAGGCTCTTCCTTATCCACTTCCCCCTGGGAGAGTGGATCTTGAGCGATTTTCAGCAGGCCATTGTGTTGAGGCGCCCCTTACAGAGGGGTGCATAGTGATTATTATTGTGATTGACCTGGCTGAGCGGTGTCCTCTGGCTGCTACTGTACGACTAGCGGGGTCATCGATGCCACATCGGCGTCGGGGCCACAAATAAGTATTCTGCACCGACTGAGGACCAGAAAATTCTTTGATTTTGCCTGTTTTTGTTATGACGGGATGTTGGCTCAGCTTTCCAAGGTCCGAGATGGATAGAATTTTGTATGAGCGGGTGGTGCTACTGAGACCTATGGTGGCTATGCCAACTGGGGGGCCACAGGAGCCTCAAATGAGGAGGTGGTCCCCTATGATTCCTCACGAAGGGGGAGGTAGGGTGGGGCATTATTGGAATTCCACCATGGAGGCTTGTTTTGAGGCCAATCCTCAAATGTTCCTGCCATTCCCTTATGCAGGGATGGACTTTCGAGGAGATCCATACATGGGTCTTCCTGCTAGATATTCTTGGGTGCTAGCAGGTATTTTTTTGTGTTTTCTGCATTTACTTGAGTATTTATGTTTTGTATGTGTATTATGATGACATTGACATAGTTTGGTTAATATTACAGATGTTGGCGAGGTCGAACCTCCCATGGCTCGGTTGGTGCGACACCATCCAATTTGGTGACCTCGAGGTGGTCCTCACGGGGGACAGGGAGGAGCTACAGAGCAACCTCTAGTTGGAGCACCTAGCGGGGGGGTTGGTCTCTCGGGGGATGGTAGCATCTATGCTGCTACCGAGACTGCTACTGAGCAGGCCCATGCCGAGGCAAAAGAGGCTCGCGTTGTTGATTTGACAGAGCAGGTGGCTGCTCTAGAGGTCATAGCTCAGGTGGTAGAGGATTTATGGGGTCAAGTGGACCGCTTGACCCAGGGGATACCTACTTGAGGCTTCGTGAATGACCTTGATGATTCATGGTTGGAGATATTGACGGCCCATGACTGGGGCTATCGACTAATTTTACGTCGGGTGGCAATATTTTTTTTGATGATGGCTCCAGTGTTAGTACCGGGAGTGGCTGTGGGTCCAGGTGCCCCACCTGAGGGAGCGTCACCCTAGATTTTTATTGTACACAGGGAAATCACCCATTATGAGGATGCTTCCCCTATTTTTTTCAACTTGTATACTTGTATATTTTGGGCTGAATTATGGGTCAGAGACACTATTTTTTGTACTCAGACACATATATTTTTTGATATATATAAGAGAGATAGTTTTTTTCATCTTTAGTTGGTGTGCCCCCTTTTTTGTTTATGGATAATGTTATGCTGATGGATATCTACGTTTTCTATGTTTTTTGTTTTTTTATGTATGATGGTTTATTCGAGATGCATTCTAGTTTAGAATATTGTTAGCTATGTGATTATTTGTTTGGTTTTGACTCCTTGGTACATGTGTGAATGTAATGTGGTCAAATTTTCGGCTTAATCTTTTTGCACGCAAGTATTTTCTAAACAGATGTGAATCCCGTGTGTCAAATGCATGGTTTAACTATGACACCACTAACTGAGAATAGAGGTATATATGCATATGGCGTATGCCATGATTAAGGGCGTCGCACATAAGTCCAATGATGACATCATATTCTGCCTGATTGTTTGTCATTGAACCGATGCACACACCATTGGTGCAGACTAGAAATCAGTCAGGGTGGTAGATGACCTAGACGGCTTCTGCTAAACTTTAAGACCATCGTGATGCTCCATCGAAAAATCCGAAGTAATGGTCGAGTTGATAATCCGTTGTAACACTAGAGTGTATTTTTTGACAAGTATTTTGGTCAAAAAAAATAATTTTTTTGGGTTTGTGTACATTTACTCTAGGGGTGGGTCTTCTCAGCCCTTATGGGTAGAATTTCTTGAGGTAAAGGTTTTTGACAGGGTTGTTGAGGCATGTTCTATCTGGCTCAGTCAAGATGTATACCCATTTGAGGAGGCAATGTTTTATGATGTAGGGTCCTTTCCACAAAGTGTCAAACTTTCCTGGCCCTAGGGCTTCTTTTGCAACATCGTAGCAGAGGACTAGCTCTCCCTCAGTGAATGAGCGAGGGTTGATATGGCGATCGAATGATTCTTTTACATGTTTATTGTGGGCCTCGTTGTGATGCAGTGACTGCCGTCAACTTTTGTTGACGAACTATTTAAGGGAATTTTTAGGTCTAAAATGGGCCTCCTAAGGAAATTATAAAATAATAGTGGAAATAATAAAATAATATTTGATGAAATCATCAAATTTTGGAGGGAAAAAAGTAAAAAATACTTTTTCAACTCGTATTTTAAACTTATCTCCCAAATATTTTACTCAAATTTCGAGTAGGATTACTCATTGGATGCAAAATTTAATTCCTCATCTAAGGATTACCCATGTTGCATACTTTCGATGGACCCTATTACACGAAAATGAGAAATACATGAAAAACGTGATTACAATCCATTTTTCATGTATTTATCATTTTTCGTGTAGTAGGTTCCATCGAAAGTATGAAACATGGGTACTCCTTGGATGAGGAATTAAATTGTGCATCCAAAAATTACTCCCGCTCGAAATTTGAGTAAAAAATTTGGGAGATAAGTTAAGAATATGAGTTGAAAAAGTCGTTTTATTATTTTATTATTTTTTAATATTTTTACCCTTTTACTTAAAAAATGGTGAATCATCCCCCATGGTTGACATAATCATCTTAAATCCTATTGGTTCTTACAAAATTTATTTTGGTTGTACATTTTTCTTAGGAGGCCCATTTTAGACCTCAAAATTCCCCTAATGGTAGTTGTACTAAACATTGTTCTATAGGTTCGGTATCATCGAGGAGTTCAATGGCGGCATGTAAATTCGTGATCTCGCATTCTATGGGAATCACGGCTTTGACTCCATATACCAAGTAGACAGGAGTGAATCCAATGGATTTTTTCACAGTCGTGCGGTATGCCCACAGGACAGAGAAAAGTATATTGTGCCAGTTGGTTTTATGGTTATTCACCATGCGCTGTAACATAGCTTTGAGAACTTTATTCACAGCTTCTACATGTCCATTGGATTTGGGGTAGTATGGTGATGCAAATTCATGGGTGCATCTGAGGTGGTGAGATAGCCCCTAAAAAACTTCATTCTCAAAGTGTTTCCCATGTTCGGAGACTAACTCCCTGGGAATGCCGAACTGGGCAATGACATGGTTAAACAGAAATCGTGTGGCAGTTTCTGCAGTGTTGTCATATGTGGGCATGGATTTTTCCCAGTTGGTGAAATAATTGATAGCTATGATGATGTATTTATGATTTCCCGATGATGTTGGGTTGGAAGTCATGAAGTCAATCCCCCATTTTCAAAAGGGGTCAGCGACAATGATGGGATGCAGGGGAGTGGGAGGGGCTTGTGCCTTATGAGAGAAGCGCTGACATCACTCGCACCTCTTGACTGCTTTGATACAATCGTGAAAAAAAGTGGGCCAGAAATATCCTACTCATAAATTTTTTTGGGTGGTGGCCATCCTGGAGAGGTGGCCATCGCAAGCTCTGTCATGGCAATCATTAAGGGATTTTTCCGCATGGTCGTGAGTAAGGCATCGACGTAAAATGGTGTCAATGCCCTATCAGTATAATACATCTCCCATAACGAGGTGTCAGGGGGCCTGATGGAAAATTAGCTGATGGTCATCTCAAGTGAGGTGGGGTTTGAAATTTAAAGTTTGTAAAAAGAGGAGATATCTCTATACCAAGGGTCGTCAGTTGCTACGAGGAAGAGATGTTCATTTGGTAGCAAATCATTTACTGGTGACACATTTGGGAGGTCCATAATGAACTCTGCTAATATAAACACCTTTTTGCTCTTGGGGGAGTGAAAATGCAAGTCATATTCTTATATAATGACTGTCCAGTAGGCGTATTTGTGGTTCATTAGGCGGCCGGTGAGAAAATACTTAATGGGGTTAATATTCGTGATGACCATAGTGGTCTTCAAGATGATGTAATGGCAAAAATTTTTGACTGTGTGAATCAATGCTAAGGCAGTCTTTTCTTCGGGTTCATATCTTAATGTCGAGCCTAATAAGGTCTTACTGACATCGTAGATTATGTGTTCCTTCCCATCTGGTCCTTCCTGGATCAGCACTCTGGCCAAAGTGGTCTTGAATGCTGATACATACAGAATGTAATCTTTGTCATAGTCTGGGGGACTGATGAGCTGTGTTGAAGACAATGTGTCATTCAGTGTGTCAAACACTTATTGGGCATGGTCATCCTATTTGAATGGGTTTTCCTGGCGAAGGATGTGCAGGAACCCTTGAGCGCAAGTGGCATAATATGGGATGAAACGTCTCAGAAAATTGGCCTTCCCTTGTAGGCTTTGTAGTTGCCTGAGGGTTCGAGGCGGAGGTACCTCTTTGATGGCTTGGACCTTGAGGGGGTCCACTCGAGTTCCTTTTTGGGACATGATAAAAACTAAAATTATTCCTACTATGACATGAAAGATGCACTTCAGGGGGTTCAAGCATAGTTTGTATTGGCGACATTGTTGGAATACCAGTCGCAGCTCCTCGAGAAGGTTTGAGTGCTTCTTGGAACAGACAATAAGGTCATCCAAGTAGGCAAGTATAAGGTGTGCCAAGTCATGAAAGATGTAATTCATGGCTATTTGGAAGGTGGATCCTGCATTTTTTAGGCCAAATGGCATTACCTTGTATGTGAATGTGCCCCAGGGGATGGTGAACAAGGTTTTGTACTAGTTGGTGTGACGGATTTGAATTTGATTGTACCTAGAGAATTTTTCCATGAAGGAGGGGGCCTCATGACCCACAAAAGCATCGATGACTTGATCAATGAATGGGATAGGGTAATTTTCCTTGGGACATGCTTTGTTCAAATCTCAAAAATCTTTGCAAACACGTATGGTGCCCTATTTTTTCATGACATGAATAGGATTGGAAACCCAAGATGTGTAAGAAATGGGGTAGATAAACCTAGCTTTGTGAAGTTTATCGATTTCTCATTTTATTTCTTCTACCCTTGATGGGTGCAGTTGATGCTTTTTCTAATGTATTGGAGGTACGTCAAGGCAAGTGTCAATATGGTGCTCTACGATAGTGGGACTAAACCTACGAATTTCTCAGTAGTACCATGCGAAGATATCTCTATACTCTTATAGAAATTGGGTATAAGAGTTTATTTCTTCTGGAGAACAATATGCCCCCAGTGAAATTTCTTCAACCTTTTGAGTATTTTGGGATATATTCAACTTGATGATAGGTGAGATGTTTGACATGTTTCCTTCCTCAAACGCATCAGGTGCCGGGATAGGATTCTTGAACCAATCGACTTTCCCTGATGGGAGGAAATATTTTGATTCGATCTCATAAATATATTGTTCTTTTTTCTTGTCAGGACTGAACAATTTTTTGGGGAGAAAAAGCATGGTGATGCATCGCATCCCATGGATATTTGGTTCCATCATGGCCTCTAGGATGTCATCATCCAAATGGAATAGGGATCCTACAAGGGATTGATTCTGCACAGGTTGTGCAGAATAGGTTTAGTCCGCACAGAGTTGGTTGATAGACATGAAAATGATTCCATCGGCGACGTGGTGGAACCAGACGCAGTCGATAGAGTGCAGAAAGATTGGATTTTCACTATCATAGGTACATCTACTCTCGTAGTTGTAGCTAACTCGATGCCTATGGCATGATCAGACAACTCGAGTCATAGTTCTGATACATGATGATATGAATCGTATGTGGTGTATTATGTCGTTGGTGTTTGGTGGGGGGGGGGAATTTCCATGATGGGAGCTTGCATGAGCGGGAGGCTAGATCCTTCGTTGGAATGGGAATTTTCCGACAGGTGGAAGTTGTGCCTGGTGAAGAGGTGTCTAAATTTTTCCATTAGCGGGCATGCCTCTGGTTTGTGGTTATGGACGGTGCAAATGGTGCATGGTACCATTGTGCCAACTGAGTAAATTCTGCGGGAATCAACACTACTCCTCGTCCCAGAAGTGGATGCTCGGAAGGGATCATACGTAGAGGGGGAGGTCTTCTTCTTCCATTTCTGAGTTTTTGGCTTGGGTATGTGTTGAGTCTCAAATCTGCATCTTTTCCATACACCTTTCTATACCTTTTTCATTCACCCGAACCTTCCCAGTTGTCAATATCATTGTATATTAATTGCAAAAGAGCATCTAAAATGGTTTTTAACTATATTTTATGTCTTCTGTTTGATTTAGATTTTTGCTCATTTAGCTGCGGAATCTTGCCACTTTCTGCAGTCGCTGCAAATTTCCGCAGCCATTTTGTGAAAGTCTATGTTACAGGTGTCCTCAGGAAAAACGAGCCACATGGGCAAGTCAGAAATGATGTGGACATGGATCATGTCCTATTGGCTCGAGCAAATTCACTTAAGGAAGCTGCGGTCAAAGGTGTCCAAGTGGAAGTCAACCATAGAGTCCCACGGTGACAGGACTCTGTTTCTCGTCACGTGAAGATTCATATGGCCGTTTCTGATTTGCGGGAGACACATAAACACCTGTACACGGCTCCATAGCCGAATCCAACATCCACTCTGCATAGATTTACTCCTCAACGCGGCCATGATCCTAGATCTCTGGACGTAATGGTTTACGTGTTCTCCATCAGCACAAACATTAGGGAATTAGTTATATTTCCTTGTTATAAATAATGTGTTTGCATACGCATATTATATTAGTCTCCATTAGCCTCCAAATAGTTCTGTAATGTAAT
Source organism: Pinus albicaulis (assembly GCA_034641835.2). Lineage (NCBI taxonomy): Eukaryota > Viridiplantae > Streptophyta > Pinopsida > Pinales > Pinaceae > Pinus > Pinus albicaulis. The sequence goes on from CM076572.1 coordinate 667,394,049, forward strand.
TACGTTGCCACTGTGCCGTAATATCACCTTTCTGTTATGACTGTATTTTAATATATAAGAAGACTCTGTTTCCAAGCGTAATTCGTACTTGAAGTCTGTTGCCAAGGCTGGTGTAGAGGGCCCCTGCAAACGCTGAGGTTTTGTGCATTATTGTATAGTTCTTGTTTTATTTCTTTAAGCTCATTGTGCCATAAGTCATTCATGTGTTTATACATTGCATCTTTCATGGTATATATGCTTCATTTCTGTTTATAATCTTTCATTCTTTACATCTTGCTTCTGTCCATAATATTTCATGTCTTATGTTATTGTTAACTGATCATTGTTCTTGTTTCAGGTTATAAATAGGCAGCCTGGGCATTTGCATAACTTTTTGACTAATGACATGGAATTAATATTGTTCTGCTGCTAATTTACTTTTCTTAGTTTCTGTTTAATTTCAGTACTGCTTTGTTTATTTCAGTCTTGCACATTTGTTTCAGTAGTTAGATTTAGATATATCAAATTGTTCATGTCATTTTCAGTTACCTCCGAAAGCCACAGCTGGACTGATGGTGAGGGATTGAAGTATGAATGTATAGTTTGATATTAGTTTACTTTCTGCAAGTTAGATATATTAAATTGTTCATGTCATTTTCAGTTACCTCCGAAAGCCACAGCTGGACTGATGGTGAGGGATTGAATTATGAATGTGGAGTTTGATAATTAGTTTACTTCCTGCAAGTTAGAAATATTAAATTGCTCATGACATCTTCCGTTACCTCCGAAAGCCACAGCTAGACTGAAGGTGAGGGATTGAATTATGAATGTGTAGTTTGATATTAGTTTACTTTCTGCAAGTTAGATATCAGGTTACTCAAGTTGTTTATGGTTACCTCCGAAAATCATAGCTGGACTAATGATGAGGGATCAAAAGATAAGTTGATGTAATTTGATTTAGATTTACTTTGTTGCAACTTTTGGATTTCTTTAAGCATAGTTTCTTTTGTGTTTGAACAGTAGCAAGAATAATGAGTTTCATGATCAGTAGTTCATTGTTTGTTTGACTAGAGTAGTGATGCAATTTCATTTTCTTTGAAGAACTAATTTTGTCATTGTGTGTTTTTAAAATTCTTTTGAAGTTTGGAAAATCATTAGAAATACATTGTTGTCTTGAATATTTGTCTCCATACTTGTCTTTTAGAATTTCACAAAAATCCAAAAATGACAAAAAAGTAAGAGATAGGTTATCTTGCACATATAGTGCGCCACACTTCGTCAGCTTACGAATCCCGGATTGAAAAATTAAATGTAGCACTTTAGGACACACTAAATTGACCAAACATTTTGGCGCCGTTGCCGGGGAAGTGTAACTACGTAGCCAATTTCTTAAAAAAATAAATAAATAAATAAAATAACAAAAGAAGGGAAAACTTGATAACTTCTTGAAGTATGCTCTCCTCTTGCACCTAGTGTGATCTGGAGGATCAAAAAAGAGAGTTATTAGTTCAGTAATTTCTTAAGTATGCTCTCTTCTTGCACCTAGTGTGATCTAGAAGATCAGAAAGAGAATTATTAGCACAACTTTAAAAAAAAAATAAAAAATAAAATGACATGCATAGAGCAAGAGATTCTAGGGGAAGGTTTATAGCTAAAGCCAAGAGTTCGATTTTCACAACTCCATATTCTTCAAGGCATAGACAAGAATCACCACCATCTACCCCTAGCCTTAAGATTTTTGGAATTCAAGGAGCAGCTGAATTAGAGGATTCTCCTATACCACCTACTAAATTTCATTTAGAAAAGGAAGAGACTCCCTCTCATCCTCCCTTCATAGAAGAACTAGAGGACTTTAAAGAATCTAAAGAAACTATCATGGCAGAGGAAATAATAGATGGATTTGGAGGTAGAGGTAGAAGAGGAGGAAACAATGGAGACAACAATGGTGAAGGAAATAATGAAAGAAATAGGGAAAGAGAAAACTTGTTTGGATTCCCTATAGTTGATGAGGAAACTCATACAACGATGAAAAATATCTCACGATCTGTCCTCCCTAACTTTTATGGATTGCGAAGTGAGAATCCTGAAACATTTCTGTTTGAGTTTGAAGTTGTGTGCCGAACTTATGACTATATGGAAGACTCTCAAAAACTCAAACTGTTTCCTTCAACATTGAAGGGAGCTGCTTTGAAATGGTTCATGGGATTAGCCACTCAATCTCTTAGGACTTGGAATGATATGAAACAAACATTTTTGGATAGATAATTGGACTATTGTATGCCCACCAATCACAAGGATGAGGTATTCAAAATGATGCAAAAAGAAGATGAAAATTTGGAAGACTTACTTGAAAGATTTCAATACAACTTGAAAAGAGCAAAGATGAGCAACTTAGATGATGAAACTTTGAAAGCCCTCATATTAAAAGCCATTAGAGATGAATGGATAGATATTTTAAACATGATGGGGAAAGGAGACATTTCTCAACTTCCACTTCGTGATATAACAGAACTATGTGTCCATCTCTCAAGAGGAAAATCTAAAACAGGAAAAGGGCCTAGGGATCCTTCTCTTATTAGGGCTAACAAATTTGCAACTAGATCAGTAAGTAGGGCAGAGATTGGTAATATGCTTGATGAGTTCAAAACTGATATCTTAGGGAGCCTTAGTGAACAACTAGACACCCTTAAAATCCAAAACAAGCAGAAAGCAGAAACAGATGCTTTAGCCATCTTTTGTCCGAAATGTAGGAAGAAACGTGCTTTAAGGGAATGTCCCTTGGATGCAAAAGTTGTAGAAACATGTATGATTTGCTCAGAGAATCATGAGATCAAGGATTGTCCTTCAATTCCTGGACTCAAAGCTGTCTTTCAAGAAGACCCAAATTCAGTAGAATCTCTCTATTTTGTTGCAAGAAGACCTTGGCAGGGACAAAAAACTCAAGGGTTTAACAACCCTATGAATCTTCAAACCCCACCAAATTGGAATCCTTGGCAACAACCTTGGCCCCAACATCAAAATTCATATCAGCCATGGGTACAAGGGATGCAAAATACTTATGGGAGATTTTCTCAATTTTATCAATATCCTCCATCTTTTCAAAATCAACAAGCTCCACAACTTCCAAACACAAATCCACAACTTTCATTGCCATTTCCACAACAACAACCTTCTCAACAAAATCCAAATCCTCAACTCATTCTTCCATACCAACAAAAAACAAATCAACTTCCAGCTCAGCCATTGCCAAATCCTAACAATAAAAATCCTCAGAATACTTACATGGTAGAAGGACAACAATTTCCTACCTATATGATTGTTCCTCTCAACGATGTACAACTCAGATCTGGTAGAGTTTTAGAAAAAAATTCTATAGATATTCAAGAGAAAGATACCTCTGAGGAGGACTCTGTTGAAGCCAATAAGGGTTTTTAGGAAACATCTCTTCAAAATTCAAGCATTCAAAAAGAAAAAGAAAAGTTAACGCCCACAACTCCTATAGTTGAGCAACCTGCATCTTCATCTACACCTCCTTTTCTTGAAAGACTACAAATTGACAAGGGGGTGGAAAAACAAATCTTGTTGCCTAACTATGACTTTCTAGATGAATTGAAGAATGTTTGTATCAAGATTCCCTTGCTACAATCCATTCGAGAAATTCCTATTCTAGCAAAAACCATAAAGGAGTTGAGTTTCAAAAGACCGGGAAGGAAACTAAAAGACACAAGAAGAATCCACCTGGTAGGAAAGATTGCAGATATTATGATGGGAAAAATTACCATGCAGAAGTATGTAGATCCAGGAAGTCCAATTGTCAAGACACATATAAATGGGATAGAAATTCCAAACACATTGATTGACTTAGGGGCTGCTATCAACATTATGAGTAGACAGACTATGGATCAGCTAAAACTTCTTAACCTTCTTTTTACACCTACTTTACTGCAACTTGTAGATCGATCAGTTATTAAACCAGATGGTGTATTAGAAGATATTTCAGTCTCCTTAGATTCTTGGGAATATCCGGTAGATTTTATGATTTTGACTCCCAAGAATAATCTAGGAGGGCACCCACTTATCTTAGGAAGACCTTGGCTAGCCACAGCTGATTCTTTTATTAGTTGTAGATCTGGGGATATGTACATTTCTAATGGTAATTCGACAAAGAAATTCAATTTTTATCCTCTAGCAAAAGCAATCACAGAAGTAGGAGACAATGAATGGGTTGATGATGAGGACACTATACAACCTGTCTTTACCATTTCTGAAATCAGTGAGGATAGTCAAATTCTGAACACATTAGAAAATTTTGAGATATCTTCAGAATATGACCCCACACAATTTCGGTTGGAATCTGACATAGAATATTTATCATCAAGACAAATGTCTCTTTACTCTATGGAAGAGTTTGGTAGTTCTACTATTGAGATTTTTCCAGGAAAAACATTGAATATCAACAAACATTTGGAAAAGTCACAACAACAAGAACTAATCAAAATCTTGCAAAAACATTCTACTGCATTTGCATGGGAGTATACTGACATGAAAGGTATTGATCCTAAGACTTGCATCCATCATATATATATTGAGGAAAACATTAGACCAATCAGACAACCTCAAAGAAGGATGAATCCAAATCTTAGGGAGATAGTGAAAGAAGAGCTCCAAAAACTACTCAATGTAAACTTCATTTATCCAATTTCAGATAGCAGATGGGTTTCTCCTTTGGTTATAGTACCTAAAAAGAATGGTAAATGGAGGGTATGCATTTATTACAGGGAATTGAACAAAGCAAATTTGAAGGATCACTTTCCTTTGCCTTTTATTGATCAGGTATTAGATACATTAGCAGGTAAAAAGTACTTTTCATTTTTGGATGGTTTTAGTGGCTATAATCGAATTCAGGTAGCACCTGAAGATCAAGATAAGACCACATTTACTTGTCCATGGGGAACTTTTGCCTACCGAGTGCTTCCTTTTGGGTTATGTAATGCACCCGCAACATTCCAAAGAGCGGTACTAGGAATTTTTTCTGATCTAATCCATGATTGTGTAGAGGTTTATATGGATGATTTTACAGTTTATGGTAATTCATTTGAAGAGGCATTAGAAAATTTGGAAAAAGTTCTTATAAGATGTAAAGAAATAAACCTTTCATTAAACCATGAAAAATGCTTTATGATGTTTACTGAAGGGATTGTTTTGGGGCATCATATTTCAGGAGATGGGATTAAGGTTGATAGATCAAAAGTTGAAGTCATCTCTAAGTTACCTATTCCAAATTGTCAAAGAGATGTTAGAAGTTTTCTGGGATTTACTGGTTACTATAGAAGGTTTATAGAAAATTTCACTAAAATAGCATCTCCACTCTTCAAATTGCTTACAAAAGACTGTGAATTTAAATGGGATCCTGATTGTCAATCAGCCTTTGAAACTTTGAAAACAAGAATATCTGAAGCACCTATCTTGAGAGGACCAAATTGGAAACTCCCTTTCCATATTTCTACGGATGCTTCAGATACAGCTCTAGGAGTTGTGTTGGGTCAAAAAGATTTAGTTCCTTATGCCATTTATTATACCAGTAAAAATTTGACTCCCACGGAGTTGAACTATACTATGACTGAAAAAGAGTTTTTAGCTGTTGTTCATGCAATTAATAAGTTTAGACATTACATAACAGGCTATGAAACTTTTATTCATACTGACCATTCTGCAATTAGATATTTAATGAAAAACCTGTTACTAATGGCAGAGTGACAAGATGGCTTTTACTTTTGCAAGAATTCAATATTATTGTGTTGGATAGACCAGGAAAACAGAATACAGTAGCTGATTTCTTGTCTAGGATTCAGAATACTAAAGAAGATTCTCCTGTAGAGGATAAGTTTCCTGATGAATACTTGTTTGCAGTAACTATTAAGACTCCTTGGTATGCAGATATTGCTAACTATTTGGTTATAGGGAAATTGCCTTCACATTTATTTCCAAATGAAAAACGAAAAATTATTCAGGAGAGTTCAAAATATTCATGGATTTCTAACGAATTGTTTAAAACAGGGCCAGATCTTGTGATCAGAAGATGTGTCAGAGAAGATGAAATGCCCGATATTCTTAAGGCATGTCATGATGAACCATGCGGCGGACACTTTGCGGACAAAAGGACGGCCTATAAAATCCTTTCCTTGGGATATTATTGGCCTTCTCTCTTCAAAGATGCAAAACAATATGTCAAAATGTGTGATAGCTGCCAAAGAGTAGGGAAACCTACCCTTTCAAATGAAATGCCATTGCAAACACAGGTACTCATTGAACCCTTTGAAAAATGGGCTTTAGATTTCATTGGACCTATTAATCCACCATCTAAGCAAAAGAAGTATATATTGGTTTGTACCGATTATGTTACTAAATGGGTAGAAGCCAAAGCATTAGTATCTGCTACTGAAAATTCAGTTGTTCATTTTCTTTATGAGGATATTTTTACTCGCTTTGGTGTTCCAAGAGAAATTGTGACAGATCAAGGAAGCCAATTCACATCTAACTTGGTGGAGAAATTGATGGAAGAATACAAAATCAAGCACAAACAAAGTTCTTGAAAGTATCATCACCAAAACTGTTCATCTACATGGAAGAGATTTGGCAGAAAGGCTTCCTGAAGCCTTGTGGGCCTACAGAACTACATGGAGAAATACAACAGGACATTCTCCCTATGAACTTGTTTATGGGAAAGAAGTCTTGCTCCCCATTGAGTTCCAAGTCAAGACCTTCAAGATAGCAGCTCAGTTGGGGATGGACTTATCAGAAGCCCAAAAGCATAGAATGGAGCAGTTGAATGAGCTAGATGAGATCAGACAAGAAGCAATTTTAAGAACTGATCTAGTTCAATATAAAAGAGCTAAATGGCATGACAAGTACATCAAAGAGAAGAAGTTTCAAGAAGGAGATTGGGAATTGTTATTTGATTCCAAGTTTAAAGATTTTCAAGGAAAATTTCAGACTCATTGGCTTCGGCCATATGAGATTGACAAGATCTTTAGCAATGGAGCGGTAAGAATCAAGACCATTGATGAGTTTCAAACTCCTCTTATTGTGAATGGCCACAAATTGAAATTTTATCATAAGCCACTCTCAAAAGAGGATTTTGTCAAAATGTTTCAAGAAAATTCTGCAATCAGGCTGGTACAGAAGAATTCTTCTTCTCCACCAGCCTAGCTTTTGTTCTTTCAATTAAAAAAAAAAAATATATATATATATATATATATATATATATATTTGTATAAGCCTGAAAACCAATCACTGATTGGCAGTCTTATACAGAAAATATAGGGTGAAAATCAGGAACACCTGACACTCTATATTTTCCAAAAAGAAAAATCTCTCTTTCATTTCATAATTTTTGTGACCACCCATTCCACTTCATTCCAATTTATTCCACTTCATTTCACTCCATTCCACTTCATTTTATCTATTTCATTCCATTTTCACCAATAAAATTCTTTTTCATGACCATTTCCATCTAGTCATTTGTCATCCGTTCATGTTCATTCACCCAAATAATAGCTGTGTCAGTTTCCGCAGCTGACATCTGTTTCTGCAGCTGACTCCAGTTTCCGCAGCTACTACTCTATTTTTCAAAATAATGTACAGCCAGATGTTATTTCCATAATCATGAAATAAAATGCAGGTATGAGGACCAAAAATGAAGACATGGAGCATTCAAAATACCAATGAGGAGCAACTAATTGAAGACCAAGGAAAAAGGAAAAGATTCCAAGGTATGAGTAAAAGTTCATTTCAAATAGCATTGAAAACACATTTTTATATAGTTCTAAACCATAATCTCCATCCATTATGTGCAATGATTATATTGACAAACTCCGTAACCCTTTCACGATCTCCATATGATCCTCCTGCATTCATTCTCAAACGGTCCCATAATTAAACCTCCGATTTTCACTCATACTCTGATATTCCACCTATGACAATGAGACATAGTTGATTTGACCATGGCCTCTTTCAGCCGCATAAAATCCATAGCCATTGTTTAAACGTGCTTACATTTATTTTTCAGCCACGAAATTTCAAAACACTGCCGGATGTGTTATACTCCTCCTATTGTTCTGTTAATCTCACAGCTGTATCTCTGCCGTGCTCACGAAACCCCTCTCTGTTCCGCTTCACTCCATTTCATTCTCTGTTACGCTACAGTCTGTATACCCACTCTCTGATATCTACCTACAGCCATTGTGCTCATTTTCGTGCATTCAGCTGTTCTACTTCCATTGAACCCTCACGCAGGCAAGTTTTTGAAGAGCAGAAAGAAGAATGGGTAAATTGCTAAGAGCAGAACCAAAAGGACCTAAATTCATGGAAGGATATCCGCAAGTCAGGGATATATTGAAGAAAGCAAAGTGGCTACGGTTTATCCAAAAGTTCAGAGGCTACCATAAAGAAGTGACAAAAGCATTTGCAAGGTCGTTCAATGGCCTGGAGGTAGATATTGGAGACCTTAAGTTCACGGTGAATGAGGCATCTATAGCTACTTCCACGGAACTTCCTCAAGAGGGTGAACGATGGTTTAAGAATAAAAGCATTAGTGATGAAGCCTGGAGAATAATCTTACGAAACCAAGGTATGGACATAAATATTTTTAAAAGAGGAATTCATGTTCATGCTTTGAAAGAGGAATGGGCTACTTTGCTGCTAGTTGTTCAAAAATTCATTACCTGTGAAGGCCGTTTTGGGTCCATGTATATGTACCATACCAGATTGTTGATGAATTTTCTAGATAATCAAACTCTCAATCTCCCATATTTTCTATTAAATAGTTTGAAGAAAATTTCTGTGACTGTTCAGAAGCATTTAGGGGATGTAGAACCACATCTATATCACCACGGTCTTGTAAAAATTTTGATTGAAAAAGAGTTAAAGGAGAAGAAAGACACATGGGAAAAAATTTTGATTAGAAATTTCTTTGAGGAACCTCAGGAAATTCCTGAAGGTAGCACATCAAGAAGGAGTAGGAGAAAAAGAACAAATGATGAAACTCAAAGAACTCCTACTACTGCAATTGAAAGAACCAGTAGGGAAGAGAGATTGTCAAAAAGGAAGAAGAAAGAAACCAAGGGTAAAAAGCCAATAACACCAAAAGAGAGAAAAAGTATTGAGGCTATACATCAAACCCCTTCTTCCGAAGAAGAAGATCATCAAGTGTTATCTGAAAGATTAGTTTATCTTCAAAAACAGTCATCTATGACCAAGAAGACAGGGAAAGGAAAACAAAAACAAAAGGATAGTGGTCCACAGCGTGTGAGAAGAAGTTCCAGACTTAAGGGAAAATTGAGGAAAACGCAAATGAAGGGTCCTCATTTTATTGATTTGGGAGAAGAAACATCTGAACAATCCCCAGCTGACCATAGTCCATCTCACTCTCAGTCAGTTAGTGAACCTGGTTCATTTCATTCTCAGTCAGACATTGAACATAGTCCATCCCATTCTTAGCAAGATGTTGATGTGAGCCCTTCTCAGCCAGATTTTGAAGATAACTCTCCTTCACGGCATTTTGGGGACAGCCCAGTAAAAATGACACCTGATATAGACCCCAAGCAGTAGGAAGTATATGATTATATAGAATCTTTAGAAAAAGTAGCTACAGGTCCCAGTACTTCGTCCATTCAGCCTCACACAGTACAAGATGATTTAGTCCAATCACTAAAACAGGAAGTCTTTGAGCTAGAGCTTTTAAATAGACACATTAAAAATTAAAATGAGACATTGAAGGAACAAAGCAAATTGGAAAAAATCATTCATGATAATACCATGCTATATCTGGGAATATGGCAGAAGAAGAACAAGAAATTGAAAAAGAAATGCCAGAAGTTAAGCAGAGCACTGGTTAATATCAAATTTAGATGCTTAATGAAGAAGCCCAGGATGTTGGCAGCACCAAGGAAGAAGAGGAGAGGATTGGATGTACTGGCTGAAGTGTCAAGGCATATGAACAGAAGAAGGATTATCAAAATTTTGGTTGCATGAGGGCATGCAACACCTTCACAGTGGGGGTATGTTGAGTCTCAAATCTGCATATTTTCCATACACCTTTCTATACCTTTTTCATTCACCTGAACCTTCCCAGTTGTCAATATCATTGTATATTAATTGAAAAAGAGAATCTAAAATGGTTTTTAACTATATTTTGTGTCTGTTGTTTGATTTAGATTTTTGCTCATTTAGCTGCGGAATCTTGCCACTTTCCGCAGCCGCTGCAACTTTCCGCAGCCATTTTGTGAAAGTCTATGTTACAGGTGTCCTCAGGAAAAACGAGCCACATGGGCAGGTTAGAAATGATGTGGACATGGATCGTGTCCTATTGGCTCGAGCAAATTCACTTAAGGAAGCTGCGGTCAAAGGTGGCCAAGTGGAAGTCAACCGTAGAGTCCCACAGTGACAGGACTCTGTTTCTCGTCACGTGAAGATTCATATGGCCGTTTCTGAGTTGCGGGAGACACATCAACGCCTGTACACGGCTCCATAGCCGAATCCAACATCCACTCTGCATAGATTTACTCCTCAACGCGGCCATGATCCTAGATCTCTGGACGTAATGGTTTACGTGTTCTCCATCAGCACAAACTTTAGGGAATTAGTTATATTTCCTTGTTATAAATAATGCGTTTTCATACGCATATTAGATTAGTCTCCATTAGCCTCCAAATAGTTCTGTAATGTAATTACGTTGCCACTGTGCCGTAATATCACCTTTCTATTATGACTATATTTTAATATATAAGAAGACGCTGTTTCCAAGCGTAATTCGTACTTGAAGTCTGTTGCCAAGGCTGGTGTAGAAGGCCCCTGCACACGCTGAGGTTTTGTGCATTATTGTATAGTTCTTGTTTTATTTATTTAAGCTCATTGTGCCATAAGTCATTCATGTGTTTATACATTGCATCTTTCATGGTATATATGCTTCATTTCTGTTTATAATCTTTCATGCTTTACATCTTGCTTCTATCCATAATCTTTCATGTCTTATGTTATTGTTAACTGATCAGTATTCTTGTTTCAGGTTATAAATAGGCAGCCCAGGCATTTGCATAACTTTTTGACTAATGACATGGAATTAATATTGTTCTGCTGCTAATTTACTTTTCTTAGTTTCTGTTTAATTTCAGTACTGCTTTGTTTATTTTAGTCTTGCACATTTGTTTCAGTAGTTAGATTTAGATATATCAAATTTTTCATGTCATTTTCAGTTACCTCCGAAAGCCACAGCTGGACTGATGGTGAGGGATTGAAGTATGAATGTATAGTTTGATATTAGTTTACTTTCTGCAAGTTAGATATATTAAATTGTTCATGTCATTTTCAGTTACCTCCGAAAGCCACAGCTAGAATAATGGTGAGGGATTGAATTATGAATGTGTAGTTTGATATTAGTTTACTTTCTGCAAGTTAGATATATTAAATTGCTCATGACATATTCAGTTACCTCCGAAAGCCACAGCTGGACTGATGGTGAGGGATTGAATTATGAATGTGTAGTTTGATATTAGTTTACTTTCTGCAAGTTAGATATCAGGTTACTCAAGTTGTTTATGGTTACCTCCGAAAATCATAGCTGGACTAATGATGAGGGATCAAAAGATAAGTTGATGTAATTTGATTTAGATTTACTTTGTTGCAAATTTTGGATTTCTTTAAGCATAGTTTCTTTTGTGTTTGAACAGCAGCAAGAATAATGAGTTTCATGATTAGTAGTTCATTGTTTGTTTGACTAGAGTAGTGATGCAATTTCATTTTCTTTGAAGAATTAATTTTTTCATTGTGTGTTTTTAAAATTCTTTTGAAGTTTGGAAAATCATTAGAAAGACATTGTTGTCTTGAATATTCTTCTCCATACTTGTCTTTTAGAATTTCACAAAAATCCAAAAACGACAAAAAAGTAAGAGATAGGTTATCTTGCACATATAGTGCGCCACACTTCGTCAGCTTATGAATCCCGGATTGACAAATTAAATGTAGCAATTTAGGACACACTAAATTGACCAAACAGTATGTCTGACTCTTTTCGAGAGTCTATACTTGACACCACTCTGTCCGCTCTTAGCTTTGGGATATGCTCGCATTTTATTGTATGATGAAAGTGTGAACAAATCCAACAATAACTATGTGTGATTTTCTCTTGGTTAGAAAGATGTTTTTGTGGGAGAAAAGAGACTATGTGAAAAATATGGGTGAGGTGCTTCATCTGTTTTCGCTGATTGACCCAGTGGCCGATTAGGTCACATAGTCTACATGTTATCCTAGGTTGAACCTGGGTCATCCTTGGTTGGCGTGCCTTCCCATATTTCCCATTGCATAGACATGGGTACGAAGTAGATTTCCTCGGGGCGCTCTGCCTTCCATATTGGTTGAGGAGATCCTCATGTTTCTTCTCTACACTAGTACATTTGGAGGAAATTCCGACACTTTGGTTCTGACACTTTTCAAAAAATGTTGGAAATTTCCCCAAATTTTATCAATTTTTCAAATCCCGCCCACACTGTTGCTATACCGACGTTTGGAGACAAGTGTCATTATTGCGACACTTAGAGGTAAGTGTCAGTCTTGTAAAGTTTGTAGACAAGCATCAAAATTGTGACGGATTGGAGAGATGTGTCGGTCTTGCGACACTTAGAGCTAAGTGTCGCTATTGTGATGTTTGAAGGAAAGCATCGCTATTGCGACAATTTGGGGAAAAGTGTCGGAATTGTGACGGATTGGAGAGATGTGTTGGGCTTGCGACACTTAGAGCGAAGTGTCACTATTGCGATGTTTGGAGGAAAGCGTCGCTATTGTGATGGTTTGGAAATCAATTTCTTTGGCCTCTCCTTTAATAAATAATAATCTAACTTGGGTCCCAGGAAATGGATGATCAATTAATATTTGGAACCATAGTATTATGGGGTAGCCTTCTTTGGGAAATTTGAACTCCCTTCTTCCCCTTTTTGAATGGTTGGAGCAACATAATAAGATATCTTTAGTTGACATATCACATTTTGATGAAGATGGAAGGTGGTTATGATGGGAATTCTAAGGAGCTTCATAAAATATTAAATATGTGATGCGCTCACTCCTTGGTTCACTTTTAATGTGTACCCCCAACCACAATCGAGTGCGCCGTGTCGCACCGTGTGAGGTCGCCCAACCAGGTGCATTCAAGTCGGGTTGTTTCGTTCGAGGGTTCCCGTATCATTTTTGCTAAGTTCTGACCACTTGGGGTCCTTGTGCACATTCAGGTGGCCCATTTTCCGTTTTCTCCCTTGTGGCATTGTTCGTTCAGGCGCGCCGTGTCGCAGCGTGTAAGGTCGCCCGAGCGGGCGCGTTCAGGTCGGGTCGTTTCGTTCAAGGGCGCCTGTATCAGTTTTGCTAAGTTTTGACCGCCGAGGTGGCTTTTGCACGTTTGGGCGGCCCGTTTTTTTTTTTCTCCCTTGTGGCATCATTCGGTCGAGCACGTCATGTCACGTCGTGTCAGGTCACCCGACCGGGCGCGTTTAGGTCGGGTTGTTTTGTTCGAGGGCACCCATATCAATTTTGCTAAGTTGTGACTACCCAGGTGTCTTGTGCACATTCGGTCGGCTCGTTTGTCATTTTCTCCCCTGTGGCATTGTTCGCCGTGTCGAGCCGTGTGAGGTCGCCCGACCGGGCGCGTTCGGGTCAGGTTGTTTCGTTCGAGGGCGCCTGTATCAGTTTTGCTAAGTTGTGACCGCTCGGGTGCCTTATGCATGTTCAAGTGGCCCGTTTGCTATCTGCTCCCTTGTGGCATCGTTCGTTCGGGTGCACCGTGTCACACCATGTGAGGTCGCCTGACCGAGCGCGTTGGTGTTGGGTCGTTTCGTTCAAGGGCGCCCGTATCAATTTTGCTAAGTTGTGACATCCCGGGTGCCTTGTGCATGTTCAGGTGACCCGTTTGCCGTTTTCTCCCTTGTGGCATTGTTCGATCGAGCGCGTCGCTTCGCGCCGTGTGAGGTCGCCTGACCGGGCACGTTCGGGTCAGGTCAGGCCGTTTCATTCGAGGACACCCGTATCAATTTTGCTAAGTTGTGACCACTCGGGTGCCTTTTGCATGTTCAGGTGGCCCATTTGCCATTTTCTACCTTGTGGCATCGTTCGGTCGGGTGCACCATGTCACGCCATGTGAGGTCGCCCAACCGAGCACGTTCGGGTCAGGTCGAGCCATTTCATTTGAGGGCACTTGTATCAGTTTTGCTAAGTTGTGACCGTCTAGGTGCCTTGTGCACGTTCGGGTGGACCATTTTCCATTTTCTCCATTGTGGCATCGTTTGGTCAGGCGCGCCGTGTCACGCCATGTGAGGTTGCTCGACTGGGCGTGTTCAGGTCGGGCCGTTTCATTCGAGGGAGCCCGTATTAGTTTTTCTAAGTTGTGACCACCCAGGTGCCTTGTGCACATTCGGGTGGCCCATTTATCATTTTTTCCCTTGTGGCATCGTTCGTTCGGGCACGCAGTGTTGCGCCGTGTGAGGTCACTCGACCGGGCACGTTCGGGTCGAGTCGTTTCGTTCAAGGGTGCTTGTATCAGTTTTTCTAAGTTGTGACCGCCCAGGTGCCTTGTGCACGTTCAGGTGGCTTGTTTTTCATTTTCTCCCTTATGGCATTGTTCATTCAGGGGCGCCGTGTGAGTTCGCTCGATCGTGCGCATTCGGGTCGGGTTGTTTCATTTGAGGGCGCCCATATTAGTTTTTCTATGTTGTGACCTCTCAGGTGCCTTATGCATGTTCGGGCGGCCTATTTTCAGTTTACTCCCTTGTGGCATTGTTCGTTGTGTCGCGCCATGTAAGGTCACCCGACCGGGTGCATTTAGGTCGGGCCGTTTCGTTCGAGGGCACCCGTATCAGTTTTTCTAAGTTGTGACCACCCGGGTGCCTTGAGCACGCTCAGGCAGCCCGTTTTCCATTTTCTCCCTTGTGGCATCGTTCGGTCAGGTGCATCGTGTCGTGTCGTGTGAGGTCGCCTGACCGGGTGCGTTCAGGTCGAGCCATTTCGTTCGAGGGTGCCCGTATCAATTTTGCTAAGTTGTGACCGCGCGGGTGCCTTGTGCACGTTCGGATGGCAAGTTTTCCATTTGATCCCTTGTGGCATCGTTCGTTTGGGTGCACCATGTCGCGCCATGTGAGGTCGCCTGAACGGGTGTGTTCGGGTCGGGTCGTTTCGTTCAAGGGCGCTCGTATCAAATTTTCTAAGTTGTGACCACCCGAGTCGGGCCCCCTAAGCCCTTAATCCTTCTTCTCTCTCCCTTTCTCTCCTTATACCTCCCTCTCTCTTCCCCTAACCCATTTAACCCCTAAACCATAAACCTCTAAACCCTCAACCCCTAACCCCTAAACCCTTAACCCCTAACCCGTTTAACCCCCTAAACCCCTAGTAAACCCCTAACCCATTTAACCCTCTAAACCCTAAACCTATAAACCCTTAACCCCTAACCCCTTAAACCCTTAACCCCTAACCCCTTAACCCTAACCCCTTAAACCCTAATTCTTGACCCCTAACCCATCTAACCCCCTAAAACTTAATCCCATTAGCCCCTAACTTCTAACCCCTAAAATCCTTAACTGCTAAATCCCCTAACCCCCTAAACCCCTAACCCATTTAACCCCCTAAACTATAAACCTCTAAACCCCTAACCCATTTAACCCCTAAATCGTAAACCTCTAAACCCTTAACCACTAACCCTTAGACCCTTAACCCCTAACCCATTTAACCCCCTAAACCCCTAACCCATTTAACCCCCTAAACCCTAAACCTCTAAACCCTTAACCCTTAACCCCTTAAACCCTATTTCCAAACCCTAACCCATTTAACCCTCGTTTGTCGGTTTCTCCCTTGTGCCTTCGTTCGGTCGTGCATGCCATGTCGTGTTGTGTGAGGGTGCTCGACCAAATCTATCACACTGCTTAAGTACCTCTTGTGACCGCATGGGTGCCTTGTGCACGTTCATGCAACCTGTTTTCTTTTTGCTCCCTTGTGCCTTTGTTCGATCGGGCACGCCATATTGTGAGGGCGCCCACCCAAACGCATTCAGGTCGAGTCGGGTCATTTCGTTTGAGGGTGGTTGTATCAAATTTGCTAAGTTGTGATCGCACGAGTGCCTTTTACACGTTCATGCGGCCCGTTTTCCATTTTCTCCCTTGTGCCTTCGTTCGTTCATGCACGCCATGTCACCCCATGTGAGGGCACTCGCCCAAACGCGTTTGGGTTGGGTCGTTTCATTTGAGGGAGACCGTATCAAATTTTCTAAGTTGTGACCGCATGGGTGCCTTGTGCACGTCCGTGCAGCCCATTTTTTGTTTTCTCCCTTGTGCCTTCATTTGGCCAGGCGCGTCGTGTCATTTCATTTGAGGGCGCCTGCCCAAACCCGTTCGGGTGGGGTCATTTCGATTGAGTGTGCCCACCCAAATGCGTTCTGGTTAGGCCCCCTAAGCCCCCAATCCCTAATCCCTTAACTGTTAACTCATTATTCGAGCCCTAACACCTAAATGCACCTAAATCCCCTAACCCCTAACCCCCAATCCCCTAAGCCCTCCAAATTCGATGAATTAGCTTTGAAGAAGTAATTTTTTTTCTGCAATATGGTTTGTAAGCTATTTAAATAGAGGTATCTTCTCTAGATTTTTTTTTTAGATCCACAGTTTCATTTACTAATTTTTGAACAAGGCATATGACACTCTTCATTTCTATGGGATTTTTATCTTGAAGCTCATTATCTATACGAGTATTTGCTGCTTAAAGGGTTTCCTAAACCTCTAAACCCCTAACCCATTTAACCCCTAAACCATAAACCTCTAAACCCTTAACCCCTAACCCATTTAACCCCATAAACCCTAAACCTATAACCCCTTAACCCCTAACCCATTAAACCCTAATTCCAAACCCCTAACCCATTTAACCCTCTAAACCATAAACCTCTAAACCCCTAACCTCTTTAAGAGCTCACTTTGTAGACTCCACATTCTTGAAAGTCACAAATGCAAATCCCTTGGATTTGTTGGTATTCTTATCATATGCAACCGAACCTTCTTCTATCTCTCCATATTTGGAAAAAACTTCAAAAAGATTATCATTGGTCGTGTCATATGAAAGACCACCAATGTAAAGTTTCCTTTGAGCCTGATTTGTACTTTGACCAGGACCTGTGCTTGCCACTACCAGAATTCTTACAGTAATCCTCCCATCAATAGTCTTGCTAACCTCTTTCTATGCCCTTTGAGCAAAATCCATATGCTTAAATGTGACAAATCAAAATCCTCATGACTTTCCTGATGTCTTATCCATAATAACAGTGCCTTCTTCAATCTCCCCATACTGTTCAAATGAATCACATAGGGTCTGTGAAGAAGTCTCCCAATCCAATCCATGCACAAACAACTTCTGATGAGCAGGGTTCTTGCTTGCAACATCTTTAATTTCTTCTGCAATTGCAAGGTATGAAGAACCTTCATTGACCATCAAAGAGATCAACTGCTCTTTGCTCAGTGGCTCCAATAATGAGTGCAAATTGTCCTTTGAGAGTTGCAGAGCGGCGCCATTGGCTTCCTCGTCCAGCTTTCTCTTCTTACCATCACCCTTGAACTCCATGATTTTTTCTCCAATTTGAGAAGAGGGGAGTTCATACTAGCTTCAATTCCCCAAATTGACTCATGCCAAGTCTTTTAAAGATTGAATGATTACAAAATCTTACCTAGTAGACATGTAGTTTGGTCAGTCACCTATAGGAGGATAATTTAAATTTTAAACCACATTTTGATATCTAGATTCCAAAGCTCAGGTATAAGCCTAAACTATAGCAAGGGTTAATGCCATTGTTCATGGGGTACATAGCTTGTGACATATAAGCTGCCATAATTTCCATTCTATGAACTGTAAAATGAGCCAATTTTGGAATCATATCAGTCTTTAAATCCCAATAATTTTAGTGTAACTACCAAACAGGCTTATAGCTCTATTACCGATAGGTATGCCCCTCTTTTGGAGTGTATGGAGCAGAATCAATTTAAATTTTTTCCTTGAATTTTAAGGAGCGTAACTAGGCTTCTCATAGAAAAAAATCAAAGGAATTGGCATTACTAAGGACTGTGCGTAGAATCCATATAATGGCCCTATTAAGTGATCCCTATTTGTCATCGCAACTTCCTAACCTAATTTGGAGTCTTGAAACATGATAAAAAATTAAAATAGTATTCATAATTACAATGGAAGATACCAAATATGAATTACTATTTGCATTCAATTACAGGTAAAGATCTAAGGTAGAACCACTTAGCCCATGTGAGGTCGCCCGACCGGGTGCGTTCAGGTTGGGCCGTTTCATTCTAGGGCACCCGTATCAGTTTTGCTAACTTGTGACCGCCCAGGTGCCTTGCACACGTTCGTGCAGCCCGTTTGTCATTTTCTCCCTTGTGCCTTTGTTCAGTCAGGCACACTATGTCATTTCGTTTGAGGGCGCCCACCCAAACCCGTTCGTGTCGGGTCATTTCGGTTGAGTGCACGCGCCCAAACCTGTTCAAGTCGGGCCCCCTAAGCCCCCAATCCCGAATCCCTTAACTACTAAATCATTATTCAACCCCTAAACCCTAAATTCACCTAAATCCCCTAACCCCTAACCCCCAATCCCCTAAGCCCTCCAAATTTGACGAATTAGCTTTAAAGAAGTAATTGTTTTCTACAATATGGTTTTTAAGTTATTTAAATAGAGGTATATTCTCTATATTTCTTTTTTAGATCCACAATTTCATTTACTAATTTTTGAACAAGGCATATGACACTCTTCATGTATATGGGATTGTTATCTTGAAGCTCAGTATCTATACGAGTATTTGCTGCTTCAAGGGTTTACTGACGGAGAAAATTGCAATACAGGGTTTAGGGCGCATTATTGCGTTATTGTTGCTTCAAGGGTTTACTCAACAGACCCCAAATCTTCATTTCCTTGCTACTTATCAGGTTCTTACTTCTGTATAATTCACTATATACTCAGATCATAAATGTGAGAAGGATGTTTTCGAATTATATTATTATTGTATCAACGGTGTAATTATTTCTGTGTTGTTATATCTTTCTAGTCAAAAACCTCATCTTCAGAAATATTTTCTTGTCATTTTCAAAATTGATTGCTTCATTGAGCACAACATGCAGCTTATCTAATACTTTATTGAAGCTAAGAGCTCCATCTTTGGGGCAAGTTGCTTTTCAGCTAACTCCATTGCTTTTGATCTCAATTTTGCCAATTGCTTTCTTCTCTCAATGATACTTGAGGATATCATTCATACCATAACATTACTACTTCCCTTTTAACCACATAAAACTTATTTTTAAGTTACCATAATTCATCTTTAATACCCCATAATTAGATTAAAAAATCAACCAAAATCCTTAGTTTATGAAATAAAAATTCAACAATTTTATATAATTAATAATTTAAATAAATGCCTTAGATTTAATCTCATTAATAATTATTTATAATCAACAATACCACTTATTTATGCAAACCAATTTAAATTATTTAATTTATTAAGTTTTAATTTCTAAAGATATTTTTAAGGTGTTTAATTCATTTATGTATTCAAAAATTGATTATAAACAATAAGAAATCACAATCTTGATATTGTCAGGTTTTAATCAAAAAAAACATTTCATCTATTAATTAGACTACACTATTATTTATTATAGAAAATGTATCTAATTTGAATGAATGAATACATAGATTACTATCATTAAAGAAAAAAAAATGTAAATTTCACTTTTAAAGTAATACTTAAAAATAAGGAAAAAATAATATATAAATTACAAAGAAAAAATATATTAAGAAAAAGAGATTAAAACTGCAAATATTTAAAATACAACATAATTTAATAGTGTAAAGTTTAAAAATCATTTTAATAAAGCATGATGATTTAGTAGGGTAGAAGGATTACTATATCCAAAAATCAGCCCATTATTTACTCATAATTTTAATTGCTTCTCAAAAAGATTTGTTTTATTTTTTATTGTAAATATTTTTAAACAAGCATTTAATTATTTAGAAATTAGTTTGATTATTTAAAAATTATTATAATTATTAAAAAATATATATTTTTAAATTAATTTGAGTCACCTTAAAAAAAACAAACGTGTTTCATTTCAAAATGTCAAAAATTTTAAAATATCAAAAGTTTTAATTTCCCTCGTTCATTTCCCTTCGGTTGCATGGTTTGTCCAGGGAAGGAGGGAGGATGCGGCCATACTGTCGCCGGTTTTTAGGAAGGATGCAACCATACTATTGCAGGTTTGGAGGAAGGATGCGGGAGATTTGTGCCCCGAGCCGTGCTCATGGATCTGGAGCCTAGTACCATGGATAGTGTGAGGATCTCTGCATTGCTCTCAACTCCACAACTCCAAAAATAAGTACTCTTATTCTTCAATACAACAAGAATCTTGGTTGGCATTTTAGCTTCTTTTTCGAGATCTTGTCTCATGGGTCTGATTGTAATTTTTTTTATTGGGACTGCCATTGGTGGTACATTCGGAGCATTAATAAAATGAAAATATTTTGATTTTTGGAGTCTATACCCATTTTGGTTATCAGGGTCTTGGAAGGCTTTTCTGTATTGGGTGATTCTATCTATGTTTTTTTGTCAATGCTTCGTTAAGGCTGTTTTAGAATTAGTGCTTATGACCTGTGTACAACAATATTTCCAGGATTTTTAAGGGTTGTATGTCCGTGTGTCATAAAAAACCTCGGTTACTTCACTTTCTGATACTATAATGTTTGTTTCAATGACTATCTCAGTTTCAAGAACTGAAGATTTCTTTTCACTTTTATTTCTGTTCCAATTTCATTTCTTGATTGTTCTGCCGATCCGATAATATAGATACTCGATATGTTGAAAGAAATATTATGCAACCCATTACCAACCTGATCTGATGAAACAAATGCACAGTAGCCTCTGTGGGAGATTATAAGCCTAATCCAAGTGTCTTTTCCTTGGATCTATCTCTCCAGGGAAACAATACCCAACTACGATCTCGATCCAGTTTCCCAGACAGTGTATATTATATCTTAGGTGTGAACAGAACCAAGGCATGCCTTTGGATCATGATATGGTGCAGTACTATGCATATCTCGACCCTGCAGGAAAATGATATGCCCTTGTCCTCTGATTTCTCCATCTGGTTGCATGAGGGAAGATCGAGTCTTTAGAGTCAGAGCTTATGGCCTCTGCACCATCAGATTAGTAGGGCGGGGAGAGAGAGAAACTCTGGGTCACATAATTTTCTGCTTTTTTAATGTTCTTTTCAGTGCACCATCAGATTACCAGGGCAGGGATAGAGAGAACTATCTTATTATTTTTCTCTCTGAAAAAAGGCCGCAGTAAGATCCTCGGTGAAGGGGGATGCTTGAAGTCATCCCTAATGGGTTTTTTTCTTCTAGAAAGAGGCTGAGGAAGTTAGGAATATTTTTTTTGGGTTTTCTATTCTTTCATGGGAGTCCATATACTTATGAAAGAAAGCCACATGAGCTGAAGGTTTTTCTAGGTAGTATGTATGAGCCTTCTAATCATTTCAGAACCAAATTCTTGAACAACAAATAAAATCGAGTTTGGGTGCGGCCTGATCTTATTTTATTGCACTTGTTGAAGAATTTGAGGATGAATATTAATGAATTTTTTCCCATAACCATCTTCATTTGATTCTCCTTGTCGTGTTGATTCTAATGGTAGGTGGCACATCACGTGGGTCCTCTTGGTTGAGGAGATATGGATTATTGAAGTTGAAACCCCAATTGTAGTAAAAAATCCTTTAAAGGAGATCTTTCTAAGGAAAAACATAGGTGGTTTCTGAAGTATTTTGTAGACCTTTCTCAAGAATTTTGTCCAATTTCTTAGGTAAGTGTTTGCATCAATTTGCAGTTTCCTTAGGCCACCTAAAACATCCTTCAATGAGGTATAATGATATTACTCTAAGGACGAGTACACAAGGGACTGAAATAGAATACTTTTGAAGTTAATCTGAGTCCTTGTGGACTATGTTCATATTTTTTCGTGGTTGTATATTTTTATTCTAATGATTGATTTTTATAAATAATGGTTTCATTAGATATTTTTTGTATTGGAAACATCTGTGTAGTATAATTTCACTATCAATTTTCAGGCCATTTAAGAATATCTTCAAATTTATTTTTAAGGTCAAACCTATCAAAGTACTTGGGCCTCAGTAGCCCTAAGAAACCTGATCAATTTTAGGCCACCTTGAGAGCATGAGAGTCTTATCTTATCACTCATTGAAAAGGGCTTCATCTATAGCAATAGGATCCATATATTAAATGCATGGAAGACTATCAGAGGAGCATCAAAATTTTGGAATCAAACGGAAGAGATTCTGCATATAAGGACTTGGGATACATATGTTGTGCAAATATTGTCCGTTACTAGAATGTATATAGTCATTTCTGGCACATGATTCAGCTGCTCCACAATGTATGGGCTAGGGATATTGTATGTTTGTGTAGGTTTTGTTGTTGCAACTAATTTTCCTTGAAGTACATATTTGAAATATAGTCCACCATAGATATGTCTTGATTCGGTTTTGTTCCTTTAGGAAAACTAGATCCAGTACCACCTCCTCCTCCCTTTGATTTTCTTAATCCAGCAGCTCCACCTCTTAGCCTCAAGTTGAGAATGATGGTGGATGAAGGTAGTACATTGTATTCTTGTAGACTCCCTGATGCAGCCTTGGCTGCGTTTACCCACATTCTCACCTTAAAATCAAAATACTCATCTCATTCATGCACTAAAATAAACCTCAAACAAAGGTACACTTCATAAGCGGAAGTATTTCCTCTTAATACCATTCTCGATCCTTAATCAAATTTTAAACCCTTTATGTACCTTTGAAATGGAAATAAAATCTCACTTAATCACAATTTTGACTTTGGTTAAAAACCAAAGTACCAATCACACATTAATATTTTCGGCCCACAGCTTTAATAAACTCGCCTTTCTTCCACCATAGATCTTCACTTGTGATCCAACGGTTATTACAATTGAATTTCCGATCTGACGGATATGGCATCCAAATAAAATTCAATAGTTAAAGGCTCCAAGGAACGTGAAATAAGTGGTTTTAAACCACCACGTGTCATTTGCTGGGGTGTATCGCGCGGACTCCACAAATTACCACTTACCAGCTTTGTGTTACATGAAAACCACCAGTTGGTTTTCAAAACCATCCACCATTTTTTGGTACCGTTGACCCTTGGTTCAACGTCTAACCTTGTTTCTACTTTATAATACACACTAAAATTAATTTCAACAGAAACCCAATCTTTGAAATTAAAGAATAATGTGGGATCAAAGTAATTTTAGGGACTAGTTCCATATCCACATCAGCCAAATGCCCATTATCTGGGTCATACCACAGCTCCTCTTTACTGTCTCCAAAACGTGAAGACTTATCAGATTTCTTTGTAGCAGCGATTTGTGCATTCATGAGAGTATCAAGAGTGGCAACAACCCTAGACCATTGCCTTGCTTGTTTGTAAATTTCCATTGCTCATTGCATATGATTCTCCAATAAACATGAGAAAAATGCTCGTCGCAAGTCGAGACTTGAAAGGAGAGCCTCAATATCTGTATCCAACTCTAATTGGTGGTCTTCATAAGCCTTATCTATAGTGAAATTAGCCTCATCAGGGTTCATAGTATGTCTTGTGCCAAGTTTGTTGATATATTGACTATATAAATCCGGACTTGCCAATTCTGCTGATATGTCTAGTTTTGACAGATAATACCTTTGTCCTGAGATCTATTATGTATGAAGGTCTATTTATGGACAGGGGAAAAAAATACCTCATATAAAAACTCGAACATACATTTATAATTTTCTCTGATACAGATTCATTCAATGGTTTCTCCAAAAACTCTGTTGCATTGTCATCATAGATTGATTTCGTTTGATTTGCATGATTAACACCTTCCGAAGCAGTTTTAGGAACTTCTTGACCTTTCTTAACATCATTATGAACTGCAACATCTAGAAAACATGGAAGCCCAATCTCTAAAGTTAAAGAATCATGTGGGATTGAAGTACTTTTTGTCCTAAGATCTATTATGTATGAAGGTATATTTATGGGCAGGTATACCTTGTGTCCTCACATTCATGCTTATACTTCTTTGTTTCTGAATAGAATACACACAAGGAACTTTCTAGAGCAACATTCCGAGAAACCTGATCACACCTTTAGAGGAAATAAATTGCAGGAAACCATCAAATACCCACCCCTTATTACTTAAGGAGCAATGGTGATGGCTTGAGATAAGCATTGAATTTTGCCTACAATGAAAAATAGAAAGTTAGGGCAAGGTTGTTGAATTTTACCTTCACAACCTAGTGCTTCCATATCTGACCATATGGGATACAAACCAATATTTTGGAGATTCCAAATTATTGGCTCTATCATCTTCGATAAGGCATGAGGAGGTCAAAGTTAAAGCAATAAAAAGGGTCATGGATGGAGAGTTGAAGGGGCCACTATGGATTAGACCTAAATATCCAAATCCACACATCCTCACTTCTACTCATGCTCCCTTAGAAAATGATCCTAAAGTGGTGTAAATTCACAAATAGAGGCAAGTGCGGGCCATGCTCCACCTTGAAGACACTTTCACGTTGTTGGATAAATATCACAGTCTTCTAAAACCCAGTGAATGAAGACTTGCAATATACTGTCATCTCCAAAATAAACAAGCTTGAAAACTTTACAAACCTTTGATTGATAAGTGTCCACAATCAAGATGCTTTAAGTGCAGGAAACTGTAAATTTTCTCAGAACAGAGGATTAGCTTCTATAAGATTTTTGAGTTCTAATAACATGATGGTTCTAGCTGATTTGGTATCTCCATACTTTGAAAGTTGTTAATTTTCTCTGATTCACATACAGGTTCGTTAGCGAATACAGATAAAATTAATCCTGCTCAATTCAGAATGTTAAAATTTAAAATTAAGAACCTATTATATATATAAAACAAGCACCTGAAATTATCTAAATTCAAAAGTTGTGTTATCTCCTTATACAACTCCTCATTGAAGGAAGCAAATACTTTTAGGTCCTTTACTAGTATTTCTACAGCTTTGGCTCGGTCTGCCCTGGAAAGACATCCATTTGAAAAAAGGTTATATATACATGATATCTATTTCACACCTTAAAACTATACCTAATTAATTAACTGATCATCCATATTGTAAGCAAAGAACATCCCACTCATGATGCTCATCAATGGATTAATAACATAATGATTTATATTAAGAAAACATAGATCCATGAAAAAAATTATTTCTAGGTGCAAACAGAAAAAATAGTCTTGAAAATACACATAAATTAATGCTTGATGCATTGTCATAGGAAGTCAACGGTTAAATCTTTTCTCAATATCATCATGTTGCTTAAAAATTTCAATAGAACATCAACCTAAGACATAAACTCGAATTCATTTGCCAATTTTTGCATTTAGAAAGGAGCAAAGTTACCTGACTTTACTTGAAGAATGATTTGGTGAGGCTGAAGAGTAAGGGTTGGCTCCGAGTCAGGAAAACCTGGGAATTAACTCAGGAATACAAAAAAATGAAAGTTAAATTAAGCAATAATAAAAGAAGAAATTTTAATTTTTACATAATACTGAAGTTTTCAATGTCCATATAATGTTAAGTTTGTACATAGATGATACTACATACTACAATTCCCTATGTATTCTTGACAGTGGACAGGTCTACTAGTTGTCGGTTGTAAAATTGGATCAGAAAACAAGCAAACTAAGTGTTTAGTTTTGGTTTTCTTGTATTATTCACATAGATAAATAATTCTGCTTTGTAAAACTCACAATTCAGATTGGCTGAGTCAATCTAACATGCGTTTGGTGATAGGCATCTAACATGAGTCAATCTATTCTCCATGATAGGCATGTACATTTATTATAAAATCACAAATTTCCAATTTTCCATAGAAATAAATAGACTAGAAAGCATAAAACACAAAAAATGGTGAATTTGACTGTGTTTTCTTAACTTTCTTGTCCAATGCCTCTAAATATTTCTGCTTCCTGATTTCAAAAAATATCTTCATGGAGTATCGATTGTCATCCACTTTCGTAAAACCAGAAAGGTATCTCTCCACCTCTACCCACTCTCCACCAAGGACCTGGTCCTCAAAATACTTCATATTGAAGAAAAAGCCCGACTCCTGCTCAAGCCTGACCAAACCAACACCAAACGGCATGACAGAGAAAATCAGTGATACCTTATAACATGAGAATTAGAGAATATATTTAAATTTTTTTTTTAAATATTTTTATCAAAGCATTAGAAGACCGACGCCTCCAAAGCGTCGGAAGAAATTTGCGTCAAAAGAGCGACGCCTCCAAAGCATTGGAAGAAATTTGCGTCGGAAGAGCGACGGTCCTTTTTTTTAAATTTGCGTCGGAAGAGCGATGGTCCTTTTTTAAAAATATTTTTACTTATTTGTCGGAATAACGACGTTTCATAAGCGTCGAAAGAGCAACGCTTTATAACTTTGGAAGAAATTTCTTCCTAATTGTGACAGTCGTGTGAAAACTGATAAACATTGGAAGAGCAACGGCTTGGAAAAACGTCAGAAGAGTGACGGTTTGGAGAACGTCGGAAGAGCGACTCTTTGGAAAACGACGGAAGAGTGACGCTTGGGAAAATTTTGGAAGAGCGACAGTTTAAAAATGTCGGAAATAATGTCGCTATTCTGACACTTTAGTGAAGTGTCGAAATTGCGACTCTAAGGCTAACCACATTTTGTCCAGCCTCAAACTATTGGTCTTGCGACGACTCTGTGTTGGAATAGTGACAAAGTGGCCGTCATAAATTGGGCCAAATTTACTAGTGCTAATACATGTATCATGTCAATTAGAGGACGTACTCGTGGGATATAGGTACAATGCTACACATGGTCATTTCCCTGACATACTAAGAAATACATCCTAGATATGGGGTTCTCATCCTGCTCACTTTGTGGCGTGACTAAGTACCAGCGTTGTAGTGATTCTAAATCAGGGCAAGTGGTGGCCACATGATTGAGCATTTTACACAACGTACATGTTGGTCTTCTCTGCAGGGGGTGGTTGGGGGTAGCTAAGGTTTCCCCGATTGATAATTTTTCAACTGACAGAAAGAGGATGGATCTACTCATCACATATTCTTGAGTTGTCGAGTTGTTCATAGATTCAAAGTCGGAGCCATCTTCGTGGGAGAGGCGGACTATGGCTGAGCACAAAATAGGTAGTGCTAAGCAGAATTAGGGGATATAATGGAATTGTTCTAAAATTTGGTTGTCAACACATAAAGGACATGTGAATTGCACTACCCGAAAACCAACATAGTAAACGCGCTCTATAGGATACCACATGTGGATGAGTTCTAGGGTTTCACATTCCTCAATCAAGTGGCCATGTTAATTGCACAGCGCACAACGTACGATAGGATGGGGGAAGATGAATGGGATTATATCAGGAAACTATCGTTCCTCTTGCAAGTATAGGATAACGCGAGGTTCATATCCAAATTATTGGATGGAGGGATCGTCTTGATAGGATTGCTCGATGGCATGTAAAGCATCCCTATATCATGGGATATCTGGGAAATGATGGGTATAGTTTCCATAATTGTTGTAGATAGTGCATGCATGATTTGTACGCAATTATTTGCCTTGAATTTTGGTGGCAGATTCCTTTTTACGAGAACTTGTTGCCGCGATGTCTACCGTAGAGCTAAGGAGCGGTTTTAATTCGTCCAGCTCTGAGAAGATGTGGGTAGGGTGGCCTACTACATCACATACGCCGCAGTGTGGTGATTCCTATGGCGTGGTTGGATTCTCCACCTTCTTTCATTTTCTATTGGATTTCTTAGTCGTAACCATCAGCATTGTGATCGGAATTTCCTTTGAGGGGATGTTTGCGACAGTCTCCTAAACGGCTGGGGCCTGCTCAGGATTGAGAAGGATTAACCCTGTAGAGCTAATGTGCGTGACTCCCATTGTGGTAGGTGGGACTAGGTACCAAACTGGTATTTAAAATGATAAGTTTGGTAGGACCACCATGGCCATGACCTACTGCGACACAAAACCAGCTAGGGGGGAGAGGAAATGAGTTTTGGAGGCAGCGTAGGCTAGATAGGTTGTTGTGGCTGAGGAATCGGTGTCATTATTGGTCGTCTCCGTGTCTTGACTAGCTTCGATGCATGATGAGGACATCATGCATGTTGATATTGCAACAAGATGATGAGCTTAGTGGAAAGGAGTCGCCTTCACTAAGTGGGCCCGCAGGCTATTTTTGGTGCAAAGTCTATTTTTAGACTATGTCTATTTTTAGACATATGGATCATGTTCTATGAGTTGCAGGATGCTATTTATGGATGGTTTGTCAAGTTGGAAAAAATAGATGGAATTATATTTTTAGACATACTGGGCGGAATCTATTTTTAGATTTCCAGTCTAAAAATAGATATGTCAAATATTATTAGCTCTTAATAATATTTAGACTCTAAAAATTATCTTATTCTCTTGGAGCACTTCAGTTAAGTGCACAGATGTGGCACAGGAGCTGACAGAAGGAATTACGCTATTCCTGAGGGTTATGTGGAGCTATTGCATGAAGACTTCAGTTAGAACTCATGTGACAGAGTTTGGTGGAGTTGATTGAAGAAGTTAGTGGAGTTGTATTCAAATTAACTAATCTAAACATAGTTGAGCTATTTGTATTCAGTTTAACTAATTGATACAATTAGTGAGAGTGGTGTGAATTAATTATTAATTAATTCACTAATTATAAACTCATAAATCAACTAAATAATGCATCAGTTAACTTCAGTGCATGGACAGTTTCAGTGGAGACCAGTGCAAGAATAGGTGAAAGAGCAGGTTAACTATCAGTTGTGACTATATTGTTTCTATTTGCAACACACAGATATGTGGAGTAGCCCATGAGGATTGCGCAGTTCAATCCAGGTGGTTTATCTATTTAATGAATCCATCCCATAGCATTAATAATGCAATAGAGGCTGGCTATCAAGTGGAAAAATATTGGAGCATGTGTTTTGCTAGATCTAGCTTGATAGTGTGTAGCAATTGAGGGTGTGCATGAGAGCTTGTGAGGAGCTTTTGTACTATGATTGTTACATGATCTCCATGACATATAATATATAGATAGTTGGGGTTTTCATCTTTAAGCTTTCCCATTAAATACTGTGTTCATATGTGTGATTGTTTGTGGTTTTAATGTGTGCATGCAATTGATTTTATTTCCGCATGTGATGATCAATGGTAGAAGAGATTTTGTACTATGCATGAAGCTAAAATAGTGTGTGATCAGGAGAATATCGGTGAATAATATATCAATTATTCAAATTTATATATGGTATCAAAGCGATATTGATCATTGGAGCAATTACAAAACATTTAAGCGGTTGAGTTTTGTGCTGGTGGAATTCGAATTTGCAGTAGTGTTTTCTTGGTGTCAAAGTCGAGATGTCTTTCAACGGATTGTGATTGGAGTATGCCCTTGAGGGCAGCTCAAATTATATTGCATGGAAGGACAGGATGGAGGCGGTGCTGGATGACAATGGGTTGAAGGATTTCATCTATGCTGAAGTCCCAAAGCCTACTTCTACTGATGTTGCCGTACATGACGCATGGCAAAAGAAGACAGCAAAGTGTCAAAGGATTCTGTTGGAGGGTGTGAAGGATCACATAGTATCTAGACTTCATGGTAATACTTCTCCATTTTGATGTGGAAAGCCTTGAAATATTTATTCCAAAGCAAGAGCGACCAGAGGAAGTTGGCGCTCAAGGATATACTCAGAAACATAAAGATGGAGAAAGGCAACAATATGCCCAAGTACCTCATGAATTTCATCCAATACAGGGATGAGTTGGGAAGTGTGGGGGTGACTGTTGATGATGAGGAATTGGTGAGCTTGGATCTCCTTGGGCTTCTGAAGAGTTGGCACTCCTATCAGGACTCTGTCAATGTTCGGGAGAAATTGCCAGGATGGGAGCGACTTTGGTCGGATCTTGTGCAAGGGGAGATAAGGCGGAGTACCAGGGACAGATATTCATCAAAGAACTCTGATGAAGAGAATTTCACTTTGGCTGCCAAAGAAAAGAAGGGGAAGAGCAAGAAATCTTCTCAATCTGGTGCGAAAGGCAAGAAGCAGGACATGTCCAAGGTGAAGTGCTTTCACTGTCACCAACACGGAAATTACGCCACTAATTTTCCACAAAAGAAGAAAAATAAGCAGGCTGCTGGGACTGCATCTGGAGAGGCCTTAGCCTTGCAGTTTGAGCTAGATTTTTCGCTGATCGCATGCTTGGTTTCAAGTGTGGTTTCTTGACAGTGGTGCGTCTTTTCACATGACAGGAGATCGAGATTTGCTTACTGATATGGATGAAAAAGATCTTGGAGTGCACATCGAGATGGGTGATGATGGTAGATACAGTGCGACCGGTATCGGTACCATTTCCTTTGAGAGGGAGTCTGATAAACCCTTCAGATTGAAGGAAGTGATGCATGTTCCAGGATTGAAGAAGAATCTTATCTCTGTGGCGATGTTAGAAGACAAGGGATATGATGTTTTCTTTAGCGAGGGAAAGGATTTCCTGCGCAGTAAGGCAACTGGTGAGACCCGGAGGATAGGGGTTCGAGTTAATAACCTTTATCAATTATAGGTAGATGGATGCGCAGCAATGTCAGGCAAGGCAGAAGGAGTGGTGAGCTGAGATGATGGCGAGTTGTGGCACTGGAGATTGGGCCACCTTCACCATGGAGCTTTGAAGATACTACAACGATTTCTACTGGGATTCCTAAGGGTACTCTTGCGCAGTCAGATCAGTGCAAGGGATGTACCTTGGGAAAATTTTTGAAAGCAACCTTTCACGAGAAGGATAGTCATGCCACGATGATCCTTGAGAGAATTCACATAGACGTGTGTGGACCTTTCTCAATAGCTTCAACAGCAAAGCACGGGTATTATGTGATATTTTTTGATGATTTTTCTCGTAAGTGCTGGATCTTCTTCATGCAGAAGAAGAGCAAGACATACTCAAAGTTCTGTGAGTTCAAGGCACTGGTTGAGAAAGAATTGGGGAAGCAGGTGAAGGCTCTAAGGAGCGACAATGGTGGTGAATTCATCTCTGGCGAATTCAAGGACTTTTTCAGCACAGAAGGAATTCGAAGAGATATCATAGCACCTCATAACCCACAACAGAACGGGGTTGCTAAGCGGAAGAACAGAACGATCGTGGGTGCTGCATGGGCGATGTTGCATGATCAGGGCCTACCCATTCACTTGTGGGTGGAGGCATGCAATACTGCAGTATATGTGTAGAACCATTGTCCTCACAGGATACTTGGCATGAGTACGCCCGAGGAGGCGTTTTCTGGTAAGAGGCGTAATATTTCCCATTTGAGGATTTTTGGTTCACCTGTTTACATTCATGTGATGAAGGATGCCCAGAAGAAGCTGGAGCTGACTGCGAAGGTTGGGATATTTGTGGGGTACACTGATATGCCCCACAACTATCGTGTGTATTTTCCAGACAGTCGCAAGACTGTTGTGCGGCGGGTATCAAATTTCAGGAGGAGAAAGCCATGAAGTGTTCGCTTGAGAGGGAGCCACACTTGCATGTATATGAGGAGCTATTAGTTCCTAAGTTTCAGTCTTAGGATGTGGATCAACCACAAGATGAGGTTCATGGAGTGGAAGAGACCACTCATGCAGCGCCAACCATCAGAGGGTGGAAGCGCACTACAGAAGTTGAGCGACTAGCTCAAGATGCAGAGAAGGTTGTAGGAGCACCTACATCACAGCGCAGACAGAGACAGTCACCTGATCGATACACTGGATACATGGCTCTTGTGAGCAAGTGTATCGTGACAGAGCCATCCTCTTTCGAGGAAGTCAGGAGGATCCGCATGGGTAGATGCCATGGTGGAAGAGTATGATTCAATTGTCGAAACACGATGGGAGATTGTCCCGAGACGAGAGGGGAAATCAGTGGTGGGTTCGAGATGGATCTACAAAGTGAAGCAGGGAGCTGACGGGAATGTGGAGAAGTACAAGGCAAGATTTGTTGCCCGAGGCTTTTCATAGATTGAGGGAATCGATTATGAGGAGACATTTGCACCTGTCGCAAGGTATTCTTCCATATGGATGATTCTTTCTCTCTCAGCGCAGATGGGGTGGCACATTCATCAGATGGATGTGAAGACTGCGTTCCTCAACAGAGTCATTGAGGAGGAGGCATACATAGAGCAGCCCAAAGGTTTCTAGATCTTCAGCAGTGATTCGCATGTGTGCAGGCTCAAGAGAGCATTGTATGGGTTGAAACAAACACCTCGTGCTTGGTACACACGGATAGACAGTTATTTCACCGGACTTGGATTCTCCAAGAGAGAGGCAGATCCTAACCTATACCAGATTGTGGTGGAGGGTAAGTTGCTGATCATTGTACTTTATGTAGATGATTTGATTTTGACAGGTGATGAGCTGTTGATACTCTCATGAAAGGAGGATCTTGCAAAAGAGTTTGAGATGAAGGACTTGGGCCTCCTTCATTATTTCCTGGGATTGGAAATTTGGCAGCGCAGTGGTGGACTGTTTGTTTCTCAGGGTAAGTATGCCCGGGAGATACTGGAGAAGTTCAACATGCATGGCTGCAAGCCTGTTGATACTCCTCTTCCTAGTGGTTGGAGGAAGGAGGATGCTACTTCGACGGAGGTAGTGGATGCCACTGTTTATCGACAGTTGGTGGGGTCGCTTATGTATCTGGTCAATACACGACCCGACATATGCTATGCTGTGAACCAGCTTTCACAAGCTATGGTTAAGCCAACCAAGCTCTTCTGGAAGGCAGGCAAGCATGTATTGAGATATCTCAGAGGCACATATCTCAGAGGCACATCGGGATATGGATTATGGTACAGACAGTCGGATGAGGTGAATCTATGTGGTTTCACGGATGCAGAATGGGCAGGACAGCAGGCAGAAAGAGCACTCGGAGAGTTTTGATGTTGGTGTTAACATTTTCTTGGTGGTAGGAAACTGAGATCCGTGGCACTCAGTTCAGCAGAGGCCGAGTATATGGTAGCGAGTTTGGCTGCATGCGAGGCTATGGACTCGGAAAGATCTGAGTCCAGATTTGTTTGGTTGCCAGAGCCTCTGTGGTTGTGTGACTCATCGAGGAGTTGCATTAAACTCTTGGTTAATCTGGTATTTCATGATATATCTAAACACATTGACATCCGGTATCATCATATCAGAGATTGTGTGCAGCGGAAGGTCATGTTACTTTCATACATTCCCACGGAGGATCAGGATGCTGATATCTTGACGAAGGCGATCACCAGGAGGAAATTCGAATACCATAGGGGCAGGATAGGGGTTGCAGATAATCCTTATCTTGTTGAGAGGGAGTGTTGAGATTGCAGCAAGATGATGAGCTTAGTGGAAAGGAGTCGCCTTCACTAAGTGGGCCCGTAGGCTATTTTTGGCGCAAAGTCTATTTTTAGACTATGTCTATTTTTAGACAAATGGATCATGTTCTATGAGTTGCAGGATGCTATTTTTGGATGTTTGGTCAAGTCGGAAAAAATAGATGGACTTCTATTTTTAGACATATTGGGCGGAATCTATTTTTAGATTGCCAGTCTAAAAATAGATATGTCGAATATTATTAGCTCTTAGTAATATTTAGACTCTAAACATTATCTTATTCTCTTGGAGCACTTCAGTTAAGTGCACAGATGTGGCACAGGAGCTGACAGAAGGAATTACGCTATTCCTGAGGGTTATGTAGAGCTATTGCATGGATACTTCAGTTAGAACTCATGTGACAGAGTTTGGTGGAGTTGATTGAAGAAGTTAGTGGAGTTGTATTCAGTTTAACTAATCTAAACATAGTTGAGCTATTTGTATTCAGTTTAACTAATTGATACAATTAATGAGAGTGGTGTGAATTAATTATTAATTAATTCACTAATTATATACTCATAAATCAACTAAAGAATGCATCAGTTAACTTCAGTGCATGGACAGTTTCAGTGGAGACCAGTGCAGAAATAGGTGAAAGAGCAGGTTAACTATCAGTTGTGACTATACTGTTGCTATTTGCAACACACAGATAGGTGGAGTATCCCATGAGGATTGCGCAGTTCAAGCCAGGTGGTTTATCTATTTAATGAAGCCATCCCATAGCATTAATTACACAATAGAGGCTGGCTATCAAGTGGCAAAAGATTGGAGCATGTGTTTTGCTAGATCTAGCTTGATAGTGTGTAGCAATTGAGGTTGTGCTGAGAGCTTGTGAGGAGCTTTGTACTATGATTGTTACATGATCTCCATGACATATAATATACAGATAGTTGGGGTTTTCATCTTTAAGCTTTCCCATTAAATACTATGTTCATACGTGTGATTTTTTGTGGTTTTAATGTATGCATGCAATTGATTTTTATTCATGTATTGATTAATTAGTGAGGTCACAATATTTCATACTTTTAGAGTAAAATAGTGTGTGATCAGGAGAATATCGGTGAATAATATATCAGTTATTCAAATTTCTACAATGCACACTGGAGCCTCTGTGACATCTAATGACAACTCAGGTATAACAGGGGGATCTCCTATGAATGACCCTAGGATGGGTGACGGTTTGAACTGGATGGATCCATATTCTTGGTACCGAGTAAGCGTCTCAGCATATGTGTCTACATAGGGTGGAATGGCATCGGTATTTATTAGGGGTCACTTTTCACTGTGTGTCAATTGGTCAACATTAATGATTTGGTCCTCATGGGGGAACATCATAATTCAGAAGATGGAGGAGGCTATGATGGACATGGCATACATATAACTCTAGCCAAGGAAGATATTGTAATCCAATTGAGCATCCAAGACTTCTATGTCCATAAGGACCGTCTTGTCGGCTAAGCAGACTGGAACATTTTGGTAGAGGCCAATGGGAGCTTAAGGGCATCCATCATATGCTCTAAGCATGATGTCTAATAGCTTTAGCTCGGGAGACCCTAACTTATGCCAGACGTTCTTTGACACGATGCATGTGGATGCACCATCGTCAATGATACATTGATGAATGGTGATGTTTTGAACTGACACCAGTATCTGAAAGGTTACCATCAAGGGGAGACTAGGGGTGGCTTTATCTAAATCAAAAGCCATTAGGCATGAATCAACAAGGTCGATGGTTCCTAATGCAGAAAGTAAGGCTTTCCTTTGCTTTGGGCATGATTGTAATACCTCCAAAGCTGACATAGCGGTAGGAGATTGAGCTAGATCATCCACAATTTTATAGTTATGGCCTGCTTTGGAATGGTTTCCTACCCGCCTAGTTGTTCCCTTAGCCATCTTGGAAAAGGTTCAATAGGCATCTTTGATATGGTCAAAGGTGTTGTTGGTGCACTTGTACTAGCCCCCGACGAATTGGTGTCTGGTGGGGTATTGTAATTTTGGTTCCATGTATGAAAGAAAATTTCTTCACCAGTCATGTAAATTTCATGGTTTTTCTTTCCAGAATCGTCGAAAGTTTTTTTTTGTTGCTAAGTGCTAATTGTCCCTTGATGGGGGAAAGGCTCCTGCATGACTGCTGTCTTCTGTGAGGATCCCCCTTGCCCACAGTTGCCTTGTAGTTTCTTCAACTCAGGGAGGTCGGGACAGTGGTGAGTGTAATGGTTGTACTCACCACAGATTGAACAAGAGTGGGTTTTGTTAATATTTTCCCTCTTGTTCTACCTTTGGGGGTTGCTTGGCTCCTGATTTTGATTTAAGTTGGATTTTCCTCCAGCCTGAGGTCACGGAGGGCGTTGTTGATTTTTTCCCACTATTCGGGATTTCCCTTAGGCTTTTTCTTTCCTTTTTTCTTAGCCATGTTAGGAGGGTAATTTGGATTCTCCTGATTGTATGGCTGGTGCAGTTGGATTTGGGAAGGTTGCACAAAGTTCACCTGTGCATTATTTTGCATGGGTGGGTTTTGTGCTGGGGACTGGGCATATTGTGGTCCTTTTCACTGGTTTATAAATGGTTTTTTGGGGGGAACACTTATGTTAGCATGTCTAGCTATGTACTGGGTCCCCTGAGTCTAAGGATATGTTCCTCCCTGCTGATGGTGGTACGATGATGCCCTATTGGTCAAATTTTGTGAAGGCACAGGATGAATTTTATAGCCAAGTTGCGTATGTTCTAGGTAGAATAATATGCGTAACCGAGGTATAGAAAATTTCTGCTTAGGTGATCTTGGGTCAATGACCCAATCAAACTGTCTACAGAGTTCTACGCGCCTAGAAATTCTTTATAGGTTTGTAGGCACAGGGCGATAGGCAGGATATTGTAAATATACCCTGACTACATATAGATCAGCTCGAGTTGTTGGGCCTTACTGATGGCATCCTCTTCAGATATGGGCTTTTGTTGCACCACATCCTTTGAAATCTCTTGGTGAGAGTTTTCAGGAATAGGTCTAAGAGAACTAGATCGTCGAGTTTGGCTTTGCACAAACTATGACACCACTTCCATTTGTGGAGATGGTCTGAGATATGGACAGCAGGTGTTTTCCTAAATTGGGACAGTAATTCCATTCCATAATCATGGTGGATGGGTAACTAAAATAGTTCAGGAATATAGTAGTGAGGGCGCTAAAGGTTCCATGTGTAGCAAAAGGGCTACTCCACATACCATTTCGCAACTATTTTGGTTAAGGTGCGTTGAAATAGCCTGATTCGAATAGTATCTTCAACAATGTTGTTCGAGGAACACCACAAGTGGAAATTGATCACATGATTTCCGGGGTCTTCCGCTTTCTTCCCTTTGAACTTTGGAATTTCCAAAGGGAGCTTCATGGGCATGGGAGGCCATGTAGGGTTGTGTGCAATGGGGTTTTTTGTCAACTTGGTTAAATCTGGTAGATTTAACAAAGCTAAGAAATGTGACTGCGAATTTTTAGCCATTGCAACTTGTGAAAACACAATGTTCTGGTTAGGAATAGGGTTTTTTTGCAACATACCCTGTTGTGTGTTCACTTGGCTTCTCGAATGGGTAGCACTCCTCTATCCCCTAGGGGTTGTGGTAGGAGTGGTATGCGGTGACCCCGTGGGGGTGTTCACCTATGTGGTGTTGGGTGACCAACGATATTTCCCAACTAATAATGCCCCAATAAAGGATGAACCAATAAGGGTGGCAGTGTTTTTTCTTTGATGCCTAAATGGCGAAAGACTTGGAACCCCTCCCGGTAATGGGGGGAGGTCCAAAAGACATCTAGATCGACAAGGTAACGTTGGGTCCATTCTGGCGTCAACTAGGTATGGTTTTGGAAATATTTGAGAGGATAGAGCTTACAATCAAATAAAAAAATTGATCACATACATGAAACAAAGAGAAAATAAAAGATAAATTTTCCCTTTAGATTAATCATACGTGACCAATCAATCAAAGAATATGGTTTTTTGTTGTTTTTGCGTATGATACTCAAATCCTAGAAGACCTAATCATCCTCACATGCCCAAATTTAACTGGGCCTTGATAATATATCTTGTGAATGCTGGCACAACGTCCCAAAAGAACTGGTGACGCCCCTAGTCAACCGAAGAAAATAAACCAAGGTATGGGTAGAGGATCTAGTGATGCCTGCACCTTCACCTATAGGGAAGGATGCTCTATTCTTTGCCACTAAGTACCATCATCCCACGTGAGCATTTTAATCTTGAGTTTCTTGGTGATTTAGCTATCAGTATCGAGTATTATACAGGTTAGGTAGCCCCAAATAATACTGCATTTACTAGGCCTAAGTTTAACCCCCTCTGAATCAAGTCTCTGCTGCACTCGAGTTTTCTTTGTCGTGGACGGATAGACGGATTTCAAAGTTCCCTAAACATTCAACTTCTTTGTTTCAAGATATATACTAACCAAGGCATATTATTGGATTCCTACACGCTTGGTCCTGACTTAAACTATAAATTCTCTTGTGGCCCCTATGGGGAGAGATTAATGAGTTTAGTTTAGTTTTAGGTGGCTTTAATTTACTTAGGGAGTGAATCTATGTGAGAAAGTGATGAACAAGCGCATAGTTTGAACATGAGAATATGTGGTGATCCTTTTCAAAATTCCCTATTTAAACTAGGTTTGGTTGTTCCTTGCTCAAAAGAAAAACATGTGCAGATGTGGGCCGTTTACGATGCTTCCTAGTTAATATAAATGATCAACTATGGGGAGATGGTGAATTATTAGCAGAGAGTGTTCATATGTTTTCCTAGGATCACCCAAGGGTGCAAAGGCATCAGATATTACTTGCTCTCTAAGGATAATTCGGTCCTGATCTCGAATCTTAATGTCAAAAATTGAACTACAACTAATGAATTTTAAACTAGGAAAATGAAAAATATTTATCTAATCATGCATGGACTGGGGCCACTTACTTTGGATAATTACCTAAGTGTTTTTTGGTGCCTAAATTTGCAAAACATAAATTATTTCAGAATACAAATTAATTTTCCCCCTACTTAAACTATGTGTTAACTTTACGAAAATAAAATTGAAATTTAAAAATAACATCCAAAATACTAAAACGCAACTAAGAGTGAGTTTTAACAAGTCATGGGACACCTCAACCAGTGTTGGCAGATTTATTATGGGCTTGCAGTCACTTTACAAGCAAGAAATAATTAGAAATAGTAGCAAATTACTACTTCTGGTTTCCACACGCAAAGGGCTAAGACAGGCACGAAGGCTACATGCAGGTCACTGCTGAACACGCGCAGTCGGGCACGTCTGTCTGTGAAAAAGACGTGTGATTTTCCTGCAAAGAAATTTTGGGAGCTATTTAGCTTTAGCCTCTCACTGAGGGTGAATCAGGCAGTGAAGGAGAGAAAGGGGGCAGTTCTAGTCCAACTCCAAAGCAAAGAAAGAGGTCTCTGCAAAAAGTCATAACCACATAAACTTGGAAATAAAAGTAGTGGAGTCGGAACTCTTGTGTATGTGTGTTTGGTGCATGAATGTACCAAATCACACCTACTTAAGAGGAGTTGTTTTTTCCTCTTAAGTTCTTGGTCACAGGTAGAAAATCAAGGGAGTCAAGAAATTTAGTGAACATGCTCAGAAATAAACATACGAAATAGTGAAATAGCATGCATATTCAAAAAGAAAAACTAAAATAAAACACATAATACAAAAGCTCTAAATAGAGTAAGAAAACTTCAATAATCTAAAAAATGGTGCTTACATCCCCTCTTATTGAGTGCTTGTAGAAATAAACGATGAAAAGTTTACCCACTTGCCAAGGGGTCCTTAGAACTAGGGAGTTCTAAGACCTGATGCAAATATGTATTTACTTTTGAGCTACCTTGGCACAAAGTCCATCTCTCTACTCCGAAGGACTGGATTTGTTGGATGGCCAACCACTGATTCCCCTCTATCTCTTCTCTGGATCACACACTGTTGGATTGCTTGTGGCAATTCTGGCCAACATAACAATGTGTTCTCATATTTTTCATCTCTTGGTATCCTTTTATAGGATAATTCAAACTCTCCTTCCCTCTCTTGGTACATTGATGGATGGTGACCCAAGAGAGGAGGGTGATTCCATTATGTCCACATTATTCCATTGTGTGATCCCTTAAGGTCCTAAGGAGGCTTGGGTGGCTGTCCTTAGGCGGCCTCAAGTGTGGGATCAATGTCTTGGAGTGTACCTTGTGGTCCCGGAAAGTGACTTTCGCCACTCTCAGGTTCGCGTGGCTTTTTGAGGAAAAGTTGTGCAAAGGCATGCTTATTGAAGAAAAGTGAGCGCAAAGTCGCATTTTATTGGTTCCTTCAGTGTGCAATTTGATTTTCCTTCTAGAACTTGGACATTTTTAAATACTTCATATTCTCTAATGTGCCTCAGCCCTATAAATCCTTTTGACTGGCATTTAATAATTTTGTCTTTGCTTGTCTAATTTTCCAATGATAACAACAGTTATCATCAACCTATAAGTTCCCACTAATGAGAAACAGTTGAACTCCATCCTAGGATACACAAAATATTAAAGGAAGTTCATTAAGGGCTATGCTCTGATCACTATGTCGATGGAGAAGTTACTAAAGGAGGATGTGTCATTTTTCTAGGATGAATAATGTCAGAAGAGATTTGAGTTGCTGAAGGAGAGGATGGTCACTGCACCCATCTTGATATTTCCAGACTGGTCTAAGGTATTTCATGTACATGTGGATGCATCTAGTATAACACTTGGGGTTGTTCTAGCGTAGCCAAGACAAGGATACATTAATCACCCCGTTTATTTTTCCAGTAGGAAGCTCTCCAGCACATAACGCAATTTCTCAACAACATAAAGGGAAGGATTGACCATGGTATACGCTTTGTAAAAAATATAAGCAATATCTACTAGGAGGGAACTTCAAAATGTTCACTGACCATTATGCTTTGAAATTCTTGGTCAAAAAGCCTGTGTTGGGAGGGAATATTTGCAGACGTTTGCTACTATATTAGGAGTATGACTTTTAAATCATTATGATGCCTAGAAGATTAAATGATGGACCTAATAATTTGTCATGGATCGAAAATGGGGAAGAACCAACCAGTCTAGAGGATGGGTTACCTGATGCGCAGATATTTTCTATTAAAGTAGTTGATGAGCACTTTGTTGATATTATTCACTTCCTGACTACTGGAAGTGCGCCTGTTGAATATTCGGTACAATAGAAGAAGGAGTTTGTTATGGTCGCAACTGATTTCACCCTGATTGCGGGTCAGTTGTATAAGTTGGGGGCATATGAAGTATTGAGAAGATATGTGTTGGAACATGAGAAGCAAGATATCTTGACTGAGTCTCATGGATGGGTAGCAGGTGGCCACTATGCTAGGAAAGCCACTGCGCAGAAGGTGTTGTGTGCTAGTGTTACACAGTATTTTGTCACCTTCCCTGCAATCCCTCATCCCATACATTGGAGGACTATTCCCATGACCTGTGAATAGTAAAATGTCCTGAAACCACCTTCATGACATCCTCTTGCATAAGGAAAAACATTCTTCTGAAGAAATTTTCCTCTGAAAAACCCTAAAAACAGATGTTTTAGCCTTGGCGCGACTATCCATTTCATCCCTCATGCCAATGGGGGAAATCCACACTAGAGGGTGCGCCAACTAGTGCTTTGTCCTTGTGTCTCACTAGCGCCAATCTTAATAAGGGATGTTTTTTAAAAATACATGGCGGAAGTTTGATTCCAAAAAACTCCTGAATGAGTCATCAAAAGGAGTTGGGTGGTTTGGCTTTAGATCTCCATGTATAGGAAGTGGTTTTCCACCTATCATGGAAGCTTCCTTAGAGATAGGGCCTATCCCATGATTATAGGGATCCCAACTCCCCTTCCTCCATCTATAAAAGCTTGCCTTCTCCATTAGCAAGCTAGTTGAACTTGTAGGAAGGAAAACTATAGCCGGGCAACCATTGAAAGCAAAGCCGACAAGAACCCCATGAGAGAGAGCTTTGTCCAAATTCCCGATAAGCTTCATTGAGACGTGATCCGCTGCAAGCCCCGTCGAAGGAAGATCATAGTGTCAGAGCATTTGGTTGTAATATCCCTTTTTGTCATCATTAATATAAGAGACTCTGATTTTGGTTCCATTCATGTGTTTACTATTTCATGAAATGTAATGAATTAAATCCTCTCTGACTAATATATAGTTACACGTTTTAGCTATCACGTTGTATGTCATCATTTCTTTGTGTGTGTACAGGTTTTCGGATGGAGCAAATAGAAGGATTGTGATATATCAGGAAAGGGACGAAGAGCTTCACTTCTTCTTCAACAACAACAGCGTGGGATCTAAGGTAGGTCACTTATTGCGATCTTTGTCTTTCTTGTAACTAGGAACCAATGTCTTTGCGTGATTTGATTGTTGCTAGACCCACCCTAGGGCTAGTGGGATCGCCTCTATCCGTAGAGGGGATTTACCTCTTCAACAAACTGGCGACTCCACTAGGGATTTAGTTGGAGTTAGTATTTTCTCTTTTAGTTTTTTTTGGATTTTGATTGATTTATTCGCTCTTCTGGTTCGCCTCCTTTGGTGTCAAACCCCTGTTCAGCCCCCAGAAGACCTAATCCAGTCTCTGTTTGCTCTTTTTCATTTCTTCCCATAGTAAACTCGATTGGCATAGTTTACCTCTTGAAAGTCACGCCAACTGGCGTTGGTTGCTAGTTAGGCCCCCACGCCAACACTTTTTTGGCGCAGATTACAGCCAAATAGGCACGCCAACTCTGTTTGGTGTTAGGGTTTTCTTGATTTTGGGCTCTTTTGAGCTTGATTTTTGGTCCTGGTGTCATTTTTATGAGTGATTGAGTGCCTTGAAGTCTTTTTTTACTGTGTTTGGCCCTTTGTCCTCTGGTTTTTTTCCATTTTCCATCAGTTTCGCATTCTAGCCCTAGGGCTTCTAGGTGCTACAGTGTGCTGAGCCTCTCGTGGGAGTTTTTGGGTCCTTGTTTTCCTGATGGACTTCGTTTTCACTTCCTTGCATTCGTTTTGCTGGATTCCATTGTATCATTGTGTTAGTTGAGTGATTGTGCTCTCTTTCATTCAAGTTTCACTTTCTCTCAATCCAAGCCTAGATTACACGGTTTGTGTGAGTATTTTCGAGATTTTTCTTTATTTTGGGGGATTTCTCCATTTGTTTGGGTCTTGATTGTGTGAGTTTGTATTGAGTGAACTTGTTTGTTTCATCTCTCTCACTGTCATTTCTTGAAATGATTTCTTCATCAGTTTTTCATTCATTTAGTGCATTTGCTCTAAAACATTGAAAAATACAAAAACAAATTTCTTTACATTTTGATTAGTCTAGTGAAAACTGAAAGCTTTTTCGCATTATTAGTGTTATATAACTCTAAGAGAAAATTTTTTAGTTTCATTAGCTTGCATTAGAGACAGTAGTGGGTGTTTTTGTGCTCATTTTGTTGGTATTTGAAAAGATCTCAACCCTCCCATAGTTAGCTCTTCATCGAACAAAGTGATTTATTGTGGCATGTAGTGTGCATTTAGAGGTTTTTTGAGATCCAACATTCAATAGGGCCTGAAATTGAAACATAAATTGAAGATCAACTCTAAAATTTATTAAATTAACCTAAGGCAACATTGAAACATTAACGAAATATCTAGGGGTCTAGACTAGTGACGTGTTCCGGCGTCGTTAAACCTAGTAGTTGTCGTTCACCATCTGGCTTTAGACAA
This sequence comes from Pinus albicaulis, assembly GCA_034641835.2. Taxonomy (NCBI): domain Eukaryota; kingdom Viridiplantae; phylum Streptophyta; class Pinopsida; order Pinales; family Pinaceae; genus Pinus; species Pinus albicaulis. The sequence goes on from CM076572.1 coordinate 667,437,355, forward strand.
CACTTGTACGGACTTGTTCTCCCCGTACCATTGCATATATAAAGGGAGACCCCATTAGGTTTCTATCCTTTATCCGTAGGAAGCCGAGTCTTCCGCCTTTTACCCGTGATACACTGGACACAACATTCGGGGAGATTACCTACACATACGTCAAGTCCTTGGTTGATTTCTCTTTCATTTTTTAACCAAGGTGTATATGGTAGCTCACGGATATCTAGTACACCCATTTGCCTAGATTACCAGAGCAGTCATTTTGATCTTTACTGACTCATTAAATTTGAAAAGATCATCAAGCGCTTGTCCTTTCACGCTTGTTTCCAACTTGAAAGTGATAGAGTCATATTTTACTTGTTTCTAGACTCTTAAAACATGAAACAGTAAAATTTCCAGTTTCAATGTGGTAAAATCAATCACCTATGATCACACGCCCATTTAGAGATTGTTTTTCGGCCTGTTAATTGTTTTTCTTGGTTTTTTCCCATGTGTCTTTTTTTTTATCTCTTCCTCTTTTCGTTACAGTCACAATGGCGGAACCCTCAGTTTCATCTACTGGTAGTCCTTACAAAAATGATTCATCAAAGGTCTCTCATTCCTCTGCTGAGTATCAGCAGCCCATTGTATCTGAGTTTCCCGACGGGGGACCAGTTATAACTGAACTTCCCTTTGGAGGACTATTTGACTTCAATTGGCCCTTGTCCAATGCTTGGTTTGGATTTGGAGTAGGGGAACACTTCCCTCCTCTTACATCGAGATCGCCTTTCTTGGCTGTTGTTATAAATCCTAGTCCCCGTCATCTTTTGGAAGATCTCGTGGTAGGGTCAGATATGGACTCACCTAGTCCTTCTCCTAGTGAGGAAATTCCTACATCTAGTGAAGATTACTAGCTTTTTCCTGAAAACATCCCCGAATCTTCTATTATGTCTTCACTTGGTCCTTTTCTCCCAGCTGGATATAGGTCTTTAAGTCAGGTCATGGCCGTTGTGGCCTCTATGGGAATATCGACTCCATCCACGAGGCCGATTATTCCTTCGTTAGGGATGTCGCCATTGACACCTCTCATGGCATCTCCTTTCATCACATCAGTACCTGTTAGGCCTACTGTCTGCGTAGTTGCGTCTATGCCTGCTGTCACTACTCAGTCAACCAGGACCTCGTCAGTTCTTGAAGACATTTACATATCTTCTGCTATTTCTAAGAATATTTCTCCTGAGGAGTACCGGTTGTCTTTACAACTGTCAAACTCTGAGGTTGGTCCATCCTCTCAAGACCTCAACCGTCCTTAATTTTCCCATTATGGACTGGATGGTGCCCCGATTTATGTATTTCCATATCAATATGATGAACAAGGCAACCCCTTTCATTTTCCTGCTCCTGAGGCTTATCAGTATATTAACAGTTTTCTATCCGCCCAGGCTGGGAAACCTTCTAATCAACAAGGGCAAAACCTTCAAGGACAGCCTTTGTTTCTGTAAGGATATGCTTCTAGCCCACAAGGAAAACCATTCCAGGGACAACCTTCGGCCTAACCAGTTTATCTATATGACCCTCAAGGACAACCCTTACAGGGACAACCTTTGGGCCAGAAAGGATTGTTGTACGGTCCGCAAGGGTAGTCTTACAACCCTCAAGGTCAACCTTTGCAGCCTCACCCTGTGATCCAGCCAGAGAAACCTCAAGGACCCATAGGGCAACCGGGGTATCAACCTGGACCGTTGTATTGTCTTAGGGGGGAAACCCATCCTTCTCAACCATTGGTGCAACCTCAGCAACCTCATCTTCCAATTGGTCAAAATATTGCTCAACCAGGGCCATCTTATGGTCCTACCATAGGCCAACCTGGTTATCAGGCACAACCTGGCCCTCTCCCGCCATCAGGCCAACCTGCTTAGCTGGGGCAGCCTGGTGTCCTTCATCACAGATCAACCTGTTCAACCAGGACAACCTGTTCAGCCAGGCCAACCTATTCAACCAGGGCAACCTGCACAACCAGGTCAACCTATTCAACCAGGACAACCTGCATAACCAGTTAACCCTGCTCAACAACCGATCAATTCTATGCCACAGCGAAACCCACCTATGCGCCCAACTTATCAGGCTCAGTAGGGTCCCACTTACCAGCAGCCCGTTCGACCCCAAGGTGGCTATTACCTTTAAAGTCAGTCTCGACCAGTTTATAACCCGCCCCAAGGTTTTGGTTATTACCTTCAACACCCAGGCTACACTTATACTCCACAGTCAAATCCGTACACTACTCAAACGGGGCCCACATATAATCAGGGTTAGTACCCTGGTTATCAACCCCCGTATCCTAGTTTTCAGCAACCGTATCAGCCCAATTATACGGCTTATACCCCCTGTTGTTCAATATTTAACGTAAGTCATTAGTTTACTGAAAGGTGATAAGTCTTGCATCGAACATTATATCAAATGGTGAAATACTTGAAGAGTTGGTCGAAGTGAAACTAAGTAAGAGAAGTCACGTGCCTAAAAACTAGAAGCGGAAATAATAAGAAGGTTGAGGTATAAAGTAAAAGGGGGTAGCGGAAATATAAAAGGTGCAATTATGTGGTACGAAGAGCGCAGAACAAATATATTAAAAGAATTGTCGCTTTTTGAATATGCACACATGGGAATTTCCGCAGGGGTCGAGCAGCGAGAGAGGGAAGAGACCCATACCCCCGCAGAATTGTGATAACGTGACGTGGTGGGGACCCAAGGCCAGAATGAGGTGGCAATGCCTGAGCACGAAGTATGGTGACATGGCAAACGCAATGTGGGCCCTTACGACTAGTAGGGTATGTATTCAATTCACTTTTTGAATGATATGTTTCAAAGTATCAAATGGTGTTACACGGCAGAGAGGTAAGGTAAAGTTCGTAGGTAAGCTGGTACTGAGGCCCATACCAGTATTAAACTCGGCATGCGGTGTTCGCCTCTCCCCAACCAACACCCAATACCTACATGCCGCGTGCCCCACTGTTAGTGTCCTTACGACACTTGCCCTACTTATTTCACCTCTACCCGTTTTCACCTCAGAATTACCAGTCTCAGATAGCAGTTTCCCATATTTTACTGCAGTAAAAGTCACAGGTCTTCTAGTTACGGTATATACAAAGCGGGAACAAGTGCCATGTCTATCACCAGACTACCCCCGCGTCACTTTCCCAAGCAAATTTACCTACTGTACAGGTACTCCGTCCCTTTCATTCCCTCTGTTTTCCTTTTGTTTCTCTTTTCAAATTTCATATGTCAGTCATGGGAAGGGGGACACCCAAGAAAAACAAACCAGAAACTCCCCAGGTCCGAGAAACCAAAAACCCTCCCGGGTTCGAGCCTTTCATCGACCAGCAAGCTGGAATCTGTGATCACCAATACCCTTTCCCCATTAGCAGTAAAAGGCCTGAGCTTTTTTCGCGTCATGTTCATAATAGGGATCAATACCGGGTGGTTATGTCAAGCTTTTACCATCAGATTACCCCCCGAGTTTTCCCGGTAGTCGAGTTCATCTACTGGCTCAGAGACGCCTATGATGAAAACCGAGGCACGTTTACCTCCGCTCAAGGAAACCATATTTTCTCCCTTTCACCCGACGTCATCAAGAAAGCCCTCTGTTTTCCCACCAGCACCACCTACACTGATTTCAGCGAAGAAGCTTTAACTTCCCAGTTTACCAAATCGCCATGGGAGCATCAAAAAAGCTTCATTGCTTCTATTTCCAGCAGCCAAGCTACTACCCTTCCCGGTACGGAACTCCTCCCATTAAACCTATTTACGGAGGAAGTGCAACCCATCCTCGCTCTCATTGTGGGTCTGTTAGGTGTAGGCGGGTTGGGGGAAACTTCCAAAGTATGTGTTTTCTTTCTGTAGTTAATGTCTCAGAAGGAGGTTGTCCTAGATATCCCAGGTTACTTATCTGCCAGCATCAGCACCCAGTTCCAAGAGCTTCCCGAAACCAGTCATTTTCGTTTCTGTTCATTGGTGTTCTATCTTTTCTTGTATCAGCATGCTGATAGGTTCGAGCGTTTGGGCTTGGATAGGGTATACGAGGTCAATTCTCAACCCTGACCTATTTTTGACTGGAAGTCTGCAGTGCCCCAATTGCCAAAAGGGTTGGTTTGCTCTAGTTTCCTGAACGATTTCATGCCCATTGCTTACACCATCATTCATGGTTCGCCCTCACCTAGGGTTTTTCCTGAAATGAAGAACTGGCTGCAAGCTGGTAAAATCCAGAGCACCGGGGACTGGTATCTCTCTGATAATTATACTGAAATTTGGGTCTATGGAGCCGAGGTCGCCCCTTACCTGCTACCGGTGTTTCCCGCCCGAAGATTTTATGCTCTGGAGTATATTCGGCAAACCCTCAAGGCTGACCAGCTCCACTTTGTCCCTGCTAAGAAAGGTTACATACTGAGGCTTCCTACCCAAATCGGCCCGTTCGTCGTGAATTCAAGATATGCCCTTCCCATTGTTGAAAAGCTATTGCAGGGTATGGACCTAAGACAGGGGAAGACTTGAGCCTATGATCCCTGGGAGATTATTTCAAACAGAAGAAAGAGGAATCGGTCCACACCTTATGTACATGAACCAAGACCGTTTATAGAGTGGAAGGCTAACATGGAAATTTTGCCTTTGGTTTCGCAGATGGAGACAAATTCATCTGCCACAGGGGAAGAGGAAGGCATCAACAAAGGCCAAGAAGAAGAAGGCATTCCTTCAGGAACAGGTTCTCCCCCTCGTAAAAAATAGAAAACAGTCTCAAGTGAAGCCGAAATTATAGGAGAGGAACAGCTGCTTGAACCGTTCATACCATATGTGCCACTTGACAGTAGCAAGGCCGGAATCAAAGTGTTGAGGGATAGCACCACCTCCTCCGACTTCACTGAGGTTTCATAGGCCATGGGGGACTATCCTTCACCAATGGCAGCCGAAAGGATCAAGAAAAATAGGATAATCAGAGATAAACACAAATCTGAGCTGGAGGGGTATGTAGAAAAGTATCACACCAGGATTTCCGCCACCATGAATGTGGATACTGAGCATCTGGTATTGTCTATGGCCGAAGCCCTTTTGGACCCTGATACAGGCGCCACTAGCTACCAGGTACTCCAACATGCAATTGACATGACTAAGGTGCTAGCAACTGATATGTGTAACCTGTTTCAGGTTGTAGCTGATATGCTAAAGGATGAGGTAATGCGGGCTACCATTGCACTGAGGAAACTCGAGAAAAAGCATGAATAGATGAGGACTACCCTGAAGAATGAGCAGGCAAGTACCTGCGCCCAGGAAAATCAAATACGCGGTATCCAGGTTCAAATAAAAGGGAAAGACATTGGGGAAACAAACCCACAGGGCTTTTTAATAGACCAATTGTGGAAGGAAGTTACCTCACTGAAAAGCAAAGCCCACATGCTAGCCTCCCAGCATGTGCAGACAGCCGAGTTGGAACAAATAGAGAAAGAGAAAATGGAATTGGCTGGCACCTTGTAACAAGAAAGAGAAGAGAAGGATAAGTTGGCAGGAACAATCAATACTCTTAAGAGTAGGTTGACAGAGCTACAGAACACTTGGGACATGCATAGCTATGCGCCAGCTACAACGCCACCTGAGACGAGTTCACTTTCAGAAAAGCTGGACGCAGCGAAAGCTGCAAATGACTTACTAGAGAAACAGGCTTCCACTGCAAGGCAAAGGATCACGGATTTGGAAAAATCCCTGTTAGAGAATACCAGAAGGATAGAAGCATTTCAGAAAGAAATTGAACAGGAAAAGAAAACGAGGGCTGACCAGCAGAAGACTATAAATGATCTCAACACACGCCTAAAAGGTAACCTCACTCTCAGAGAGGGTAGAAAGATTATTTGTTCCGAGATCATTTTAGCTGTAACAGAGCAATGGGAATTCCTGCAAGTCATCGAGGAGATGAAATCTTCAACACTCTATCTCAGAAGGCGATTTTAGGAAGGGGATCTCGATTTAGTCAACAGAGCTCAGCGTGCCAGAGAGTATGTGTCATTCTTGAAAGGGCTGAGAGCTGACGAAGCAGAGCAACATGGCATAGTCAATCGGCACAAAGAGACCTTGGAATGTCAGAAACTCATTGAAAAGGAATCCGCTTGCATCGTGGCTTCAAAGGCCTTGCAGCAGTTGATATACAACGTGGACCGGTTTGATGCAGTTTGGGCTGAAATTACGACAGCAGGGCTTCCGACGTGTTGGGACTCCACCACCCCTTCTATGATGCGACCATTACCAGAATATGAAGCATTCCTGAAGCAAGAAAGGGACCAGACAGATGTCCTGTCATATAAAACCACCCGGCTCAAGGCCGAAACCATGATCACATCACTGCACCCAGAGTTTGCTCTCCTTCACTTGTTAAAACATAAAGTCCCTACTGAGGAAAATCCGAGCGATCTGAGGCTTTCATCAGGGTAGAAGGATTTGCAATGATGCATGAGCCTGCCGCGAACAGTCAGCAGAGGTGCGCCCAGTTTGTTAGCCAAATTGCCAGTTCATCCGCAAACGCGCCGCCACCAGTATCAGCAACAGCCTCGACCCCTTCTCATAAATGATGCATTGTTATTTCATGATTCGGCCCTCGCGGCCTTTTTAATTTTTACTTTTTATCTTATTTATTCTTTTTAAGTTCAGGTGGAATTTATATTTCACCACAACAATTTACTTTTACTCAGACTATTACTTAATTTTGGTTTTAAAATGGCCGAGCGCTTAACATCAAAGGATGAGAGGTTTTTATCCCTCATCATGATTTTGGTTACTTGGACAAGGACTTGTAACAAACTCCTAGCATGCGATGAAGATATTTTCCCAAAATATCTTCTTGCCCATGTAGAGAAGTTCCTATATAAACAAGAATATCAGAAAACACAAGGGTTCCAGATTTTTTTTCAGAAAAATATGCTGTAAGAAGATTTTGTATGTATTTTTGTTTAACTCTTGCAAGAAGGTTCAGAGCCCATTGGGTTTCAATGAAGAGTAGTTTTTTCTATAAGGAAGATTCTAGTCTTTGATACTTAATAGAACGTAACTTCCTCTTTACGTGTTGATCAATTGTCTGTCTTATCTCATATGTTTCTCCTGTATCATGTTTTGGAATGCGAGCAGCTCATTGATTTTAATGTGAAATTTTCCTAGTTGATACTTATGTTGGAATCAATCTAGCGCTTTAAATATGGCTCATGCATGATATTTTGTTCCATTCTCACTGCACCCATACTTCTGCTATATTGGCTTCAAGGCGATGTTATTTTGGAATATGCTATTATTATGAATGGATTCTTGAATAGATAAGCCCATTGCATGGTGATATGTGTGTTCGGATATTATCTAGGCGACAACTAATATTTTCTCATTCTTTCTTACATAGTGAACATCTGCGAATGACTTATCTCTGTTAAGCATTGTTGAACTGGCCCTCTTTACAGTGAACTGTCTTTAAGTTGTCTGGTGCCTTTGCGTAAGAGTTTTACACTTTGTCTTTGCAATATGCCTCTTACGTGTCCAACTTCTGAAAGTTTTGGTCCCATTCAAGTTGAACTCCCTGTTTATGAATAGAAAGCATGAGAGCTTCGTCCTGCTAGTTGTCCCTGTCATATTACATTACTTTTGCTCTCTGCTATTTAAGATGTCCTAGGCACTGGTCTTTCAAAACTCAAGGTTGTCTCTAGGATTGACAACACCCCCTATGGTTAGAATCCTCCAGGACAGAACCAGTGGGGGTAGATTTATGCTCAACCAGGTTGGAGTACAGGTACAAGTCCTTATCGGGGACCTTGCATGCCTTTTAATCCTCAGTTTCCTTTCCTTGCCACATTGGAATTACTGAATGTGTCCAAGTTGACCAATGATCTGATTCTTCATAATCCATATTGGCCTCTGGTTCCGATGAAGGTACCTGGTGACTATCCCAAATTTGAAGGAAAATCTAGAGAATACCCCCAAGCACATGTCATGACCTACCATTTGTGGTGTTCTTCGAACTCTTGGGTGGATGACTCGATCCGTCTACGTCTTTTCCAGCGCACTCTTACCGGCATTGCTGCTAAATGGTACATAGAACTACCCCGTGGTATTTTTCAAGATTTTAATACTATAGTTATGGCATTCCTGACACATTTACAGTTACCAGTTCATTATGAAGCCGAGACGCATCTCCTGACATCTCTGAAATAGGACAAAGCCACTCATATTTCAGATCATATTCATAAGTGGAGACGTCGTCATCGTCTAATCAAGTTTGACATTCCTGATCAACTTCTAACTCACTAGTTCACTACCTCCTTTGTAAACAATATTGCACAAGAAATTTATATGGGGGCAGTTTTGACCGAGGAACAAGTCATCGCTCATGCCCAGTACCTCGATTTAGTGTACTCTCAGTCCGGCAAGTTATATGATATCTTGACTAATGCCCCGCGGCCAGGGACCTCTAAAGCACCACCTACCCCATCGGTTGATGGTGTTATTGGTTCTGTCTCTCATACTGCTTGTAAGTCTTCTAATGGGAAGCAGAAGTCGAATTCTTCCAACAATTATGCTTCTCCCGCTACTCCATATTCTGGTAAGACGGTGGAGATCAATGTCGTTCAGGCTAATCCTACGGACAAGGCTTCCAAAGGGAAGAATAAGGGCAAAGGCAAAGCCAAATCTGATGCCCCAAAACTAGAATCCTCCAAACCACATGCTGATGATGGTTCGCAACAAAAATCGAAGTACCCTTGCCTGATCTGTGACGAAGACCACTATACCAAATATTGTCCTTGACGATTCGAGGTTAGTCAACTTCTTAAGGGCTCTAAGGGAACTCCAGTAGTTCTTAAGGAACCTTTTCCATCTCAGCAGACCCATATGGTCGACCAGCCTTCACCATCTACACCATTTGGGTATCAGGTTTTCATGATGAATGGTGTTGCACCTATTTCTATTGCCACTCGATCGAAGGATTATGCAGGGTAACGTCGGGTAGCTGGGAAGGAAGTCGTTGATGGCCCGCCTCCCCCACCTTCCTCTGGTCCTTTAGAAATTGAGAAGCCCAACGCTGAAGCCATTGTATGGCCACCTTCCAAAGGTGTTCTTCGAAAGTCTTCCTATAATCTGAATGCCTGTGTTGCTCAGCATCACAACATTGTTGAGGATTTGGCACAGGCGCCCTCCGCAATGTCTGCATTGGAAGTAATTCAAAGTTTCCCATCTCAATGAAAAGCTCTGTTATCTGCAATCGGTGGAATTTATCCTGCCGATTATAGCCTTCTCACCTTCGATCTAGAGTATTTTGTTCCTCGACTTCCACATCAAATCACCCTTGTTATAAAAGTCGGTATCAACAGCCTCAACATTCACAAATCCGTTGTGGACGAAGGTGCCTCAACCTGCGTTATGTCATCTACTTATTGGAAAGACATCGGCTCTCCAGCCCTCACTTCATCTCCCAATTCCCTCGAGGCATTCGATGGAAGGGAATCAAAACCCCTGGGTGTTCTCGCGAGTCTACCCATCACATTACAAGGTAAGACTGTCAACATCGAAGTGGAAGTGGTTGATGCCAAACTCAACTACAATCTTCTACTCGGTCACAGATGGACTTACGCCATGATATGCATTCCGTCCACCCTCTTTCGGCTTTTGAAGTTTCCACGTGAGGGCAAGATTATTACTGTTTATCATTTGTCTTTATTTACCTCATCCTCCAAGAATAACGTACCATACGTGGATCAAATTCCTAACCCCCCTGACAATGTAGGACCTAGTCTTTTCAAGGACCCTGTTCTCATGGGTATTTTTCCCATTCCACCACTAAATACTGTTCAAGTCAACATGATCTCTAGGTCGGATGACCCATGGATCATCCCTTCTCCTAAACAAGTTACCTCTTTTGGAGAATCGATGCCTCTGACCCCAGTTGAAATCAATTATTGCGAGATCGTTGCCACATTAGCTCCTCCTCCTACTGAAAATACTCCTTTGAGCATGGCTCTTGATTTTTATTCTCAATCCCCTTGGCTCGGCGATGCAGATTCGCCCGATCCTTTGAGAGAATTCTTTCCATCTGACAAAGCTATCGTGGAGACTATGTCTCTCGAAGATCTGCCATGGAGCGATGGACATCATCGTTCCTCATTCATGCTCGGCCTGGGGGCAATGTCTAATTGTCTTGAGCATTTTGTATCTGGTTATCCCCCTCCTGAACCTGCTCCTTTGAGCTCGTCGAAGCATAGTTCCTCTTATGTCAAGCTCCATAAAAAATGAAACAAGTTGGAACGAGGACAATTATTTTAAGTGTGTCAACCCCGTTAAAACAATGAAACACGATCTCATTCAATTCGAGTTTTGTTAGATTTCATAAAATTCAAGTCGAGTCTCTCTTACTCAGCTCCTCATCCTATTCCTCTCCTTCCGAGAGTGGAAGGTCTGGGTCTCCTGTGAAATCAGTACCGGCATAGGGCCAGTCCTGTATGACGATCAACTGTCATCGAAGCCATCCGAAGAGCTTAGGCCACCATGACATTTTCTTGCCCCCTTCTGATCTGGGCATCAATGCTGCCCATCGAGCCATCCGTGGCTCTCTCAAAGGTGGATCCGCAACTATCTCCCCCTGGCGCTGGAAGATAGGTAGTCGTTATAGGATGAACGATACCAAGATAGACTCGTACCCAAACTGTTTCATTTTGGCCTTTTTACATTTAGTCAATTTCCATTTGATATTCATGGTTACGGCTGTGGCCCAATCAAATATTGTCAGGTTCATACATTCTGATGCCAGGAGGAGCTGTGTTTTGTAGCCTCATGCAGTGCCTGCAACCCCACATCCCGTGTAATATTATGTAGCACCGCTCTGAGTGCTATATCGGGAACAGTGTGAATGTCCACTTTACCACTACATGATCCTGTTTGTGCCCCTGGGCACACTCTTTCCATAACCATCGACATATTTTCACCAGAAGGCCTGGTACCTGTCATAATCAGGAACTGGACCTCCGTGTGACAATCCAGTGATGAAGTAGACATCGAACACTTTGAGTTCAAGCACTTGATCTCGAAGTCTAAACTTCTCTTCATTCTCATCCCAGATACTCATCAAATATTGTAACAGTTCAGGTTGTGCCCTGAGACATGGTGTCAAGAAGAATTTCTTTAATCTGCAATTCCGAAGAGCATCCATGCATTTCTCATTCCCTATTTCCATTTCGTCCTCTTCACTGTGCTCCCTTTCTTTCCATTCAATCACCATTGTGGCTTTATACCTGCATTAAATTGGTCATAAGCACATCATAAGATCCCTTGGGCATTCAAAAATTCAATTGATTAGTTCAATTTTTGTGAAATTTGAACGAAATATGAGGTTGTGTGGTTGGCGCGTCTATTTTGATGACAGTCACACTAGCTGGCACGACCCCTTTGCAAAAAGAACTCGATTGGCACGGGTCGGTGCCTCATACCCGCACCAACTGCGAAAGCCCTAAATTTGCAAATCCTCCCATCAGGGATGCCAAATCACGATGGAAATCTATGAAATATTGCTTAAAACATAGCTAATGGAGGTGGCTCTTACTTGGAAAAGATGGGATTCAAAATGATGCACTAGATCATCCAAAATCGTCACCGCAAGATCGCAGGGAAATAACTTACTATCACTCTGCACAAGGGGTAAAAAGTAAAAATTAAATATGTTTTTAGTATTTGGTCATATTTATAACTTTTCAAAATCAAATTAGGTTTTGAAGCTTATTTTTCTAATATTTTATCATATTTTTGTCGAAAAATGGGTTTTACACTTGCTTTTTGTGCAGCGACAGGTTTTTGCGTGACTAAGACGACAACACGAGTTGTATTTTATACTTTTTTGGACTCGGTAAAAACAAGAAAAAGTCACTACTGGAGTCATCTTTCAGATCTTTTCTGACTCTCTAAAAATGAAAATATTGTCGAGCCGCTTGTCGTTTTGATCTCGTTAAATTAGCTGCGAAATGACATCTACCCAGTATACGTTTACCCCTTTTTCAGGCTAGGATAGATTATTTACGAAAAACGAATACCCTAGCCTATCGCGACTAGGAGGTTCTTTCAGATATATTTTTCTACCTTTTCGGATCTGTGGGACTATCTACAAAAAGGGACTGTTGGAGTTTTCTTTTCCGTTGTTTTTTCAAACTCTCTAAACATGAAAAGACACCGAGTTCTTCCTTTGTCAGACTCATTAAAACCTGATGACATCAGACTCCATCGTAATGACGTTACCTGAGTTCCTCCTTCCTAGGGCTCATTAAATGTACTAGGTTGGATTTGTTTGAAGGACAAACTTATATCACAAGAATATGCTATCCCCTTCAAGCTTGTTATCAAAAATAATTGGGGTACTCGCCAGAAATGGTGGGGAAAAATGGAGCTAGTATCACCGTCGTGTCAGCAGTATGTCGCTCTTGAACATCGCACTTGTCTAAATTCGTGTCGGGTTGGGGACATCTCATCTCATTTTCTGCTTTCCTCCATGGGTTTGGGTAATCTCTTTTGACCGCTCATCTACTCTTTGCCACGTCATCATGACCTCAGATCCTTTGATGTAAAATACTACCAAATCCAGTGTCGTGTCGCCGATATGTTCAAGAGAAGTTGGCCTCTGCAGTTTTCAACCTCCCTCTGATTCTCTACTAATCTTGATTCTCAAAAAACATATTCCTCTATCTCGTGTCGATGATGTGGGAAACATTATGGCCCACCTTCGATCAAGGTCACTTCCTGTCGACTTCATCTCATTATCCAAGAGGCTGATCTAGAGACTCCCTTCAGGTGCCTTGGAGCCCGCATGCCTCAATGGCAGGTTCTTTGCATTCAACGCAAGGTTTTCATCATTGGCCTTCGATCGAATGATTCTACGGGTGTTCGACGCCAGCTCACTGTTCACATTTCATAGATTGTACCTATTGTACCTTGAGGTCCATCCTCATTATTGGTGGTACCTCTCGCGTCTGTTAAAAACTCTCATTATTGGCTGGTAATCAGATGATGTTCTTGCATGTTCGACTTCAGCTCACATATTCACATGCTTGAACTTGTACTATGTTTGGGTCGAGATGGAGCGCAAGAGCCTGGATTTTTTCTGATGAAATCTAGGCTGCAGTTTTTCATGGATTATCATGATTAGTTACATGACTTATTTGATTGGATGGCTGCGACCATACCAGAGTCTACTTGTTGATCCTTCTTTCTTGGATGGCTGCGTCCATACCTTGGATAAAAGTTATTTTAAACTCTATTGTGGATGGCTATTCCCTTACCACATATCATGTATCAAAGATATCAATTATACTTGTATGCAGGTCTTCCGATGGTAGTGTTTTCAGTTGGGTGCATTCTCATAAAGCATTTCACCCCTCCCTCTCTCTCGGACCTCATGCTTTAGGGGGCATCTGTTACATAGTATTTTGTCACTGTCCCTGTAATCCCTCATCCCATACATTGGAGGACTATTCCTGTGACCTGCGAATAGTAAAATGTCCTGAAACCACCTTCATGACATCCTCTTGCATAAGGACAAACATTCTCCTGAAGAAATTTTCCTCTAAAAAACCCTAAAAACAGATGTTTTAGCCTTGGCACGACTAGCCAGTTCATCCCTCATGCCAATGGGGGAAATCCACACTAGAGGGTGCACCAACTGGCACTCTGTCCCTATGTCTCACTCACGCCAAGCTTAATAAGGGATGTTTTTTTAAAATAAATAGCGGAAGTTTGATTCCAACAAACTCCTGAACAAGTAATCAAAAGGAGTTGGGTGGTTTGGATCCAGATCTCCATGTATAGGAAGTGGTTTTCCACCTATCATGGAAGCTTCCTTAGAGATAGGGCCTATCCCATGATTATAGGGATCCCAACTCCCCTTTCGCCATCTATAAAAGCTTTCCTTCTCCATTAGCAAGTTAGCTGAACTTGTAGGAAGGAAAACTATAGCTGGGAAACCATTGAAAGAAGAGCCGAGAAGAACCCCATAAGAGAGAGCTTTCTCCAAATTCCCGATAGGCTTCGTTGAGATGCACTCTACTGCAAGCCCTGCCGAAGGAAGATCATAGCGTCAGAGCATTTGGTTGTAATCTCCCTTTTTTGTCATCATTAATATAAGAGACTCTGATTTTGGTTCCATTCATGTGTTTACTGTTTCATGAAATGCAATGAATTATATCCTCTTTGAATGATATATAGTTACACGTTTTAGCTATCACGTTGTATGTCATCGTTTATTTTTGTGTGTACAGGTGTCCGGACGGAGCAAACAGAAGGATTGTGATCTGTCAGGCGAGGGACGAAGAGCTTTGCTTCTTCTTCGACAACAACAGTGTGGGATCTGAGTTAGGTCACTTATCACAATCTGTGTCTTTCTTGTAACTAGGAACCAACGTCTTTGTGTTATTTGATTGTTGCTAGACCCACCCTAGGGCTAGTGGGATCGCCTCTGTCCACAGAGGGGATTTACCTCTTCAACAGCTGGATTATAGTGGCCCACACTGCACAGTGATGCACATGTGTACATTCGGACTTGTGATGTGTGTCAGACGAAAAGGAAGCCCTCGCGTAGAGGTGAAATGCCCTTGCAGCCACAGATAGCCCTGCAAGCCTTTGAAAAATGGGCTATAGATTTTGTTGGACCGATTAATCCTCTAGGGAAGAATACTAGAGTGCACTATATCATCACTCCCACTAATTATGTAACCAAATGGGTAGAAGTTAATGCAATTAAGGACTATACTATATATATTGTTTCACACTTCATTTTTTAACATATTTTGACCAGATTCGGATGCCCAAAGATACTGATGAGTGATAGAGGTATGCACTTTGTTAATGAAACCATTGAAGCTCTGACAGAGGAATTTAATATCCATTAGTAGAAGAGTACCCCTTATCACCCACAAGCCAATGGCGCAGTAGAGGCTTTCAAAAAAATCTTGGAGAATGTGTTGACAAAGATCTGTAATGCCAATTGGAATGATTGGGACGTGTGAATCCCTTCTGTGTTATGGGCTTACAAGACCACATGCAAAATGTTGACTAGGAAAATTCCTTTCAGAATGGTCTATGGAAAAGAAGCGATCATGCCAATGGAGTATATTGTCTCAATTCTGCGCATTGCAACTTTCACCAATATGGTTGAGGCTGATATCATGGAGGAACGCTTGGCATATTTGGTTGCCTTAGAAGAGGATCGGTTCATTGCTAACTTCCATCAGCAAGAGTAGAAGGTGCGCGAAAAGGCCTGGCATGATAGGCACATCAGACAAAAGGTGTTCAAGGAGGAAGACTTGGTCTTGTTATACGACAGTAATTTTGTGCACCACCCAGGGAAGTTCATGAAACATTGGTTGGGGCCATATATTGTGACGGAAATCACTAATGGAGGTGTGGTGCACTTCATCACGCTGCGTGGTGAGAATCTTCCCAGGTATTTCAATGGAAGCCATCTGAAGCCATATAGAGACAATCTGGTGCCAACCAAATGACTATATGGCCAGAGCATAAGAATCAAAGGGTTTTCATGCAGTATAAAGGAAAGGAACTGACAGGAGCGACGGGAGTGCAAGGGTGATGCGCGGGAGAAGAAACTAGTCGTTGGAACATTGAAACTGGGTGAAAAAGTAATTTTACCATTGGATGGAGCGGGTTTTATGCAATTAATGAGGCGATCTTATGGGGTTTTTGACTATTTTTATGGATGTAAGTTTCATTTAATGAACATCCGACCATTTTTACCTTTGATTTCTTATAAAATGAAGGGCGTTGGTGATAATTGGTTCCTTTTCTTTCTAAATACATTTCACCCTGAGATTCTTCGTGATTTGTGTTGTAAATATGCTTTTAAGTACTATATTTCTGGCTAAGAGACCCCATCTGACATAAGCAATCATGAATTTTTCTTCCGCCTTAGAATGACGCCCACCAATATAGATATCGCACCTAATGAGGAGCTCTATGTGCCTCTCACAGCATCGACTGAGCCAGGATCATACGATGTCCACGAAGTGATCCCTGAGGTTGAAGAAGTTGTGTCCACATCGGCTAAAGAAAATGAAAAAAATATCGAAGTGGTCCACCTTGAAGCTGCGGACCTCTCCAAGGAATGTGACATCCCTATGTCCAGCTACTAAGGATAGATCGCCTATTGGTGACCCCTCAAAGAGACCAATGAGAACCACCAAAGAGGTTGCATACGTTGAGCCCATCTCATGGTGGTTTCCATATTTCAAGTCGGGTAGACCCTTCGTGCATGCCCCAAATAATGTAGACATAGTGCAGGACTACCTTCAAATGCCTCTGGTTTCGCAAGCGGTTCCTCTTGGTGAAGATGTGTTTGGAAAGATACTAGGTGTCAATTTTGATGATCAAGACTTGGAAAATGAAGAAACATTCCCAGAGCTAGCACCAGAGTACTATTTGGAAATACTACTCTACAATGATGTAGTAAAGGTTGAGCCAATGCCATGGGCGCGTGGGCTAGGCAATATTGGGATCCTAAATTTGTTGTGGATCCCGTATTTTGGGAGATATATTATGACTACTATCTATGTTCACTAGTTGCTGGCATTAGTTCATGAAGGATGTTTGTGGATCCAGGGCCGAATTCTGATTGACGCCGCGCTGATCCACTGGATAACCAACCTGCACAAGAAGGGGCCTCATCCAAATGATGAGCTTTGGAAAAAGAAACGAGCTTGAGGTCGTGGAAAAAGTAAAGAAGGATTACAAGGTTGAATGGGACAAAAGGGGACTCCTGGTTCAAACCATCGTTGACCCGGGAGTGTGTCTAGGAAATTTAGTCCTAGGCTACAAATTGATGAGAAAGTGTCGACCAAAGGCGATCCCCGCGCATGTAATTGTGCAGTCAGGACAATGTGAGAATGGGGTCAGTTAAAACTGGTCCCAATACCTTTGCAAAGAATTTTTGGAGAATTTTCACGAGGTGCAAGAGCAGGGGAAGTTATTTTGCTACTCCTGGTTGTTATTACTCATTGCACTGATAGCATGGGAGACTCCAACGGATGCAGTCCTCCCGGAGCTGGAGTGGGGCATATGCGAGGGGGTGTGCTACGCCAACCTATGGGATTCCCCTGATTCCCCTGAGCGTGAAAGAAAAAAACTTGTTCTGGGTACTCTTTGAAGGCGCGCTTGCCGTTTCAATCCACTCATGCCCAAGGTTATCATTGAATCATAGATTTTCAGATCACAATGCACCATGTGTAGATTAGGTCGCGTTGTGACCCAGTATGGTATAACTTACCTTTTATGGTGACTGAGGCAGACGTCAACCAGGTCATTGCAACCCCCCCAGCAACATGGAAAGTGGGGCTTGGCTCCACTCAGCCTGTTGCAGCCTCTACTTCAAGGAAGGAAACAACTCCAAGTGCTAAAGAGAAAGAGTTCGAGCTATGCCCTAATAAATATGGAGACACAAGCACATAGAAGGAAAGAGAGTAGGAGCCTGAGAAGGAAGCAGAGAAGGATACAGAGAAAAACCTTGGAGGCGAGGCTAATGTGGACCCCGATAGCCTAGATGGATTAGACAGTGATGGTACCAAATCTTCATGCGGCACCAAGCATGGCACAGAAACTTCAAAGGGTCTGTGAAAGAAGCGAAAGGGATCCAAGTCTGGTGGAGCTGAGGAGGTCACTCTGACAGAAGAGGACCTAGATAAAATTATGGATGCAGTCGCTTCCATTCCGCAAGACAGATGGAATTTCATGGAGGAGCAGTACAAGACTGCGGTAGAGGCCTTACAATATGGATTGGAGGTCTTGTAGTTGAAGGAGGAAAACTAGAAAGTGAGTGTAGATCAAGCGAGGCTAATTCAAGAAAGCCTGCCAACAACCATGATCACCACAACATCATATATTAGAATCTTCCCCTTCCCAGGTGCAGCCATGATAGTAGAGCAGCCAGAGCTGCGTGCGCAGGTGCAGGCCTACCTAGAGGTCGGAATTGATTTTTCAAAACTTCCAAGTGGAAAGCTACATGTTATCCAAACAATTCTCTCCGACAAGCTGCAGTGCAGGGAGGCGCATGTGCAGCAGCAGATGAGTGAATAAAAACAGACAGTTGCGGCAAAAATTAAAGAGTCGCTCCAAGCACAAATAACGCAGTAGGCGGCTATGGCTCAGTGTGCAGAATTGGAAAATTTAATTGACAGACTATGCGGTGATCTTCCTGAAGTGGTCATCCCAGCACCTACTGCACCGAAATTCAAGATTGAAATATTGGTTTCCGCATTAAAATCTTCCCGCACATAAATGCAGACAGTAAAAGTCGATTTTGAGCAGCATATTGTAGCATTACAAGCTAAGCTACAACTCAATACTCCTCCGTAAGTGCATGCATAGCGGGAAGCCTTGGTGAAAGAAGCATCCGAGAAAATTTCAGCTAACGTCGATAAGGGCTCCTTAATGCTTGAGACAACCATGGAACTGTGGACCTCTTTGCAAACAGACCCACTAGTAAAGAAGATCAATTAGGAGTTGCATGCCAAGGAGCAGGCATTCGATGACCTGTAGGAGGCCTTGCCTAATTTCATTCCTGCCCAACGCATGTCCTTATCAATTCTTTTTTCCAATTCATAAGTGTTCCCAAAACCATTTTGCTCATCTAACCCATAAGGAGAATCTCATGAACTGTAATCCACCATCTTGCTATTCATCTTTACCTCTTTTTTGCAAGGCATCCTTTGTGAGAAAAACCAAATCATAATTAACCCACGTACCTTAGCATAGTTTGGGGAGGATATCTCATCTGCAAGATCAACCAAATCAGCGTAATACATGTATAAACATAATCATAACAACATATATATGTATAACATATAGACATATTAACATATAGACATCATTATAACCAGAGTCTAGCCATCAATGCATGACCATATCAATCACATACCATAACCTCATGAATGACAACAACAGCCATACCAATGTAAACTTGACAATACATAAGCACTTGACATGCATAAATAATGAATAATCAATCATACAATCATGACGACGCATTCCACAACAACCCCATCAACCTTCACATGGTGACATCACTGCAACCATGACCAACACCATGCATATGCAACAATCACATATGCCACAAGCATATGAAGCACATATGCAACCGACATGAATTCATGGCCAACACACCATCCATCTAGTATGAGGGGTGAACCATATTATGATACCACTCCATAACAACCTCTTCCTACATTTACCCAAACTACCCAATCCCCTTGGGTAAACATGCAACAAAAGGCTACTATGATTTGAGTTAACTTCCTAGGTCACTTTAAGGAAATGGAACTAACACCACACAACTACATAGACCTCCTACACCTACTACAGGACACCCAAGATCCACCCAAACCTTCCAGTATCTAGTCCATGAGTCAAACTAACCTTTTTTGCATCAATCCCCCAGTAGAGTGCAAGTGCAACCCTCCAGTCGCTCACACAGCATAGGCATGTGTGCGACCGGGGACTTTTCAAGGTTGTTCCGAGCTTGTGACCTTGATTTTTGTGCCACTTTCTCAGGCCCAAGGCTCAAGTCACTATCCAGGACTCCATTACACTTCTAGAACTGAAAGATAACATCAGAATAATGATGTAGATGTAATCACTTGAACAAGGACATGAATCAACCCCTACTAGCCATGACAGGAATTTTTTCAAACATGTCAGAAATATGTAATCTACATGTTTAAGCAACATATTTAAGCATAGGGTTCTCATACTTATCTGAGATTTCCTAAGAAGCATTATTCCCTTATCGCATTAGTTGAATTATCATCTATCAGGTCATATTCATTTTTCATTCAATTTCAAGTCAAAAAATGATGACAAAAATACATCATCACCAAAAAATACATGCTCATAACTAGCATAATAGAAACAGAAATACCAAACATAAAATATCCATATAATACACATAGAGAGGCAAACATTACCTAGATTTACCGCAACCCACAGTCTGGTTCAGGGGTCACTAGGCCAATGGATTTTACCATAATCCATAGTCTAGTTCAGGGATCACTAAGCCATGTGTTCTGTTATTGCCCAAATCCACCTTAGGCTGAAGGAAGGCGGGATTCAGGGTAACGCCAAACCACGCTCAGTCTGGTAGCTAGCCCTACCAGAACAAGAGAGGGCTCTCTCCGGGTCAATCTCAGGAAAAATGTATCAATATGCCTTGAGATGACTGAAATGAGTGCTAATTTTAGACTAGGTATATTAATCAAGGAGTTTGATTTTTATTTTTAGGGTTTTTTTGTTGGAAAAAGGGAAAGGAAATTTTTGGGCTTGGGGATGAGGCCAAATTCTTGTAGAGTTCAAGCTGGGGCAGGGAAGGAAATGACTTTGATGTATTAGATTCAATGTATAGATGGAAAATACTGCTGAGGAGCTGAAGAGGGAAAGAGGGTGCAAGGATCCTCTTCAAACTAACAAAAAAATATAAAACTAAACAAAAGTTTAAGGTAGAGCACCATCAAACTAATGATTTCTACCTTAGTTACTCATTTGTTTAATTTCGGAAGCAAAAAGAGAAGGGAAACGGCATACATAAGCATTAATGAAACTTACAGATACATGGAGAAAAACATCATCAAAACTTAGAGCCACAAGGATCCCAACAAGTGCTGCAAAACCCTGGTCTTTCCTTTGCCAAAAATACTGAAATGAATATACAATGAGGTGCCAAACTTTTCCCAAGTATCCAACCCTGAAAATGTCTCAGAAAATACAATATATAGACCATCCTAACCACTTCCCATGCCTCTAGGGGTCGAGCTCATCCTTCTAAGGGTTTTTTCAACCAATTCTAAACATGGAACTGAAATCTAGGCAGCCAAACAACTTGCCTCTATATGCTAGGAAACTGATCCATTCACTTAATTTTCACTTTTTAGTGAATGAATCCTCTAGAACAAGTAAAAACATGCCAAATTTACATCATAGCCACAAAATTACATCAAGATAGAAAAATAATTACATCAAGAAGGGAAACTAGTCAAACTAGCCGAATTTCTGAGCTGAAAAGTAAAAATTGGACCAAAATCCTCTATGCGCCGCGCCCGAAAACTCAATGCGCTGTGAAAATTTGAGCCTATTTTTGGGGCACTTCCTGAAGTCCAAATTGAGCTCATAATAGCTTGTTGGAAAGCCATGTCTGTCTTCTATCCAACCCAAGTGGAATTTTTCAATTTGGAGTTCATTTTCCCCTCCAAAACTGCAATCTCCCAAGACTGGTTCCTACTGGTACAAAAGGTGGTAGAAAGGCCATTTTTGGAGTGTTTTTGACCCTTAAGACCATCCAGAACTTAATGAAATCTCTCAAACATCCATGAGCATGCATAAATTTTCATAAAAAATCCAAAAATGTAAAGTTTTTCTCCATAAGATCTCTCAAACGTAAGCGCGCGTCGAGTGGCGCGACATGTCGGGCAGAAAAACCTGTTTTGCAACCAAAATTTTCAAAAATGACAAAATTCACTTCAAATTTGCTGAAATTTGGAGTGAAGGTCTCCCATCATGTCTCATGCTCAGCCAAGGAAGCTTCAGCCAAGATTCGGAGTGGATCAGGCCTTTTCTGATGTTTCAGTGCTCTTCTCAACCTCGCCTTCAGGATCTTCATCCTAGCTCTGCAAACGTCTGTGCGGGCCCAATAGTGGTTCTTCATATATCTGAGCATGTATTTTTCCCTGTTGGCCTTCGCCAAGAGCTTCTCCAGATGAATTTTAACTCTCGTAAGGCAAGTCTCTCGCTCAAATGGTGTCATGTCACCTGGTCTCTTTCGGGCCAATTCACAGTCTTCACGGATTTTCCACAACTCTATGAGTGTCTGCTGATCCTCCAATTGTTTATTCCGCTACTCCAAGTAATTTTTAACCCACTCAGCTCTCTGCAATTTCTTGGTCAGTGTGTCGATCTCAGCTTTCTTCTCCTAGATGATCTCTTTCAGCTTTGAGCTGGGAGAGCTCGAATCAACATCGATCAATATAAAATCAGTATCTTGGCCTCCTGAGGGGCCCTCATCATGCATAGGCTTCTTGCCTCTGTCTATACCTGTGCTGATGTAGAAGGTGAGACCCCTTTCACGCCATGTGGAGATAGTACTCGCACTGCTGTCGAAGGTAACGAGACCCCTTCCACCCTGGGCGGAGATAGTACTCGTCGTGCTGCTGCAAATAAGGCTCTGGTACCTATCTGATACGTAACACACACTGGAACACTGATAGGCTCTATATCAAGAACCTCAAACTGATGCAAAGGCTCACCTGCATCGTGAACAATCTCTGGAGGAGGCTGAGGGGTTGTAAAGAAGTCACGGGAAATGAACTCCTCCCATGCAATGCCCTACAAACCAAGCTGATGTACCACAATCATCTTGATGAGCGCATAATGATAGATGTTGTTATGTTGCTGCTCTGGAGTCTTCTTCTGCACAAGGGTAGTCATCCTCTCTATGTTTCGGCACATGAAGTATGAAATATTCATCAGTCTCACTCTCGCAAAATGCATCAACAGTCGGATGTGGTATGCATAAATGCGTGAGAATCTACCCTCGCAACTGAAGTATCTAATGATGAG
The DNA here is from genome assembly GCA_034641835.2 of Pinus albicaulis. Lineage (NCBI taxonomy): Eukaryota > Viridiplantae > Streptophyta > Pinopsida > Pinales > Pinaceae > Pinus > Pinus albicaulis. The sequence goes on from CM076572.1 coordinate 667,459,975, forward strand.
CTTCATTAATGGTGCATATGACTCCTTCAAGAATCTGAAAGGAAACACTCTGTTGAGCTGCCTCATATAACCAGGCCTGATGTAAGGTTCATAATATGCTCTATCCAGCTGTTATCTCGTATTCCACTCTTCACCTATGTTTGGTATCCCGGTCGCCTGAGAAATGGTTTCTGGTGTTAAGGTGAAGTTCACTCCAACAAGGTTTACATAACCATCACACAAATGTAGGAAAAATAAGCGAACCAACTCCTGATGATGCTGAATCTGAGCAATCATCTCACAATACCAAAAACATGAATGTTGTTGAAAGCATGTCATTGCAAGCGGGCAGGCCTGCAACTGAGTCAAGGAAGTGGGCTCTTCTCTGACATGCCTGCCACTTTTATGAGACCTCCTCGGTACATTTAGCTCTGTGGTTGAGTCACTGTCTTGCTCATATCCCTGCTCATATGATGAATTTATCTCTGACATGGTGCTAAAAACAAGGTGTTTGACAAGCTGATATGTATGTGGTGAAAACAAGAGCTTGTCTTTCAATACCAAGTGTGCCACATATGAACTAGAGGACTATGAGGAAATACTACAGTGAATATATAATGGACTGTCAAGTGAAATTGGAGTGGAAGGACAGTCACTGGACAGCTTGAGGGAATTCAAGATTTGGAGACTTTATAAGTGATATGGGAATGGGTGATAGTGATGGGGGTAGTTTTTATAGATAGGAGTAAATGAAATGACAAGATATTCTTAAGTTAAGCGAAATCAAGGATGTCAAAACAGTCCTTGAATGTTTTGAAAACTAGGACTTTATCAATGATATGAAGGAAGGGAAGTGATAGCAAGTGATAGGGTTTGGGGATGCAAAGGGTATAAGGGATATGGGACAGCGGGAATAGGAGAGGGGATTACGATAGCAGTATGAAAACAGTATGATAACAATGATGGGAACACAAATGAAAATGGGGTGGGAGTGTTAAGCACCAATAATCAAATTTCAACACCTCTTTTCAAACCCTAGGGAGTAGATTTTAATATGGATATAGGGTTTGTTCTTTCACCAACCAAACTCTAATGTCTTCGCCTTTAAACCACACCACACATGACTAAAATCACTGAACAAGCATGGTCGAACTTACTTGGAGAAAAATGAGCTAAATCGAATTGAATTTTTATGGAGCAGAGATGAATTTTTGCCTTGGAGGCTTTGTGCGCTGCGGACAAGCCCAGTGCGCTGCGTCCTGTGGATGCACCGCGCTAGAAGAAAAATACACTGTGTGAAAACGCCCAATGCGTCGTGCGCTTACCCAATGCGCCGCGCAGCCTTTAACACAGTCTTGGTTTTTCCAAAATGACAAAATCGCCCTCTCACCACTGAACTTCAACTTCAATCGACCTTTGGATGCAAATGAATTTTTTAAAACAAATAAAAATATCTTATAGTGGTGGATTCAATTTTTGTTTCTCACAAACCCATTTTGTAATGTTTGGCATCGACACTTTTTCACATTTTAATACAACTCTGTTTTTTCAAATTTCCTTCTGGTTTTCTGGCTTGAAATGATGTTTTCTTGGTTGATTTTTGCAGGGATGATGGCATTGAACTTCGGCAAAGGAGGACCAGAGTCTGCATTTGAAGTACTTCATGGCTGAAAAACTTTAAAATACAGATTTATTACAAAAAAAAATTTGACGATTTCTTCTTCAAAACAAAGTTTTGAAGAAGAAACATCCTTGAGCATTATTGACGATGAAAATCTTGAAATGAAAACTTATTGAAGACATCCTCATGGCCTACGAGAATTATTTAACATTTCTGAAGACCAAACCCTAGACCTAGAAAGTGAAATGACTCTTTTTTGACCAAAATACCATCTATGACTGTAAATGACTGAAATCAACTTTAATGAACTTTTGATAAATTTCAACCAAACCCAGCAGGTACAAACATGAGGTAAACTCGTGAAGAGACCCTTCCGTCAGATAATGGCATGCCCCTAACGAAATGCAGATGAATGAGCAGAATGAGACACCTAAAAATGAAATGCAATAAGAGAAATGATCTCTGACAGAGGGATGTAGAGACCGACTCTAACATTGGCTCCAATGGGGATGGTAGCTCCTGGAAGGTGCCAAGAACGGCAGATCTCTGGGAGAGTAGGCAGTGCCTTCGTCCATTGGGCTATGGAGTCCATTATTTTGACAAAACAACTCAAGAATGTTTACTAAATTTATTTGACTGAAACTTTAACTCAAACTGACTCAACTTTTGAAACTGAAACCAAATCGACTAGACAGACTCAAACCAATACTGAAATCCTTCTTCAAAATTATAGCCTTCACTTCGGGCCCCAAACTGAAGAAAATACCACAGTGCACACTTGCAATGAAATTGAAATAAATGATATGTACAATGACAACATGATCAGCAGAAAACATCTTAGAAATGGTGCCGCTTGAGCAGCGGACCATTGACCGGCCCTCCTGGACAGTCTTCATCGTTCATCTCCTTCAAAAGAAAGGCGTTCTGACCTCGATATGCTGCAATCTTGAATGGAAATTTCCAGAGATTTTCAAACTTACAGTGTTTACCTTTGTCCTCATTCCTAGCATCCCACTTCAGCACCACTTCCTCCAATTGGAATTTATCCGCCTTCGCTTTCCTGTCATAGATCTTCTTGATTCTCTCCTGCAACTTGAATGTGTTCTGGAAAACCTTTTCTCTCGTTTGCTACAAATGAATCATCTGATTTATCCTTCTCTGCATATGGCTTTCTTCACTGCCAGCTTCCTGAAGAAGCTCGACCACCGGAACAGCAAGAGAGGTAGGAAACATTGTATCCACTCCATAAACTAACTCAAAGGGGGACATACTAATGGACTTCTTTTGACTCACCCGATCAGCCCATAGCGCATTGACCAGTTTCTTATGCCAACTCTTATTGTTTATGTCCAACAACATTTTAAAGATGTTGACTAGAGATTTATTGGAAGATTCCGCCAAACCGTTGCCTTGCAGATGATAGGCGGTTGAATGTCCCAAAATAATTTTATACTTGGCACAAAACTCAATCATCTTTCTTGATTTAAAATCTGTTGCATTATCAGTGATCAATTTACTCGGGCAACCAAAACGAGACAAAATGTTGTTCTCAAGGAAAGAAATGATTACCGAATCGGTAGCCTGTCTGGTAGGAACTGCTTCGATCCATTTCGTGAAGTAATCAGTTGCTGTTAGGATCCATCTATGCTGTCCTGAAGAAGGAGGATGGATCTCTCCAATGAAATCCAAACCCCACTGCTGAAAAGGGGCGCTTACCTCAATAGGTTTAAGCGGAAAAGGCTGTAATTTCTGTCTTCCTTCGAAAATATGGCACTCATGGCAACCTTTGACCGTTTTATACACATCAGCAAACAATGTCGGCCAATAGTACCCTGCTCTCAAAATCTTATTGGAAGTTGTTTTCCAAAAATGATGACCCCCGCAGTCTCCTTTATGGAAATCCTCCATTACCTTCTTCGCTTCTTCCTCCACCAAAAAATTCAACAAAACACCACCCGGATCTTTCCAATAAAGCGCAGAATTCAAAATACAAAATTTTGCAGCCTTCAGTTTCAAAGTTCTACCTTTGTTTCTAGTCATGCCGGATGGTGATGAAATTTTTTGAAGAACATACATGATATCTGAATACCATGGGGAAGCAACAAACATTTCCGATACCTGAAGTGGTGAATTCTCCTCATCCTCATCAGACATAGCAGCAATCAGATTTATGTCTAATGCATGCAAATTCGATTCATCCATAAGCTTTGCCATCCCTTGTCCTTTGATAAGCTTTGTGGGCCTTATTTCCACATCATATTCTAGCAAAGCTGCAATCCACTTGCCACGTCTTCCTTCCGGATCAGTCTGTACTAAAACATCTTTCACGGCAGCGTTAGGAACATAAGCCAAAATATGGGAATGCAAAATGTATACCCGGAAATCCTTTAATGCTTTTACCAGTTCCAGAGCTTGCTTCTCAATGATGTTGTACTTCAAGGCTGCGTCTCTAATAGTTCGACTGAAAAATGCTATGGGCTTCTCATGTCCATCTCTTTTCTGCATTAACACAGCTGCCATGGTATGCTCCGAAGCAAAGGAAAACAAAATTAAATCTTGGGTGTAATCCGAGTTAATTAACACCAGAGCTGAAGATAGTGCCAACTTCACCAAATTAAAGGACTTTACCACCTCTTCAGTCCACTTCACTTGGATGTCCTTTTTCAGCATATTTTTTATTTCTCTTAAATGTTCAGCAAGGTTAGGGACAAAACAGTGTAAAAAGTTCATCTTACCATTAAAAGACTAAATCTCCTTCTTGTTCCTAGGAGGGTCAATTTGCTGAATTTCTTCAACACGTAATGGATCAATACGAATGCCATCTTTTGAAATAATGTGACCAAGTAATTTTCCTTCATCCATGGCAAACAAGCTGTTTTTAGGATTAAGCGAGACACCATATCTTCTGCACTTCTGAAAAACAACTTTCAAGTGATACATATGCTCTTCATATGAATTGGAAAAAACCGTCAAATAATCAAGGTATATAACAAGGAAAACATCTTTCTCATTCGCAAAATCCATGTCCATCGCCCGTTGGAAAGTCGCACCAGCATTCTTCAAACCGAATGGCATCTTGGCATAGTGGAAAGTTCCCCACGGAGTGGTGAACGTTGTTTTGTCACGGTCGTCCTCATGGACCAAAATTTGGTTATATCCAGAATAAACATCGAGTAGTGACATGCGAGATGCTCCAACTACTCGCTGCAATATATGATCCATCTTAGGCAGTGGATAATTGTCCTTCAATGACACCTTGTTCAGATTTCGGAAATCAAAACACAATCGAATCTCACCCGTCTTTTTCCGCACTGGCACTAAATTGGAAATCCAATCAAAAAATTTGATGGGAACAATGATTCTTGCTTTGTACAACCTGTTTACCTCCTGCTCAATCGATGGCAGCAACTTTGGATTGATTCTTCTTAGATTTTGTTTGAAAGGCTTTTGATTAGGCTTGATTGGGATAGTGTCCTGAATTATATTGGTGTCATACATCTTTAAATATGAATAATCCCAAGCGAAAGCATCAGCAAACAAAGACAACAAACTCACATATTTTTCTTTTAACTCCGGTGGTAATGATTTGGATAACTTCACCATCTTGGGGTCTTCAGCTGTTCCAATATTTACATCTTCAACTCCTTTTTCAGTCGGTCGTAAGGTTGGTTTCTTGGCCACATCATCCTGATCGAAGAGCTCTTCTAAAGGTATCAAACCTTTAGGAATAACGTTGTCTTTCAGTTGCAACACTTCCATTTTATTTACTTGCACGTCAGATTCACCATCATCATATTCTACATCAATTGAGGTATCTTTGAACTTCCCTTTATTTTTCAGAAAATCATTAATCTCATCATCATCTTGGAAAACTTGCCAACATCTTTGATTATCCGGGATGGTAGGACAGTGCTTCACATGGATTTCGAACTTATTACTTGAATTCATTGGGATCTTCAAGTTACTTGCTACCTTAGAAAGTGCATCTGCAATTCCATTTTGAATGCGAGGAATACAAGTCAAAGTATAATCTGAAAACTGCTTCAAAATATCCAGAACAGCATTACGGTAAGCCCGCATCCAAGGATGCTTCGTTTGATATTCACCCTTTACTTGCTTAATCACCAATTCAGAGTCACCATAGACTGCAATTCTCTTAGCATTCATCTTTCTAATAATTTTTAGGGTAGCAATCGGAGCTTCGTACTCAGCCTCATTGTTCGAATAATCGAATGCTAATTTGTAAGAACATACCCGTACATTGCTCGGTACCTTGTTTGGAGCGGAAAAAGGACTGCGTACCCAAATACCAATTCCAGCACCATCATTTCCCACTGTACCATCGAAATCCATGGTCCATAGACCCTCTTCATCATCCTCTAAGTGATAAAATTGTGCTAGCTCTGTTTTTTCTGCTTGCTGTCCACTATCTTTAGCTGATTGCTCAACTGTGCTTTCCGGTTCTTGCCTTTCTTTCTGCAAAACTTCTCTGAAATTCTCGGTAATCTCTGGAATATCTTCTGCTTGAACTAACTGACTATCTACATCATTTAAACTATCGGCAAACAAAACAAAAGACTCTAAATCTGTATGTACATAATTAATTAGCTGATTGACCGGTTTCTCCTTAGTTGTAATCATATACTTCATTTTTTGTTCCCGGTACAAATTTCTCATTTGGCCAAACACGGGAATCGTTGCATAGGACAAATCTAATTGTAATGTCCCTTTCAATTTTTCTCCCCAAGATCTGGAAAGCAACATACCAAACCTGGGAGGAATGTCTGCCACAACTACATCCATCAAAACATTCTTTGTGGGAATCTGATCCAAACTAACAACCAAGTCTTTAATGAGACCAATACATCTCACTCTGCTAGAATCAAATGAATAAATATCATGGTACTTCCTAGTGATGTCTAAACCCAACTTCTCCATGATTTCCTTCGGCATAATATTATGGGAAGCACCGGAATCGAACATGGCATTATGCAATACAAACTCATGCAATTGAAGACTGATATAAAAAGGAGGCACTTCGCTATCTGGAGACTCACCATCTAAATCTGGTCCAAATATCAGTTCTGGTTGATCATCTTCAATATTCACCATATCAGACATGGGATCAAAATTCAAAATTTTGGAAACTTGACCTTTATAAATGTTGTTCTTCATTAGTTCAGTCAAGGGAATGGACACCTTTAATTTAGAAATCTCATTCTCCAAACTAAAGGCTGAAGTCTTTTCGATCTCTTTGGCTGGAACATATTTCTTTTCATCCTTCTCCCTCATTGTAATTGGTTGATTTTATTTTTTTGATGATGATGACTTGGTGGCAGTGGGATCAACTATCTCTTTTGCTTTTTTTTGTGCAACAGGTGAATCATTTTTAGGTGCTGAAACTTCCTTTCTCTTTTGGATTGGGTTGACAGGCACATCTATGTTTCTAAGAGAATATTACCTCTGCTGGGCTGACAAGGCATTCATATAACCTCTCTGATACTCATCTGAATCTTCCTCAAGAGCTGCATCATTAGCCAATATAAAATCCTCATCTCTTTGTACTGCTGAACTTTCTGCATACTCCTCATCTTCAGTGATATAAATGGGAAAATCATCAGGAGTAAATAAGTGATTTTCCTCCCCTACTACATCATCTTCATCATCTGAATCCTGACCAAAAAAATTCTGCTGAAGAGGTGTCTTTACTTTCTGCTGGACTGTTGGTTCTTGTGCTCACTGTTCTCGTTGTTTAATCCTGAATTGGGCCTGCTGCTGACCATGGAAGTTGGGATTTCAAATCTGCGGTTCGGGCTTATCAAGTGTGAACCTTTCGAACATTTTTTTCACTTTACGAAGTAGCTGATCTGATGTAGATGTAGAAGCTTCTTCCTTTATCACAACTTTCTTCTCTGCTTTCAATCTAGCTCTCTTGTCATTCAAATTTTCCTCCACGCTCACCGCTATTTTCTGCATATCTTCTAAGGTGGGCGGATCTCTATCTCATAATGAATAGGCCATCTCCGGATCAAAACCATCTGGGAATTTTAACAAAGATGACTTCTTAGAAGGCCTCAAATCATCAGGAATTGCATTATAAACCGCATTAAATCTGATAATATAATCTTGGACGGACTCACCAGCATTGCGCTTGATCTTGGTATATTGAGAAGTGATTTGAAGTGGATATTTCTTCATTTCCCACCAATATAGAAACTGTCTTTGAAGCTCTTCTAATGTATTAATACTTCTCGGCTGCAAAGCTCTGAACCACTTGCGTACCTCACCTCCAAAAGTTTGCACAAACAATCTCATGGTGACATTCTCTTCATCAATTTCATGGAGATCAAAGAAGTCTGTCATTCTATCAATATGCTGCTGAGCGGGCACACTTTGAGGAGTACCATCAAACAAAGGGGTTTTACTCTGATAATCAGCGGGCATGGGATCCAAGTTCTGGGGCAAGACAAGAGGTGTGAATCTAGCAGCCATTGCCCTTGGTGGATTTATGATCTGTCTTGGAGAAACGGGTGGAGAAGGAGCAGTAGATGTACGAGGTGTATGTGGTGGAGATTGAGGAGGAACTACTGCAGATTTCTGATCAGAAATAGATGGTTGCACGGGAATGGTAGAAATGAAAGAAGTTTTAGCGTGAACTTGTGAATCAGAAATAACTGCTGATGGACCAAGAGTTTTAGAAGCAGATTCGATAAACTCAGGAATATTCGTTGCCACAATAGAGTTTTGGATGTTCAAGATGTAACTATCAATAGATCTATTATCTTTTTCAATCTCAAGATACTTGATAAATTCAGGATTTATGACGGTAGAACCAGTAGCACTTTCAGATTTAGTTTCAAACAACGACAGCTCGAATTGGTCATCAAACTCAATATCTTCAAGGAACTCAAATATAGTCGGGCATGAATGAGATTTTAACAAAGGGATCACGGGACTTTCTCGACGGAGGATTCTTGAAATTAGATTGGGATTCTCATACACTGGAGGTGGATCAAGATCGGGATTAGCTCTTGTATGTCTTCTGGAAGCCAGTGTGTTGATCTATTCAAAAATCAAAGGACAAAACCGATCTATTCAGCCTATCAAATTCTATACTAAATCACCCAAAAGTCCAAAATGATGTAATATAATGGGGTAATTCACAAGTCAAATGTCACGTTCACAAGCTAAACCAGATATTGACTGAAGCAGCGTTTATCTACTTCCGCTAATGCAAAGCAAAAGCGTTTCGAAAGCTACCTGGCGTAACTTCGAGCTCCATCTGTAAGTTATGAAACAAATAACACCAACAAGCAAACCATTTTGTCCCCATTATGGTCGCCACTATGTTATTGCCCAAATCCACCTTAGGCTGAAGGAAGGAGGGATTCAGGGTAACACCAAACCACGCTCAGTCTGGTAGCTAGCCCTACCAGAACAGGAGAGGGCTCTCTCCGGGTCAATCTCAGGAAAAAGGTATCAATATGCCTTGAGATGACTGAAATGAGTAATAATTTTAGGCTAGGTATATTAATCAAGGAGTTTGATTTTTATTTTTAGTGTTTTTTTGTTGGAAAAAGGGAAAGGCAATTTTTTGGCTTGGGGATGAGGCCAAATTCTTGCAGAGTTCAAGTTGGGGCAGGGAAGGCAACGACTTTGATGTCTTAGATTCAATGTATATATGGAAAATACTGTTGAGGAGCTGAAGAGGGCAATAGGGTGCAAGGATCCTCTTCAAACTGACAAAAACATATAAAACTAAACAAAATTTTAAGGCAGAGCACTAGCAAACTAATGATTTCTACCTTAGTTACTCATTTGTTTAATTTCGGAAGCAAAAAGAGAAGGGAAACGACATACATAAACATTAATGAAACTTACAGATACATGGAGAAAAACATCATCAAAACTTAGAGCCACAAGGATCCCAACAAGTGCTGCAAAACCCTGGTCTTTCCTTTGCCAAAAATACTGAAATGAATATACAATGAGGTGCCAAAATTTTCCCAAGTATCCAACCCTAAAAATGTCTCAGAAAATACAATATATAGACCATCCTAACCCCTTCCCATGCATCTAGGGGTTGATCTCATCCTTCGAGGAGCTGTTTCAACCAATTCTAAACATGGAACTGAAATCTAGGCAACCAAACAACTTGCCTCTATATGCTAGGAAACTGATCCATTCACTTAATTTTCACTTTTTAGTGAATGAATCCTCTAGAACAAGTAAAAACATGCCAAATTTACATCATAGCCACAAAATTACATCAATATAGAACAATAATTACATCAAGAAGGGAAACTAGTCAAACTGGCCGAATTTCTGAGCTGAAAAGTAAAAATTGGACCAAAATCCTCTATGCGCCGCGCCCGAAAACTCAATGCGCCGCGCCACTTTGAGCCTATTTTTGGGGCACTTCCTGAAGTCAAAATTGATCTCATGATAGCTCATTGGAAAGCCCTATCTGTCTACTATCCAACCCAAGTGGAATTTTTCCATTTGGAGTTCATTTTCCCCTCCAAAACGGCAATCTCCCAAGACTGGTTCCTGCTGGTGCAAAAGGTGGCAGAAAGGCCATTTTTGGAGTGTTTTTGACCCTTAAGACCATCCAAAACTTGATGAAATCTCTCATCCATCATCCCTGAGCATGCATAAATTCTCATAAAAAATCCAAAAATGTAATTTTTTCCTCCAGAAGATCTCTCAAACGTAAGCGCATGTCGAGTGGCGCAACGCGTCGGGCAGAAAAACCTGTTTTGCAACCAAAATTTTCAAAAATGAAAAAATTTACTCCAAATTTGCTGAAATTTAGAGTGAAGGTCTCCCATCATGTCTCATGCTTAGCCAAGGAAGCTTTGACCAAGATTCGAAGTGGATCAGGCCTTTTCCGACATTTCAGTGCTCTTCTCAACCTCGCCTTCAGGATCTTCATCCTAGCTCTGCAAACGTGTGTGCGGGCCCAATAGTGGTTCCTCATATGTCTGAGCATGTCTTTTTCCCTGTTGGCCTTTGCCAAGAGCTTCTCCAGATTAATTTTGACTCTCGTAAGGCAAGTCTCTCGCTCAAATGGTGTCATGTCACCTGGTCTCTTTCGGGCCAATTCACGGTCTTCACGGATTTTCCGCAACTCTATGAGTGTCTGCTGATCCTCCAATTTTTTATTCCACTGCTCCAAGTAATTTATAACCCACTAATCTCTCTGTAATTTCTTGGTCAGCGTGTCGATCTCAGCTTTCTACTCCTATATGATCTCTTTCAGCTTTGAGCTGGGAGAGCTCGAATCAACATCGATCAATATAAAATCAGTATCTTGGCCTCCTGAGGGGCCCTCATCCTGCATAGGCTTCTTGCCTTTGTCTTGTACCTGTGCTAATGTATAAGGCGAGACCCCTTCCACACCATGTGGAGATAGTACTCGCGCTGCTGTCGAAGGTAACGAGACCCCTTCCACCCTGGGCGAAGATAGTACTCGTCGTGCTGCTGCAAATAAAGCTCTGGTACCTCTCTGATACGTAACACACACTGGAACAATGATAGGCTCTATCTCAGGAACCTCAAATTGATGTGAAGGCTCACCTGCATCGTGAAAAATCTTTGGAGGAGGCTGAGGGGCTGTAAAGAAGTCACGGGAAATGAACTCCTCCCATGCAATGCCCTACAAACCAAGCTGATGTACCACAATCATCTTGATGAGCGCATAATGATAGATGCTGTTATGTTGCTGCTCTGGAGTCTTCTTCTGCACAAGGGTAGTCATCTGCTCTATGTTTTGGCACATGAAGTATGGAATATTCATCAATCTCACTCTCGTGAAATGCATCAACAGTCGGATGTGGTATGCATAAAGGCGTGAGAATCTACCCTCGCAACTGAAGTATCTAATGATGAGCTTCATTAATGGCGCATAGGACTCCTTCAAGAATCTGAAAGGAAACACCCTACTGAGCTGCCTCATATAACCAGGCCTGATGTAAGGTTCATAATATGCTCTATCCAGCTACTGTTTCTTATTCCACTCTTCACCTATGTTTGGTATCCCGGTCGCCTGAGAAATGGTTTCTGGTGTTAAGGTGAAGTTCACTCCAACAAGGTTTACATAACCATCACACAAATGTAGGAAAAATAAGTGAACCAACTCCTGATGATGCTGAATCTGAGCAATCATCTCACAATACCGAAAACATGAATGTTGCTGAAAGCATGTCATTGCAAGCGGGCAAGCCTGCAACTGAGTCAAGGAAGTGGGCTCTTCTCTGACGTGCCTACCACTTTTATGAGACCTCCTCGGTACATTTAGCTCTGCGGTTGAGTCACTATCCTGCTCATATCCTTGCTCATATGATGAATTTGTCTCTGACATGGTGCTGAAAACAAGGTGTTTGACAAGCTGATATGTATGTGGTGAAAACAAGAGTTTGTCTTTCAATACCAAGTGTGCCACATATGAAATAGAGGACTATGAGGAAATACTATAGTGAATATATAATGGACTGTCAAGTGAAATTGGAGTGGAAGGACAGTCACTGGACAGCTTGAGGGAATTCAGAATTTGGAGACTTTATAAGTGATATGGGAATGGGTGATAGTGATGGGGGTAGTTTTTATAGATAGGAGTAAATGAAATGACAAGATATTCTTAAGTTAAGCGAAATCAAGGATGTCAAAACAGTCCTTGAATGTTTTGAAAATTAGGACTTTATCAATGATATGAAGGAAGGGAAGTGATAGCAAGCGATAGGGTTTGAGGATGAAAAGGGTATAAGGGATATGGGACAGCGGGAATAGGAGAGGGGATTATGAGAGCAGTATGAAAATAGTATGATAACAATGATGGGAACACAAATGAAAATGGGGTGGGAGTGTTAAGCACCAATAATAAAATTTCAACACCTCTTTTCAAACCCTAGGGAGCAGATTTTAATATGGATATAGGGTTTGTTCTTTCACCAACCAAACTCTAATGTCTTCACCTTTAAACCACACCACACATGACTAAAATCACTGAAAAATCATGATCGAACTTAGTTGGAGAAAAATGAGCTGAATCGAATTGACTTTTTATGGAGCGGAGATGATTTTTTTCCTTGGAGGCTTTGTGCGCCGCGCACAAGCCCAGTGGGCCGCGTCCTGTGGATGCGTCGCGCTAGAAGAAAAACACACTGTGTGAAAACGCCCAATGCGTCGCGCAGCCCCAATGCATCGCGCGCTTACCCAATGCGCCGCGTAGCCTTGAACACAGTCTTGGTTTTTTAAAAAAATACAAAATCGCCCTCTCACCACTGAACTTCAACTTCAATCGACCTTTGGATGCAAATGAATGTTTTAAAACAAATGAAAATATTTTATAGTGGTGGATTCAATTTTTGTTTCCCACAAACCCATTTTGTAATGTTTTGCATCGGCACTTTTTCACATTTTAATACAACTCTATTTTTTCAAATTTCCTTCTGATTTTCTGGCTTGAAATGATGTTTTCTTGGTTGATTTTTGCAGGGATGATGGCATTGAACTTCAGCAAAGGAGGACCAGAGTTTTCATTTGAAGTAATTCATGGCGGAAAAACTTTAAAATACAGATTTATTACAAAAACAAATTTGACGATTTCTTCTTCAAAACAGAGTTTTGAAGAAGAAACATCCTTGAGCATTATTGACGATGAAAATCTTGAAATGAAAAATTATTGAAGACATCTTCATGGCCTGCGGGCATTATTTAACATTTCTGAAGACCAAACCCTAGACCTAGAAAGTGAAATGACTCTTTTTTGACCAAAATACCATCTATGACTGTAAATGACTGAAATCAACTTTAATGAACTTTTGATAAATTTTGACCAAACCTAGCAGGTAAAAACATGAGGGAAACTCGTGAAGATACCCTTCCGTCAGATAATGGCATGCCCCTAACGGAATGCAGATGAATGAGCAGAATGAGACACCTAAAAATGAAATGCAATAAGAGAAATGATCTCTGACGGAGGGATGTAAAGACCGACTCTAACATGTTCTTTCATTCGTAGATCAACCCCACTCAGCTTAAAATCCATCCAGCAATATAGATCAACCACAACATGAGAACCCCATAAAACCATGACTATCTGGAAATGCCAAGGCTAGGCTGAAAAACATTTTCACACTTGGAAAAATCCATGCCCATGACAGCAAGAGAACCAAGAACACACATGCAACATTGTGCATGCCAAATATAGCAAGGAAACCACACATGAAAATTGATACCTGCAAAGAATCCCACTATAGTTTCTTGATATTTCTCTTCCTTACTCGATCTTTGCTTCCTATTTCCTTCTTTTTCCTTTCTTGATCCAATGTTGAAGTGCTCTAAGAAAACTCTAAGTGTCCCAGAGTGAGAGAGAGAGAGAATAGAGAGAGAGTTCCAAAACTGAACTGAAAAAAGGTACCAACTAATCCTCAGAATCCTTTTTAACAATGAGGCATATAAATTCTTCATTTTTTATTATTTTCCTCCATTTTCATCCTCACATGAAACTTGTGACCTTTCACCTTTATTTTCTCCTAATTTCTATTATTTTCATAAATAAATTGCCAAAAATTTCATTTTTCCTTCCCAAATCCTTTGCCATTTCTTTGCCAATTTCGTTATCCATAATAACAAAATTGAACACCCACACTACGATTTTTTTCCCAAAATTCATCTTGGAATAAGTGTCCCATTACTATGGTTATTATCTTTTCTTTATTAACTTTTATTACATGGAATTGTCACCATGGTTGTTACAAAAGAAAAGTTTTTTTGATCGAAGTACAGACGGAAGGAATTAGTTGAGATGAAGCACCACCTTTTTTCTACACCAGTACTCACATTACCAGACCTACTACAACCATTTCAAATTGAGATAGACGCCTCCAACTTGTTATTGGTGCACTTCTCGCCTAGCAAGGGCATTTTGTGCCCTATCATCGTGAGACACTTTCTGACACAATTCGGAAATACCCCACCTATGATAAAGAGATATATTCCATCATGCAAGCTTGCTGGTAATAGAAAAAATACATTTTTTGGAAGGAGACTATCATCCACACAAATCACTAACCCCTTTAGTTTAAATAGACATAAATGAAGTTATAGAACAATCACCATTAGAAGTGGTCCACATATCTGTAGCAATTCCATTTGAACATTAAATACTAGAAGGGCAGCACCAATCATGTTTCATATTGCCTCAGTCGACACATGGTTGTAGCACTAACCATTGTTCTCAACTGTTGTAGTCACAATACCTTTGGATGGCCACAACTATATAAAAATAATCCACAGTCCTCCACCACATACCAGACGCTAGTGGATGGCAATCAAGTTCCAGACTTACACCTCCAGGATGCATTATTATGCTAATTGGGCCACCTTTGTGTTCCTTCAAGCCAATGTGCCAAGATTATTTAGGAGGTGCACTATAGTTGTGACACATGACAATTTGGTGTGGAGAAAGCTATGGCAGTACTAAAAAATTAATTTTATTGACCAAAACTCCAACATGATGTTGGAAAATATATCAGATCTTGCATTGTCTATGCCATTGCCAAGCCGAACATAACAAATTAAGGCATGTACACTCCTCTTCCTACTCCCATCCAACCGCAGGAAGCCATCTCCATGGACTATCTATGTAGCCTCCCTTGAACCAAGTATGGTAATGACTATGTATTTTTTATCGTGGATATATTTTCTAAGATGGCTATATTGGTAGCCTACAAGAAGAGTATCATAGAAAAGGACAAATTCAAACTCTTCTTTGAAAAAGTATGGGTATATTTTGGGATCTCGTAGACCATTATATTAGATCAGTATAGCAAGTTCCTGAGCACATTCTGGTCGAGCCTCTGGTCATTATTGAACACCAAGCTCACCAAGTCGACTACATTCCATCCCCAAACTGAAGGCCATAAAATGTTCGTCAACAGGATGATCGTGCAAATATTATGCATGTACAGCTCCAAGAATCCATGAAAATGGGATGAGAGCCTTCCTTAGGTGCAACACAACTATTCAAATCTCTCCATAGCTCAATGAGATGCAACCCCTTTCAAGTGGGTCTAGGATTTCAACCATTATGTCTAATTGATATTGGAATGCCTCATGCAACTACACAGGAAGAATTCGCACATGTATAGTCTAAGGTTGATAAAGAAACCAAGTTTATTGAACACATCTAGCACATCCACCAACATGTTCCTAACATCTTGGATAAATACAATTCCAAGTACAAATAATGACATGATCAGCATTCGGTGCCACATAAGTTTCAAGTGGGCCAAAAATTTTGGTTGTATTTGTATAAAGACCCCCTTTTTGAAGCCCATCAAAAGCTCTAACTACTCTGATATGAGCCTTGCACCATCACCAAGGTTGTGGGAGACAAAAAAATTGAGCTCAACATTCCCACATTCCTTGGCTTGCACCTAGTGTTCAATTTGTACCACCTTCGACCATACTTTCCACCATTTTTAGACACATTAGACACTTCCAAACAACTAACACCAATAGAGCTAAACCCATACTACATGGAACAGGCCACAACTGATCAGATCATGGACACATAGATCAATTACACTTTCTATGTCGTGAAGCAAGCTCCAAAAATAGAAGAAAAGAGATATCAACGCCTTAGAAATAAGCCACTTCGATGGGGCAATCTCCAATACATTACATGAATGAACAATTCTTGGATGATTCAAATTACAAAACCTCCTTTCTATATATATGAGTCCATGGGGCCACAATGTAATCCTAGTGGGCCACAATGTAATCCTAGCCAGCCTAACAATAATAAATTAAGGGCACAATAATAACAATATGGGGGTTACAAGGGTACAATAATAACAATAAGGGGGTTACACTAACAATAATAAGGGACTATACTAGTAATATAGGGACCTAACATGCCCCTCTCCTTCAAAAAAGTGTTGTCCTCAATGCTTGAGTAGCTTTGGGTGCTTCTGTATAAAATTCTCATCCTCCCATGTATAATCTTCAGTGGGTAAGTTCTTCCACTTGATGAGATACTCTGAAATTGATCGATTCCGTAGTTGTCGAGTTCTTGTTTCCGTGACCGCTTCAGGTTCCAATATGATTTTTCCTTCCTCATCAAGTTCTTGCAATATTGTTTGAACTAGAATATTTTCACCTATAACCTTCTTTAAGCATGAAACATGGAAAACTGGATGTACTCTCGAAGAAGCAGGAAGCTCCAATTTGTATGCCATAGTACCAATCTTTTTCAACACCTTGTAAGGACCATAGTACTTTGGCGATAATTTATTATCCTTCTTTGCTTGCTTGAGGGACATTTGTTTGTATGGTTGTAGCCGTAAAAATACCCAATCTCCTACATCAAAACTTCTCTCGCCGCGATGTTGATCTGCCTGTTGTTTCATTCGATTTTGTACCAAATTCAGGTTATCCTTTAAGAGTTGGAGAACTTCTTGCTGATGCTCGATGTGATCTTCCACTGCTTGAACCTTTGAATTTTCCCTTAAAGATGATGTGAGGGATGGTGGATGATATCCATAAAGTGCCATAAATGGGGTCATTTTTGCTGTAGTATGGAAGGAAGTGTTATACCACCATTCAGCGAGAGGTAACCACTTGACCCATTGTGTTTGTTTATCAGATACAAAACAAAGAAGATATCCTTCCAAAAATTTATTTACTATCTCAGTTTGACCATCAGATTGAGGATGATAAGATGAGCTATGAGCTAATTGAGTACCCAAATAAGAAAATAACTCCATCCAAAAATTTCCAGTAAAAATGGGATCTCTGTCGCTCACAATGACCCTTGGGCTTCCATGTAGCTTTTGAATTCTGTCCATAAATGTAGTAGCAACTGTACTTGCTTTAAATGGATGAGATAACGCACAAAAGTGTGCATACTTGGTAAGTCTATCAACTACCACCATGATGACACTCTTTCCTTTGGACTTAGGTAAACCTGTGATAAAATCCATTGAAATCTCCTCCCAACATTGACTTGGAATGGATAAAGGTTGTAGAAGACCTGGGGTCCTAATTGTCTCAACTTTATTCTGCTGGCAAACCAAAAATTCCGCCACAAAATTTTGAATATCAAATTTAAGGCCATCCCAAAAAAAATCTTTCTTCACCCTGTGGTATGTTTTTAAAAATCCTGAGTGTCCTCCCAAAGGAGAAGTGTGCAATTCCAAAAGAATCGTTTGTTTTAGTTGGGAATTATTACAAAGATATAAGCGATCTTGTACCATAAGGAATCATTTTTCCAATTAAATGTATCAGATGTACTAGGATCTTGCTGCAACTTTTGAATGAGTGTCCACACTTCTTCGTCCTTCTTCCATTCATCTCTTGCTTCGGTTATCCAATCTGGTTGGATAATAGAAATGGCAGAAAGCAATTCTTCCACCTCTTCATTCTTTCTTGAGAGTGCATTTGTAACAACATTGAGCTTCCATTTTTGTATATTATTTCAAAGTAATAACCCGACATCTTTGTGACCCATTTTTGCTGCTCTTCTGAAGATAGTCTTTGTTCCAAAAAGTGTTTAAGACTATCATGATCAGTTTTTACGTTGAAGTGTCTTCCCATTAGGTAAGTTCTCCATTTCTTTATTGAATGAAGTATTGCTAACATTTCCTTCTCAATAAATAGGTTTCTGTAAATACTTTCCTTTGATTGGATGACTTTCAAAAGAAATGGGTCTTCCTTCTTGCATTAAAACAGCACCAATTCTGTTTCCTGAGGCATCACATTCCACAATAAAGGTTTTTGTGAAGTCTGGCTTAGCTAAGACTGGTGCTAGGCACATTTCCTCTTTAAGATGTTCAAAGGCCTTATTTGCTTCAGGAGTCCATGAAAATGCATCTTTCTTCAATAATGTTGTTGGAGGTGCTGCTATTCTCCCATAATTCTTAACAAAATTTCGACAATACCCTATTAACCCGAGAAATCCTCACAACTGCTTTATGGTTGTGGGGACTTTCCATTCCCTAATGGCTTTAATTTTGTCAGGGTCTACCTTAACACCCTCGTGACATACAATATGACCCAGATATTCCACCTCTTTTACTCCAAAGAAACATTTGAATGTTTTTGCATATAATTGTTTCTCCTTCAATAGTTTGAGCACCCTGTCAACATGTTGAACATGATCCTTCCAAGATCTGTTGTAGATTAGTATATCATCAAAAAATACTAGCACAAATTTTCTAAGGAAGGGTTTGAAGATGGAATTCATCAACCCTTGAAATGTAGAAGGTGCATTGGTAAGGCCAAAAGGCATGACCAAAAATTCATAATGAGCCTCATGATTTCGAAATGTTGTTTTCGGAATATATTCAGTCTTCATTCTAATTTGATGATACCCTGAACGAAGATCCAATTTGGTAAAATAAATTTCTCCATGTAATTCATCCAATAATTCATAAATCACAGGAATGGGAAATTTATCTTTAATGGTGAGCTTATTGAGCTCCCTATAATCTGGACACATGCGCCATGATCCATCCTTCTTGTGTACCAATATTACAGGAGCAGAGAAAGAACTTTGACTAGGTTGAATTATACCCGCCTCTAACATTTCTGCAATCATACCTTCAATTTCACTCTTTTGGACATAAGGATATCTATAAGGCCTGATTTTTGGAGGAACACTTCCTGGAATCAAATGAATAGCATGACCATGATCACGAATAGGTAGGAGTCCTTTTGGAGTTTCAAAAACCTTGGAACGATTGTCCAAGACTTTTTGGAGATTTGCAAAAATAGATTATTTTGATGTTGGAACTTCTAGTAAGCATAATTGTGCAATTATGCCTCGTTGTTCTTTCTTTAGAAGCTTTGTCATGACATTAGAGCTTATTATCTTTCCCGACTTCCCTACAATACCCCGTAATTCAACTTCCTTTTCTTCTGAAAAAAAATTCAAGAAAAGTTCTTGAAAATTAAAAGCTACTGTCCCCAAAGATTGTAAACATTGTACTCCTAGTACAACATCATCACCTCCCATAGGAATGGAAAGCATTGGACTATTCAATACATATTCCCCGATGGTTAGCTTGATATTATGGCATTTTCCAGATAAATTTATAGTTTCTCCATTTGCAACCATCACTTGACATTCTGGTGTTGGGTATAGGAAACAATTCAATTCCTTGGCTACCTTACAATGAATAAAAGTATGGGTACTACCTGAATAAATCAACACTATTACCTTTTTCTTCTTGATATGTCCTTCTATCTTGAGAGTTTGAGGAGTGGTAATTCCTACCAATGCATTACACAATATGGTTGGACTGATTTCTTCTGCTTCCTGGGTTGGTTCCTGGTGTATATACTCTTCTTGTTCATTTTCTTCTTTCCTCTTCACAATCTATGTAAACTAATTTCTTTCCTCAAAGACACTTATGACCTTTAGTGTATTTGCTATCACAACCGAGCAGTCTTCTTTTGCTCTTTTTTTCTTTCCAATTGTTGTGGTGTCAACCTTGTAGGTTGTGGAAATCTAGAGGGCAACACTTCCATATTTATAGATGTGAGTGGTAGGCTTCCTCGTCGCCATAATTTTACATTCAATTTTTCTTGCCAACCTAAATGCCTTCTCCAATGAATCAGGTTCCCAAACGTGAACTTCATGTTGGATGCTATCCTTTAAAGTCCCTATGAAGACATCAATCCTGTGTTCCTCTGGAATATCAGTTACCCTTATATTCAATTTTTGGAAGTCCTCAATGTGCTCTTCCATTGAACCCTTTTGTTTGAGATTTTTCAATTGGCTAAAGAATATGTTGCTCTTTGTATCCTCATAATGTGCTATCATTCCCTCCGTAAAAATTGACCATGTAACAATTTTTTTACAGGAGCAAAGCCATCGATACCATACAAATGTATTTTGTTCTAAATGTAAAGCTGCAATGCGTACCTTTTGTGTGTTTTGCACATTATGGAGATCAAATATTGCTTCATCTATAGTATCCATGTTACAGATCCTTTCCATCAAACTTCCTCATATCCATTTTTGGAATATGGTGGTTCTTCCCGCCAACATTAGATTTTATGAAATCACGATTAACATTTATTTTGTTCTCATCATGAGGTTCTTCTACTATCTTTTCACCATTAGGAAACATTTATTGTATCAACTTTGTCAAACCTTCCATGTCTGCTTTTCGAACATTCTTCATGTTTTCCATTTTCTCATCGATCTTAGCTTCCATGTCATCCATATTAGATTCCATGCTAGCCTCCATGCCATCAATCTTAGATTCCATGCCATCTAGCATAGATTCCACGCCTTTCTTCAAACCATCGATCTTAGTTTCCACGCATTTCTTCAAAACTTCCATGTCATTTTTTGTTTCTCTTTGCGAGAGTGAAATTTGTTGCACTTGCTATTGTAATTTTGATATGTCATGTTGCCATTCTTCGTCTTCATGAGTCATAGTAGAGCTTTCCAAAGGCTTAATTGGTGTTGAATTATTTTTAGGGGCCATTTTATAATCCAATACAGATATCTATTCTACAATATGCCCTTGCAATCAATTCAACTTGATTCTTCAAACAATACTTATGCAATTCGGGAAAAAAATACACACCTTTTACTTGCTTTTGAGGAGCTCGATATTGAAATTGAATTGTCTATATAATTTCAGATCTTAAATATCTGAAATTCAGCCCTATAGTAGCCCTCTAAAGCTTATTTCCAATGCCACAGGTCTAATATGATTTTGATTCTTCAAGAAAAAGTTATGTCCAAATATCCCACAATGACCTAATTATGGACTGGTTCAGTAGAGCGAAATTGTACGACTTGCGACATGTCATTGTTTCATATTTTAGCTCTGAAATTGATATCAAAGAAACTACAGTCCATGTACTTGTGACCACTTTTTACGGAACTCCAATCCGATGCTCAGAGAGAGAGTTATGAAGATTTTCCCATGATCACCTCTTTGAGATGAAATTCAGGATCCTGAAAAAGCACTACCTTCCACAGATCATATATCCAAAAATATTGCAAACCAAACACTAAAATTTTTCGATGATGTCTTTCAAGATTTCATTTGTACCCTAAAATTTAAGCTTCTGAAACTTCGTAGAAACAAAGTTATAGCGAAAATGCCACGATGACCTGTTTGGAGCAGCGAAACCCTAGAATCCAAAGCTCTGATACCAAATGTTGTGTAATCAGCTCCAAAAATAGAAGAAAAGAGATATGAACGCCTTAGAAATAAGCCACTTCGAGGGGGCAACCTCCAATACATTACATAAATGAACAATTCTTGGATGATACAATTTACAAAACCTCCTTTCTATATATAGGAGTCCATGGGGCCATAATGTAATCCTAGCCAACCTAACAATAATAAATTAAGGGAACAATAATAACAATATGGGGGTTACAAGGGTACAATAATAACAATATTGGGGTTACACTAACAATAATAAGGGACTATACTAGTAATATAGGGACCTACCATTCTAATAGAGGATTTAACTATATTGGGTTGTCAAATTTTTCCAACTCCTACACCAAGGAAAGTGGCTCATTAGGGTCCAAGTTCAGCAGAATTTTCCCCATCTCATGGAGGCACTCAACGTAATGGGGACATTTTGAGTCCCTAAATGACATTTATTTTGGAAAATTGGCAGACCTACAACTAGCTATAGGAGTCTTCACTTGGAAGTTGTTGTCCTCAATTAGATATTTCTAATGAGTTATCATACACATCAAACGGAGATCGTATGCAAAAGTTATGACCCCAAGAAGTTGATTTACCAACTAACCCCAACAGGGCCCAAAAAATTGTGGTGCTTCATCTCCTAGGGTTTGGTTTTTTTATATATAGGATCTTTCATTATTTCTCATTAATAAAACTTCCTCCAAGCCTCATTGAAACATAGTTCAGAAGGCATGTATTCGTCACAACTCTTCTTAGAGATAAGCTACCATGGCTCGAGTTAGTTTATTTCCATTCTACATATAAATAGTTTTTAAGTATTTGTTATTAATGAATTGAAGCTCAATTTTCATTTTATTTATGTGTTTCTATTTTAAATTTGTATTTAATTTCATTCCTATATAAATCTAGATCAAATTTTCCATCTTTCAAAATTGACCATATGAAATGGTACCTGAGATGCACATGTTTAGCCTTAGAATAAAATGTTAATCTCTTTGCAAGATGAATGGCATACTAGTTGTCACTTTATAATCTTCCAATCTCCTACTTCTTGCCCAATTCATCCATAAACCTTTGTAACCAAATCATTTTATTAATAGCCTCTGTAGAAACAACATACTCTTCTTATATTGTTGAAAGTGCAACAATTCTTTGCATTTTAGAAACCAAAATTACTATTGTTCCACCTACAATAAACATACCCTGTGGTGCTCCTCCGATTATCTCTATCACTTTCCATATCTAAATTGACATATCCTTGTTGAACAATGTCTGAAACTCCAAAACATAACACTTGATTAGTGGTATCTCTCAAATATCCGAGAATCAACTTTATTGCCATCAAATGCTCTTTTCCTTGATTCTTCATGTACTTGCTCACAATTCCCACTCCATGTGCAATATCAAGCCTTGTGCACACCATTTCATAGATTAAGCTTCAAACTACTTATGTGTATGGAAATTTAGACATATATTTTATCTATTCTTGAGTCTCGGTACACATATCCTTACTTAGATTGAAATGGCTACCCAAATGTGTGCTAACTTGTTTTGCATTATGCATATTAAATATTTCCAACACCTTTTCTATGTACTCACCCTAAGATAATTTTAATTTGTAGTTTTTCATGTCTATATTTATTCTCATACTAAGGATTTCCTTCGCAACACCCAAATCCTTCTTTGCAAATGAATTGGATATTTTTTATTTTGAGCAAATTTATTTCTTTCATGTTAGACCCTACAACAAGCATGTCATCTACATAAAATAATTAATATAACATAGTTACCATCATTTTATTTCTTAAGATAAACATAATGGTAAAAATGGCATCTAATATAACCTTGTTCATACATAAACCTATCAAATTTCAGATACTACTTCCTTGGATCTTATTTTAAGCCATACAGGATCTTATTCAACTTGCACACTAAATTCTCCTTCCCTTTGAACTCATACCCTTACGGTTGTTTCATATACATAGCTTCCTCCAAATCCCCATGGAGAAATGTTTTCTTTACATCTAACTATTCAAGATCCAAATATTTTGTTGCACTAGACTTAAATAGTTTTGATTGAAGTCATTTGAAGAATAGGAGAAAATATTTCATCAAAGTATATACCTTTATTTTTTGAAAACCCCTTCACAACAAGTATAGCATTATTCATTTTTCCTTCATATTCTTCCATCAATCTGTACACATTTATTCTGTGATGTTGTTTTACCTACGAGAAACTTGACGAAGTCCCAAGTATGGTTGTGTACCATATCTTATTTCATGGTTTGCTCCCATTTATTTTCAGTTTCTACCTGCATTGCTTCTTCATATCCTTCTAGTTCACTAGAATTAGTTAAAAATACATAATATAATGAATGAGAGTATCGTCCAAGGGGTCTACTTAACCTGGTAGATCTTCTAACAACACTTGCAGGAGTTTGAATTGGATATTTTTGTTGTTTCCATTATTGTTTTTGTTCTTGTTTCTGGTCATTATGATTTTTTTGCACCCTCGAATTTTAATTTTTTGTGATTTCATCAAGCACTACATATTTTGTGTTTTCCTTTTCCTATTTCTTTTTCTACAATTGATCTTTGTACATGACCCTTTCATTGAATAGCACATTTATACTCCTAATTATTTTATGGTTTTAATAATCATATAAGAAATAACCAAAATCATTAACACCATATCCAATAAAGGTACACTTCTTTGATTTTTCCTCAAGCTTTGTTATGTTTCTTTATTAATGTGAACAAATTATTCACAACCAAAGGTCTTTAAAAATAATTAGTTTACCTTCTTACCTATCCATGCCTCCTCCAGAATACCACCGTCCATTAAATTTTAAGGCCCTCTAATTATTAGATAAACAACAATATCTACAAAATATGCCCAAAATTTAAGGGCAAACTTGCATGAAATATAATACACCATGCACACTCCTTGATTGTCATGTTCATCCTTTTTGACACACCAATATCTTATGGTATTCCTGGAACTATCTTCTCTCTACAAATTCCATGATATGAACAGTAATTATCAAACTCTTTTCTATAGTATTCACCTTCATTATCTAATCTGAGACACTTCAACTTCTTTCTTGTATTATTCTCAACCAAATCCTTCTATTTCTCAAAAGTATTAAATATATCATATTTATTTTGAATACAATAAATCCAAGTTTTCCTAGTTGAATCATCAATAAAATTAAAATAATAACGAGATCCATTGAGAGATGATAACTAATCCAGCCCCCATACATCTCTATGCACAAACTCTAAATTTTCACTCTTCTTTTCTTTCCTATCTCTAAGAAATTTTACTCTCTTCTATTTTCCATAAACACAATTCTAACAGAAATCCAAATCAAAATGCTTCAAACCTGGCAACAAATTTCTTAAGTCTTCTCCTTCTCACTATTGTTCCAAAGCCTATGATGCCACAATGACGTAGCAGAGACATAAATACCATTTCATAAATATAATGTACCTACCTTATCTCCCTTTTCTATTACAAGGGAAAATTTAGTGACCTTCCATGTTTTGTCTATAAATGCAGTTACATAGCCTTCATGTCCTAAATACCTTGTTGAAATTAGATTTTTATTTAGATATGGAACATGAATGATCTCCTTTAACAACCATTGACTTCCATTCTATTTTTTTATAATTATCATACCCATGCCAATAATTTTACATGGTTTATCATCTCCTAGATAAAATTGTCCAAAATCTCCTTGTACAAAGTCATGAAAATTTTTCATATGGGATGTGGCATGGAATGAAGCCCATGAATCTACCACCCAGGCATCAATAATATTTCTAATGAAAGAATCAGATCATTTTTCAACACATCACTATTATATTCAATTCTGGATTGTTCTCTTGTTTTCAATCTCCTTCTTTTCCCTTTTGAGATTTACAGTATTTCTTTCGGTGTCCTTTATTCCCACATTTCCAACACAATATCCTCGATATAGACTTAGATCTACCTTTCTTTTATTTACTGTGATGTATTTGGCTCATTACTCTCTCTATTTTTCTTCCCATAGTCTCTACAGTCAAAGTGTTACCTGATGTCTCAACTGAGATTTTTTGTCACATTTCCTCACTACAGATAGCACCAACAACATCATCAAACTTTAAATTAATATAATTAGAGATATAATTACTAATATCTATGACCAATCAATTCCAAATTTCTAGAAATAAGAATAGAAACAAAAAATCCCTAACTTCATCGTCAAAATTTACCCCTACAAAACTTAATTGACCAATAACCATGTTAAATTCATTTAAATGATCAGTAACAGATCCACCTTCTGACATCTTCATATTAAATAAAAAATTCATAAGAAATGCCTTGTTTCAAGTCAATGGTTTTTCATATTGTTTGGCCACTGCCTTCATTAAACATTTTTTTGTGGTTTCCTTTGAAATGTTAAAGGTCGCTGACACTGCCAGACATAGTCAAAGTGCCCTTTTGTCGAGAATATCCCATTGTTCACATGTCATTCTCTTCAACTTCTTTTCTTTTCCACTCAATGGTAGGTACACATATTTATGATACAAATAATCCCCCATTTTCATCTTCCATGTCCAGTAATTTTGGCATTTGAATCTCTTAACCCTAAACCTACCATATTCTTCCATTACTCCCACCTGAACCAAGAACCCTTCTCTCCTGCGAGTTTATCAACCAAATATACCTTTGGCTCTAATACGAGTTGTTAAAAAATAAATAGCAGAGCAATGTAAAACATAAAATATTGTGGAAACGAGAGCATCGTTGGAGACGGGAGGATGAAGAACGCTAGGGTTCATGCAAATGCTCGCCTTCCCTCCGTCGTTGTGAGATTGCAGGTCGGACCTGAAGCCTGTCACAGCTTGAGACCTATTAGGCCACTGAAGAACTACAAAGTGCATCATGCGAGTAGCTGACCTGGAGGAAGGGTGAAAGTGGAGGGCAGCCAGCTCAAAAAAGAAATTGCTCTCTCTGTCGCAGACAGGAAGGAAGCTATCCACATTTGGAAGGATGACAGCTTTGTTGCAGACCAGATCAGGAGGTATCCCATCCCAAATGTGATGCAATGGGAAGATAGCAAATTGTGGGGTCACGAAAAGGCCAGTGATGGTTTCAGCCGGCCCCTGTAGGTCTTCACCTCTCCGCCCCACTATGCATCCCCAGATTTATGGCACTAGGATGACATTCATGCCAATGAAAAAGATAATCTAATAGATACTGCCTGGAAATGCATCAAGCCTGCAAAGCTTGAAACTTTGGCCCCTCCATGGATATCTAGAGGATAGGAAGCCCATGCTTCCCTATCCCTCTCCTTTCAGATTCATATCATTCTTTTATCTGGTAAAACCATGCTTCTCTGGGTTCATTCAAAAAATCTTGTAAAATATCTCTCGCATGATCTAGAACTCAAGTTGGGTATTACTTACACCTCTCAGCGTCTTCTATAAGGAGATAAAAAATTGGAGAACTCTCTCCATCTCTCATTTTATCATATTGAAAAGGATGCCTCTATGGTTTTATCCCTTCGCCTGTGAGGAGGGGTTGTTGGACAACCCTCTTCCGCACAAGCCTTCTCCTATGAAGATTTTGTCCATGCACAACCTCTTAAGAAGTCTACTCAACACTTGGAGGTCCCCAAGCCTTTTTTAGTAGATAAATCAGAGGAGGTGCCCTCGATAGATATTTCCCACCCAGATCTTGAAAGCTAGCATCAAAAATTTGCAAAATCAACCATTATTTTCTGATTCAATGGATTATGGCCTCACTCAGCAGATCTTTACCAATGGATTCATTCTACCTAGACCAATAATAATAAGGTGTTCTTCTACTCAAAGGGCTTATTCATAGTTATGTTTGCTTTTAATGAGGATGATCAAAAAGCCTTAACTAATGGTCCTTGGTTTTGGGGAAAAGGAGGGCTATTCCTCACCCCCTAGTTCCTAGAATTCGATCCCTCCACTGCAGTCATAACCAAACTTCCCATTTGGGTCAGGATTTCAAACTTACCCACTCATATTTGGCACTTCTCTATCTTCCAAAGTATCGGAGACTCTCTGGGTCACTTTCTAGCTATAGATCCCTCCAAGGGAGAGAAAGGCATATACACATATGGAAAAATCTCTGTGGATTTCCACTAGTCTCAAACCTTGGATTATGAGAACACTGCATTCTGATGCTGTCACTGTCACCAACAGGGCATCTTCAGAACTCCTGCACCGTATTCCTTTCCCAAAAGAAGAAAGGAATCAAATTATTCTCAAAGTGGGGGATTTCCACTAGTCTCAAACCTTGGATTATGAGAACACTGCATTCTGATGCTGTCACTGTCACCAACAGGGCATCTTCAGAACTCCTGCACCGTATTCCTTTCCCAAAAGAAGAAAGGAATTAAAAAACTAAAATCTAAAAGTTAGAAACCTTTTGTTCCACCCCCCATGGATGAAATTTACTCCCTCAATTCAGATGAGGAGGAGAGTGAAGCTAATGAGGAGGCAACGATGCAAGAGAATGAAACAAACTTGGTATACCCTAGAGGGTCGAATGCTTCCTCGAATATTCAGAAAATATCCCATGAGTCTGCCTCCTCCAACTCAGATAAGGAGACTCTTATCTTGATCATCAACAATATTCAAGTGGTCTCAGCCCACCCGCCCAAGGATGGTTGGGTCAAAGTTACGAAAAAAAAAAGAAAATGAAAGAAATGTCGTATTGAGGGTTCTACCCACTCTGGGTAAATTCTTGTGTTTGTATTTTACCCATCCTGGGTATTTTCTCGTGTTTGTCTCTCATGGTTCCCATGCTTCTCTTCTGGATCCTCTATGTTCTCTCTTGGCTATGATATGGGATCGAGGCTGACTTTTCATTACCAGCTTCCCCGCTATCTAGTTTCTCCTGCTTGTAACTCCATTTGTACTATATGCTTTTAATAGAATTAGTCTTATTCAAAAATAATAATAATAATAATAATAAATAAATAAATAAAATATTTTGGAAACACAAACACAGAAAAGTATAAAACAAGGGAGACACATATATATTTGATTCAGACACAATTTGGGCTACATCCACAAAGAAAAAAAAATTCATACCTTTATTATCCAGTAAACTAAAGGGATGCAACCTACAACACATCCATCATAACTTCCTCTTCTCTCTCAAACAGTCTCCTCTCCTTTTAAATTAGAGAATAATACACAACTATAATATAATTCCCTCATATAAACCGAGGATTGCCTTATAGATAAAAAAACCCTAATTAACATAAATTTTACCGTCATATCTTCCACCTAATGAACAACCCATATTGACTATGAAATTACAATATTTTACTAGGAATTTTTCCTCAAAATTTTTCTTTCATAGGTGTTGCCCCAAAAACCCCTTTGGGCAAGGGACAACACTAATGGGGGGGAAATCCCCCCCCCCCCCACCCCCCCTCGCACCCCCTATCAATGAATGGGATCCAAACACGACTGAAACAAGGCCTCTAAATTAGGAATATAATTAGGCTCCATACTCAACACCTCCCTTTTAGCCTAATACAAATACACTAGAAAAATCTTAGAAGTCCTAGCATTCTAGTAATAAAATTAAACCTCTCATCCATTGAACGAAATGTCTTTTAAACTAATCTATTACTTTGTACATCCATTCAAATTCTTGATATTTTCATTACAATAATATCAATTTTCCAACTCGTCTTTCACATTTATTTAATGAGAATCATTTTAAAAATCATATGATTATCCCTTTCATTCAATAATATTGACACAAGTGTTTTTTATTTTT
The DNA here is from genome assembly GCA_034641835.2 of Pinus albicaulis. Taxonomy (NCBI): domain Eukaryota; kingdom Viridiplantae; phylum Streptophyta; class Pinopsida; order Pinales; family Pinaceae; genus Pinus; species Pinus albicaulis. Next base: position 667,489,586 of record CM076572.1, read on the forward strand.
AATGGAATTTCTTGTTGTACAAAAAAATGAAATTTCTTACACAAGTGATTGTGTTCGATTTATTTGTTTAATGTGAATTGTCTTTTATTTTTCCATGATTAAATCCCTTCTTCCTCATTTTTCCAATTCTCCCTTTATTCTCTCGCTCTGGCCATACTCCTAGTCTTCGAGATTATTTTCTCTAGAATGTGTTGGATTGGGTTGCTAAAACACAAAGATGAAGCATTTGAAAAATTTCAGATCTTCAAATCCCTGGTTGAGAATGAATTAGATCTAAAAATAAAATGTCTTAGATCTAACCGAGGAGGTGAATATATATCAAATGAATTCTTTGATTTATGTGAACAACATGGCATAAAAAGACATTTTTTTGTAGCTGGTACCCCACAACAAAATGGCGTAGCAAAAAGAATGAATAGAACAGTGCAACAAATGGCTCGAGCTATGCTTGATGATTCTGGAACACATGACACGTTTTGGGGAGAAGCAACACATACCGTTGTAAATATTCTTAACAAGGCGCATGTTCGTGTGAATAGTGATAAAACTCCATATGAGCTCTGGTATGGTAATCTTCCCACTATAAATCATTTTAGAGTTTTTGGAAGCAAATGTTTTATCAAGAAAAATGATGAAAAACTTGGTAAGTTTGAACCTAGAGCAGATGAAGGAATATTTATTGGTTACTCTTCTAGAAGTAAAGCATATAAATGTTACAATAAAATACTTCAGAAGATCGTTGAATGCATTGATGTTGTAATTGATGAGTCTCTCTCAGCTCCAAAAGGGGAAATACCAACAGCAAATGAAGATGATGGTGATGTATATCTTCCTGCATCAAATAGCAACAATATAGAAGGTGAAACCAATGAACCAATAGAAGAATATCTATCTGAAAAGGCTCCATCCAGGTATGTTCAAAAGAATCATCCAGAATCTCAAATTTTGGGAGAAAAGGGATCAGGTGTCCAAACAAGAAGAACTCTTGTAGGATCTCCTAGCTATCTGGCATTTCTATCCACTATTGAACCACAAAATGTTAATCAAGCTAGAAAATATGAATGTTGGATTCAAGCCATGAATGAAGAACTAAATCAGATTGAAAAGAATCATACTTGGGAATTAGTTCCTAGACCTCATGATAAAAATGTTATTGGAACAAAATGGATATTCAAAAATAAGTTAAATGAAAATGGAGATGTTATTAGAAACAAAGCTAGACTTGTTTGTAAAGGGTATGCTCAACAAGAAGGTATAGACTTTGAAGAAACATTTTCTCCTGTAGCTAGATTGGAAGCCATAAGAATGTTTCTTGCCTTTTAAAGCTTTCAACAATTCAAAGTTTATCAAATGGATGTTAAATCTTCTTTCCTCAATGGTGATCTAGAAGAAGAAGCTTATATAGAACAACCAGAAGGATTCATTTTGGGCAATGATGAAAACCTTTTTTGTAAACTTAAAAAGGATTTTTATGGTCTCAAACAAGCTCCAAGGGCATGGTACTATCGTCTTGAAAAATATCTTCATCAACAAGGATTTTCAAAGGGATCTATTGATAGCAACTTATACACAAAAACTGAAAATGATAAACTATTGATTGTAGTACTATATGTTGATGACATCATTTTTGGAAGTAATGAAGAGTCCATGAGTCAAAAAATTTCTTATGTTATGCAGCAAGAATTTGAAATGTCTTTACTTGGGGAACTAACATTTTTCCTTGGCTTACAAGTGCAACAAGCAACAAAATACATATTTTTATCTCAAGAAAAATATCTTAAGCAAATTTTGAAGAAGTATGGGATGGAATACTGCAAACCTATAAGTACACCAATGGTAACTGGGTGTAACCTCAGTTCTCATGATGATTCTCCCACAGTAAATCAACCAGATTACAGATCCATGATTGGAAGTCTTCTTTATCTAACTGGGACAAGACCGGACATTATGTATGCAGTTGGGATAGTTGAACGATTCCAAGTTAATCCAAAAGAGTCACACCTTCAGGCTGTAAAGATAATATTCAAATATCTACAAGGGACTCAAGGCTTTGATCTATGGTACCCAAAGAATGCTAATCTCACTATTCATGCTTACACAAATGCGGATTGGGCTAGAAATGTTGATGATCAAAAAAGCAGTAGTGGTGGTGCATTCTATATGGGTCCCCGATTAGTATCTTGGTTCAACAAGAAACAAAGTTCTATTGCCTTATCTACAGTAGAAGCATAATATGTGGCTACCGCATCATGTTTCACACAACTACTTTGGATGATGTAGGCTTTACAAGAAATTCAAATCAAATGTTCACCTCCCATCTCCATTCTATGTGATAATACAAGTGCCATTAGTATCTCAAAAAATCTTGTTATGCATTCCAAGACCAAGCACATTCCTATAAAGTATAACTTCCTACATGAACAAGTGCTTGAACAAAAGGTTATTTTGGAGTATGTTACCTCCAAAGAACAAGTTGCTGATATATTTACTAAACCTCTACCCCCGGAAGCATTCGAATATCTTAGAAAAAATATAGGAGTTGTCTCTATCTCTCAGACCAAATCTTCTTGATTTCAGAATATTAAACTCAATACGTGGGTTACATAAAGGAAAATCGCATATATACGCAAGTTCCTGTGCATAGAACCGCGTATAGGTTTTGCTGACAGAAATTTTATGAGTCAGTGTTTCAGAACAGCTATGATATTATTGGGTAATCTATGATGTTGTTCCACTATTCTTCTTTCTTTATCATTCTCTGATATTTTTCTCCTTGATGAAGATGCTTTGATGATTTTTTGTTGAAGGTGTTCAGGATGCACAAGCTAAGGGGGAGCACTTTACTTGTGGAAAATGATGCATTTTTTGCATTATGATTGGTTGTTGTGTTATGATCTCATGTTTGAGATTATTGGGTTATAAAAACTCATATCTATAATTTTATGAAAAAGTCATGATGAGACCTATGATGTAAAATTGTTATATTCAGTCAATCAAGGTCTTGTTCAAATTTGTAATTCCACTTGGTTGTATCATTGATGTATGTATGAGTCCTTGGTGATAGGAAAGGTTATTGAGTCATTTACTTCATTTAATATTCAGCATGAACTCAAGGGGAGCATGATCAATACAGGGCACATCATATCAGCAAAGAAACAAAACATTTCTTTGATATTAATCTGCCCTTTGCCCTTGATGTCAAAGGGGGAGAATATTGTGGGTGTTTGAATAAAGGTTATGCTTCATGAATCTATGATCATGGTTTCCATCAAGTCCAAAGGGGGAGATTGTTGGTAATATGTTTCCTATGTCCTAATATATTGTAATATTGTCCTTGATGGCAACTCTCTGACACAAGATGTATTATATGACTTTCTGGAGAACCTCAGCAGAATTGAGCAGATGATTGGATGATTTTGATATTGTTGGATCTATACATGGGTTTGTAAAGGCCAAGTCACGTATTCATGCAAATAAACACGTTCCAAGTCGCGTATGCCTTGTGCACTCCAAAATTTTGAAACCAAGGGGAATTACCATGGTACTAGCCCACTGTATTGAGTGTTGAGTTGTCTATTTGATTCTATCCAAAGAATACCAAAGGCTGTTATGTGGTTTTGACTCATGGTATTGATAAAGGATAAATATATATAAGGATAAGAAGATCATAGTGCAAATGTGTGCAGGTGTCTTGGTATTGAATGAATACTTCTCTTTGAAGTATATCTACATGGAATGGGTTACAGTTTATTGAAATATCTAAATTAATAATGCACCTATGAATACAATGAAGGATCAAGATCTCTAGACCTAAAATGACTATGTATTTCTTAGATCTATTAATAGAATGTTTAGATCTGTGATCTGGAAAAATTTTACTGAAGTGAAGGGTTAGATCTGAGTTTATTATTTATTTGGAAGAGTTGTGCAGCCCTGTAATGTTTGCATATCTATACACAGGTTCACCTCAGAAAAAGCAGGTATATACGCAGGTTAGTTTCAGCAAAAGCAAGTATGGAATCTAAGGTCAGCCCTGTAATTTTTGCAGATATATATGCGGGTTTGTCTTTGTGAAAGCGCGTATATACGTGGGTTCAATGAAGTAAAAGCGTGTATGTAATCTAGGGTTTTGCTGAAGTGTGCAGAAGAAAACCTCTGATCTGTTTTGATGTATTACTGTTAATGATGTCTTCATACAGATCTGGGTTGTTTGAATACTAATTATGCTACTGGTTGATTATGATTAAAGATCAGTTGTTGGTTGATTGATTTATGATTAAATGAATGAATTGATAGGGTTATGAGTTTCAATTTGATGTAAATGTGTGGAATGTGTCCAGTCTGAAAATCTGATGAAAAGAGGCCTACAAGTTGTGTTGTATGGAAGCTGTTGGATCCAGTGTGAAAATTGATGAAACGTGGTCTACAGTGGATCTGACGATTGAAGCCTTCATTATGGAAGTAGAAGCTTCTGGCCAGTAGAAGCTGGTGTTATGTTCAAGGGGTTGAAGCTCCCTTCCAGGAGTGACTGGTAAACGAGAAGAAAGGGGGTTGTAGCTCCCTTCCAGTAGTAGCTGGAAAACGAGAGAAGGTAGTATCTTTCTACAGGTAGATGCCTGAGTACTGATATGATTCTGAATCGGTACAATATTGTAAACATATTTCCATATAATAAATATTGAAGACAGAGACTACAACAACGATGGTTTTATCCCGAATTGGGTTTCCACCTTGAATACCGGTGTTCATGTGTGTTTCATGTGTGTGATGATTTATACTATTGTTACTGCACATATTTACTGATTATCTAACAGATGCATGACTAAAAACTGAGTTAAATACTATTCCTAAATTTTTTTTTCTAATTTGTAACTTTATATCAGTATACGCTAGTTTATTTCAGTATTTGCGCGTTTATACGTGAGTTGATTTCATAAAAGTCGCGTATGGAATTCTGTAAAAGAAAAAGTTAAAATATGTTTAGCAAGCTCTAAATACTAATCCACCCCCCCCCCCCCTCTCAGTATTTTTCCAACAATTGGTATCAGAGCAGGTCCTTCCGAAGAAGCTTAGTCGCTAGAAGGAAGATCAACCAAGATGAGCAATCAAGATGGAACAGCATATTTCAGGCCTCCTCTCTTCAATGGAAACAATTTAATCTTCTGGAAGACAAGGAAAATATCCTATCTTCAGTCTCTTGGAGCAGATGTATGGGCTATAGTTGAAGGAGGTTATCAATATCCAGCCTCAGTTCCAACAGATGCAACGGCAAGAAAGAACTATGAAACTAATGCAAAGGCAGTTAATGCATTATTGGGAAGTTTGAACGAATCAGAATTTTTCAAAGTCATGCAGTTGAATACAGCAAAGGAGATATGGGAAAAAATCATTCTAAGCTATGAAGGTGATAAAAAGGTAAAAGGTGCTAAACACCAAACTCTCAGAATTCAATATGAAAATCTCAGGATGCATAATGAGGGGAGCATTGCCAGTTTCTTTTTACGTCTGGATGATATTGTAAATTGTATGAGAAATTTGGGTGAAACCATAAATGACACTACTCTAGTAGAAAAGGTTTTAAAATCTCTAACTTCCAAATTTGAGTCAAAAGTGTCTGCTATTGAAGAGAAGTAGGATCTACAAACTCTTACTATTGTTCAACTTCATGATATTCTAACTGCTTGTGAAATGAGAAAAGGAGGTCCATCTGAAGTCAAAGAAGTTGTTTTAGAGCTTCTGCAAAAGGAAAAGAAGTACACGAAACAGAAGGATCAATGTATATTTCAGAAGAAGATGAGGTAAATTTTGTAAAGAATCTACAACTTGGCACTGGAAGGTTCAAAGGTAAGCTTCCCTTTCAATGTTTTTCTTGTGGAAGAGTTGGTCATTATGCTGCAAAATGTCCTCATAAGGAAATTCATGAAAAAGAAAAGGAAGTAGCAAAAAGAAATAATAATCAATTTATCAATAGAAAAAGTTATTATACTCATGAAGATAGTGATGGGTTATCAAATAGTCAAGAAGGTGAATCTGATCAAGATGTTAGACTTCTCATGGCATATGAAAAATATTCTAGTGAGGCTAAGGATACCTTTATGGATGCCCTAGAATATAATGATTTTCTTGAAGAAATCAATCAACTCAAAATATGTTTGGAAGAAAACAAAATATCCATAGAAACTCTAAAAATCAACTTGTATAAAAGGAGAAACATAATGAGAAATTAGAATGTGAAATAGTATGTCTAAGAAAATAAACTGAGAAAGTAAAAAATTTGAATCTTAGATTTGCTAAAGGATCTGAAACCTTAGATGAAATTATCAAGGTACAACATTCTCCTCTTTTAAAGACAGGTCTTGGATATGTCAAAGAATCCTCTCAGACTTCAGCACCAAACTATCTAAATGCAGCTACTACCAACCTACAACATTTTGTAACTCGGCAAGGGAACAAAGAAACTCTACAGGTAAAGCATGACCACCTTAATACAAAGAACAATAATAGGAATATCTTTCCTAGAAATACCAATCAACATGTAAACACAAATAGAAGGTTCTATGATCGCAGAAATTTCTTCTTTAATGGACAATTTTTCTCATGTCATAATTTTTTTCATAAAGTTGTTCAATGTGTTCCATACAAAAACATCATGACCAGAGAAGCAAGAAAGCAAAGAAATGAGACCAGAATAAACAAGAGTACATATAACAATTTTTATCCTCTTCAAAATGAAATTGAATGTGCTTATTGCAATAACTTTGGTCATGAAGAATCTGAATGCAGGAGCAAACTTCAGCCAAGAGAGCATATACCTTCATGTTCCAAGGTATGGAGAAAGAAGGACTTACAGGTTGAGAACTGTGGCATAGCTTTATTTTCATAAGGAGAATAAAATCAATGGTACAGTGATAGAAGATTCTCAAAACACATGACAGGTGATAGAAATAAAATTCTTGCATACAATACTCTAGAAAGAGAAAAGAATGTTACTTTTGGAAATGATACTCCTGCTATCATTAAGGGAAAAGGCTCTGTTTTTTTCTAAAGGAAAAGGTGAAAGCTAACAATGTTATGTATGTGGATGGATTAAAACATAACTTTTTAAGTGTAAGTCAAATTTGTGATCAAGGAACTGAAGTTGTCTTTAGCTCAAATGAATGTGTGGTACGTGAACTTGACATGGGAAAAACAATAATAAAAGGAACTAGAACAACAAGCAATTTGTATGTATTGAAAAGTTGTAAAGAACAATGTTACTTGGGTAAATCTTCAGAAAATTGGTTATGGCACAAAATATTGGGGCATTTGAGCTTCTCTCAAATCAACAAATCTAGCAGACTCAAAGTTGTTCGTGATATTCCCAACATTACTCTACCTAAAAGTACCATATGAAAATATTGCCAATTCGGTAAGCAAACCAGAGTGCAATTCAATGCCAAATAAGGATCAACAAGTAAGCCTCTTGAACTCATTCATACCGACCTATGTGGACCTATGAGGAAAAAGTCACCCCGTGGAGAATAATACTATATTCTATTTATTAATGATTTCTCTAGAATTTGTTGGATTGGGTAGCTAAATCATAAAGATGAAGCATTTGAAAAATTTCAGATCTTCAAAGCCCTAGTTGAGAATGAATTAGATCTAAAAATAAAATGTCTTAGATCTGACCGAGGAGGTGAATATATATCAGATGAATTCTTTGATTTCTATGAACAACATTGCATAAAAAGATAGTTTTCTGTAGCTGGTACCCCACAACAAAATGGTGTAGCAAAAAGAATGAATAGAACAGTTCAACAAATGGATCGAACTATGCTTGATGATTCTGGAATACCTGACACATTTTGGGGAGAAGCAACACATACCGCTGTAAATATTCTTAACAAGGCGCATGTTCGTGTGAATAGTGATAAAACTCCATATGAGCTCTGGTATGGTAATCTTCCCACTATAAAGAATTTTAGATTTTTTGGAAGCAAATGTTTTATCAAGAACAATTATGAAAAACTTGGTAAGTTTGAACCTAGATAAGATGAAGGGATATTTCTTGGTTACTCTTCTAGAAGTAAAGCATATAAATGTTACAATAAAAGACTTCAGAAGATCGTTGAATGCATTGATGTTGTAATTGATGAGTCTCTCTCAGCTCCAAAAGGGGAAATACCAACAACAAATGAAGATGATGGTGATGTATATCTTCCTACATCAAATAGAAACAATATATAAGGTGAACCCAATGAACCAACAGAAGAAGATCTATCTGAAAAGGCTCCATCCACGTATGTTCAAAAGAATCATCCAGAATCTCAAATTTTGGGAGAAAAGGGATCAGGTGTCCAAACAAGAAGAACTCTTGTAGGATCTCCTAGCTATCTGGAATTTCTATCCACTATTGAACCACATAATGTCAATCAAGCTAGCAAAGATGAATGTTGGATTCAAGCCATGAATGAAGACCTTGATCAGATTGAAAATAATCATACTTGGGAATTAGTTCCTAAACCTCATGATAAAAATGTTATTGGAACAAAATGGATATTCAAAAACAAGTTAAATGAAAATGGAGATGTTATTAGAAACAAAGCTAGACTTGTTTGTAAAGGGTATGATCAACAAGAAGGTATAGACTTTGAAGAAACATTTTCTCCTGTAGCTAGACTGGAAGCCATAAGAATGTTTCTTACCTTTTCAAGCTTTCAACAATTCAAAGTTTATCAAATGGATGTTAAATATTCTTTCCTCAATGGTGATCTAGAAGAAGAAGTTTATATAGAACAACCAGAAGGATTCATTTTGGGCAATGATGAAAACCTTGTTTGTAAAATTAAAAAGGCTTTATATGGTCTCAAACAAGCTCCAAGGGCATGGTACTATCGTCTTGACAAATATCTTCATCAACAAGGATTTTCAAAGGGATCTGTTGATAGAAACTTATAAACAAAAACTGAAGATGATAAACTATTGATTGTAGTAGCATATGTTGATGACATCATTTTTGGCAGTAATGAAGAGTCCATGAGTCAGAAATTTGCTTATGTTATGCAGCAAGAATTTGAAATGTATTTGCTTGGGGAACTAACATTAGTCCTTGGCTTACAAGTGCAACAAGCAACAGATGGCATATTTTTATCTCAAGAAAAATATCTTAAGAAAATTTTGAAGAAGTATGGGATGGAAGACTGCAAACCTGTAAGTACACCAATGGTAACTGGGTGTAACCTCAGTTCTCATGATGATTCTCCCACGATAAATCAACCAGATTACAGATCCATGATTGGAATTCTACTTTATCTAACCGAGACAAGACCCGACATTACGCATGCAGTTGGGATAGTTGGACGATTCCAAGCTAATCCAAAAGAGTCACACCTTCAGGCTATAAAGAGAATATTCAAATATCTACAAGGGACTCAATAATTTGGTCTATGGTACCCAAAGAATGTTGATCTCACTCTTCATGCTTACACAGATGCAGATTAGGCTGGAAATGTTGATGATCAAAAAAGCACTAGTGGTGGTGCATTCTATATGGGGCCCCGATTAGTATCTTGGTTCAGCAAGAAATAAAGTTATATCGCCTTATCTACAGCAAAATCAGAATATGTGGCTGCTGCATCATGTTGCACAGAACAACTTTGGATGATGCAGACTTTACAAGACATTCAAATCAAATGTTCACCTCCCATCTCCATTTTATGTGATAATACAAGTGCCATTAGTATTTCAAAAAATCCTGTTATGCATTCCAAGACCAAGCACATTCCTATAAAGTATCGCTTCCTACGTGAACAAGTGCTTGAACAAAAGTTTAAATTGGAGTATGTTCCCTCCAAAGAACAAGTTGCTAATATATTTACTAAACCTCTACCCTAGGAAGCATTCGAATATCTCAGACAGAAGCTGGGATTTGTCTCTGTCTCTCAGACCAGATCTGCTTGATTTCAAAAGATTAAATTTAATACGCGGGTTACATAAAGGAAAATCGTGTATATACATGAGTTCCTGTGCATAGAATCGCGTATAGGGTTTGCTGACAGAAATTTTTTGAGTCAGCGTTTTAGAACAGTTGTGATACAATTGGGTAATCTATGATGTTTTTCTAGTATTCATATTTCTATATCATTCTCTGATATTTTTATCCTTGATGAAGATGCTTTGATGGTTTGTTGTTTAAGGTGTTCAGGATGCACAAGCTAAGGGGAGCATTTTTCTTGTGGAAAAAGATGCATTTTTGGCATTCTGATTGGTTGCTGTGTTATGATCTCATGTTTGAGATTCTTTGGTTATAAAAAGTCATATCTGTAATTTGATGAAAAAGTCATGATGAGACCTATGATGTAAAATTGTTATATTCATTCATGTAAGGACTTGTTCAAATTTGTAATTCCACTTGCTTGGATCATTTATGTATGTATGAGTCCTTGGTGATAGGAAAGGTTATTGAGTCATGTACTTCATTGAAGATTCAACATGAACTCAAGGGGAGCATGATCAATACAGGGCACATCAGAACAACAAAGAAAGAAAACGTTGCTTTGATATTAATCTTCCCTTTGCCCTTGATGTCAAAGGGGAAGAATATTGTGGGTGTTTGAATAAAGGTTATGCTTCATGAACCTATGATCATGGTTGCCATCAAGTCCAAAGGGGGATATTGTTGGTAATATGTTTCCTATGCTCGAATATATTGTAATGTTCTCCTTGATGGAAACTCTCTGACACAGGATGTAGTGTATGACATTCTGGAGAACCTCAGCAGTCTATCAGCAGAAAACACTGTTACTGATGAAATATGTAACCTGACCTCAAAACGGGAACTCTAGCCCAAAAAGACTCAAAAAACATGAAAAAACACCTCAAAAACAAAAAAAGTGTATTCCAGAACGCACTTGGTTTTTTTTTAAAGGTCAAATTTCAACATTTTATAAAATTATGCTAAAAAAAAATTGTTTCTTGAAAAAAGATTGAAAAAACACCCTCAAAACAAAACCAGTTGATGCTGGAATAACAAAAAAAAAATTGTGTCATATTTTTAACATTTTTAAAAATAGAAATAACATTTTTTAATTTTTAAAATTCAAACATTAAAAAAAACCTAAAATTTAAGAAAAAAAATAAATTTAAAAAATAAAAACATTTTAAAACTTAAAATTTAAAAATATATAGGAATAAAAAAATAAAAATAAAAACAAAATAAAAATTTTAATTCAAACATTAAAAAAAACCTAAAATTTAAGGAAAAAAAAATACAAATAAAAAAAAAATTAAAGATTAAATTTTCAAAATATATAGAAACAAAAAAAATAAAAATAAAAACAAAATAAGTATATTAAATTAAAAAAAACAAAATACAAGTTAAAAAAAGAAAGAAATTATAAAAAATAAAATATAGAAATTAAATTTAAAAAAGAAAAAGAAAATGTTTATTAAATTTTAAAAAATTAAATTAAATTTTAAAATAAAAAATTAAATTTAAAGAAATATATTAAATTTTAATAAATTTGAAACTTTAAAATAAAAAATAAATAAATAAACATTATTTAAATTAAAAGTAAAAAATTGAAAAATTAATTAAAAATAAAAAATGAAAGTCGATTTGCATGAATTTTAATTTTAATTAGAATTTAACTTAAAAAATCAAAAATCAAAAATTGGTTGAAAACCACACATAGAAAGAGAGGTAGTTTAAACTCTGACCTTTAGGAGAAGATTAGGGGAAACAATATATAGACATATACCGATAGAAGTGGTGTCGAGCTCGAAGCTTTTGAACTGTAATTTTTGCATTAAGTGAATTATTTTTCAGATTGGCATCAAGTGAAATATATATAGTAAAATGGTGTATAACAACTTTTAAAATACCTCCTCTATCACATTTTAATTTTAGGAGGAACTATATATTTTATTTTTACTCCTAGTAGAGATTCCAAGCCATCATAAGAGAATGGAAGGAGGTTATTATTGTAAGTTGGAAGACCCACTCGTGTCCTTGTGCCGATATAAAAAAAACAAAGTGTTGGATGGCTTCTACCTTTATTCAAACTATAGGGACATAGGTATTATAGTTATTCTATACGAACGACCAGGACCATCCTACACAACAGGATCAGATGCCTCATTCTTCATGGTTTCTAGGCTATGGCCACCGGACTGCGAACAACTTTCTTTCCACCCTTCACGCATTTCCACAATGCTTGACCAAAGGATTGGCGTCATTTAGGTTTGTCAACTGCAATTTTTCTTGCAAATGTCATTGTGTAAGTCGCCTTCTCATTTTTATTTCCGAAGGCAAGCGGCCTCAGCTCCACGCTTATATTTATGTTTGCAGGACTCTTAACTGCAATTTCATATACGCACGGTGCTCCTCCAACATTCAGCACGGTTCTCCTCGTAACATGACGCAGACTACGTGGCTTAAACACCATGAAGAATGATGGATAGTCCTGAGCGGGAGGCCGATTCCGATTCCGGGAATCGGCCTTCCTAACAAAATCACTTATTTTGGTGACAAGAGAGAGAGCATTCCTCTATTTCGTGGTTTTTTTCAATTTTTTTGTTTTTTAATATTTTTTTTTTTTTTAAATTTTCTTTTTCAATTTTAAATTTTTTTTTTTTTTTTAATTTGTTTTTTTGTTAATTTTAAAGTTTGTATTTTTATTTTCTTATTATTATTATTATTTTAAAAAAAATTATTTTATTTTTTTATCTAAATTTTAATTATTTTTAAATTTTCTATTTTAATTTTTTTTTTTTAATTATATGATTTTTTTTTAATAACTTAGAAAAAAATGCTTTTGATGTTTTTTTTTTAAATTTTTTTGGTTAATTTTTGTTTTTTTCCTTTAAATTATGTGTTTTTTTTTCAAATTTTGTCATTTCTTTTGATATAATTTTCGAATATTTTTGTTTTTTTTTGTTCTTTTTATTTATTTTATTTAAATTTTTATTTTTACGAGTTAATTTTATTTTTTTTAACATTTTTATTGGTTTTTTTATTGTTTTTATATATATATTTTTTTATCTAAGTTTTGTGTTTTATTACCAATATGAAAATCACCACTCTAAAAAAAAAAGGTTGATGCTGCATCAATACGTTTCAAAATTAGCATGAAAATCACTAACATTTTAAAACAAATATTCATACTTCATAAATAAAAATATTAGGGTGTCAAAAATGTGCACAAAAAAAAGGGGTGATTCTGCATCAGCACTTTTCAAAATCGGGTGCTTTTTATGCTACCAAAAAAAAGTAGGTAACAGTGTGGTTACCTATTTCATCGGTAACAGTGTTAGAATTGAGCATAATATTGAATGATTTTGATACTACTAGATCTATACGTGGGTTTGTAAAGGCCAAGTCGCGTATGCACACGGATAAACATGTTCCAAGTCGTGTATGCCTTGTGCGCTCCAAAAGTTTGAAACCAAGGGGAATTACCATGGTATTAGCCCATTGTATTGAGTGTTGAGTTTTCTATTTGATTCTGTCCAAAGAATACCATAGCTGTTATGTGGTTTTGACTCATGTTATTGATAAAGGATAAATATATATAAGGAGAAGAAGATCATAGTGCAAATGTGTGCAGGTGTCTTGGTATTGAATGAATACTTCTCTCTGAAGTATATCTGCATGGAATGGGTTATAGTTTATTGATAGATCTGAATTAATAATGCACCTATGAATATAATGACGGATCAAGATCTCTAGACCTAAAATGACTATGTATTTCTTAGATCTGTTAATAGAAGTTTAGATCTGTGATCTGGCAAATGTTTGCTGAAGTGAAGGGTTAGATCTAAGTTGATTATTTATTCTGAAGAGTTGTGCAGCCCTGTAATGTTTGTAGATCTATACGCAGGTTCACCTAAGCAAAAGCGTGTATATACGCAGGTTAGTTTCAGCAAAAGTGAGTATGGAATCTAAGGTCAGCCCTGTAATTTTTGCAGATATATACGTAGGTTTTTCTTTGTGAAAGCACGTATATACGCAGGTTCAGTGAAGTAAAAGCGTGTATGTAATCTAGGGTTTTGCTGAAGTGTGCAGAAGAAAATCTCTGATCTGTTTTGCTGTATTACTGTTAATGATGTCTTCATACAGATCTAGGTTGTTTGAATAATAATTATGCTGCTGGTTGATTATGATTAAAGATCAGTTGGTTGTTGATTGATTGATGATTAAATGAATGAATTGATGGGGTTATGAGTTTCAATTTGATGTAAATGTGTGGAATGGGTCGAGTCTGAAAATCTAATGAAAAGAGGCCTACAAGTTGTGTTGTATGGAAGCTGTTGGATCCAATGTGAAAATTGATGAAACGTGGTCTGTAGTGGATCTGAGGGCTGAAGTCTTCAGTATGGAAGTAGAAGCTTCCTACCAGTAGAAGTTGGTGTTCTATTCAGGGGGTTGAAGCTCCCTTCAAGGAGTGACTGATAAATGAGAAGAAAGGGGGTTGTAGCTCCCTTCCAGTAGTAGCTGGAAAACGAGAGAATGTAGTAGCTTTCTGCAGGTAGATGCCTATGTATTGATATGAGTCTACATCGGTACAATATTATAAATAGTTTTCCATATAATAAATATTGAAGACAGAGACGACAACAGCGGTGGTTTTCTCCCGAATTGGGTTTCCACCTTAAATACTAGTGTTCATGTGTGTTTCATGTGTGTGATGATTTATACTACTGTTACTGCACATATTTACTGATTATCTAACAGATGCATGACTAAAAAACTGAGTTAAAGATTGTTCCTGAAATTTTTTTCTAATATGTAACTTTATATCAGTATACGCTAGTTTCTTTCAATATATGTGCATGTATACGCGACTTGATTTCATAAAATCCACGTATGGAATTATGTAAAAGAAAAATTTAAAATATGTTCAGCAAGATCTAAATACTGATTCACCCCCCCCCCCCCCCCCCCCCCCCCACTCAGTATTTTTCCAACAATTGGTATCAGAGCAAGTCCTTCTGAAGAAGCTTAGTCACTAGAAGGAAGATCATCCAAGATGAGCAATCAAGATGGAACAGCATCTATTAGGCCTCCTCTCTTCAACGGAAAAAATTTAATCTTCTGGAAGACAAGGACAAGATCCTATCTTCAGTATCTTGGAGCAGATGTATGGGCTATAGTTGAAGGAGGTTATCAATATCTAGCCTCAATTCCAACAAATGCAACGGCAAGAAATAACCATGAAACTAATGCAAAGGTGGACAATGCATTATTGGGAAGTTTAACTGAATCAGAATTTGTCAAAGTCATGCAGTTGAATACAACAAAGGAGATATGGGACAAAATAATTCTAAGCTATGAAGGTGAAATAAAGGTAAAAAGTGCTAAACTCCAAAATCTCAGAATTCAATATGAAAATCTCGGGATGCATAATGAGGAGAGCATTGTCAGTTTCTTTTTACGTCTGGATGATATTGTAAATCGTATGAGAAATTTGGGTGAAACCATAACTAACACTACTCTAGTAGAAAAGGTTTTAAGATCTCTAACTTCCAAATTTGAGTCAAAAGTGTCTGCTATTGAAGAGAAGTAGGATCTACAAACTCTTACTATTTTTCAACTTCATGGTATTCTAACTGCTTGTGAAATGAGAAAAGGAGGTCCATATGAAGTCAAAGAAGTTGTCTTTAGAGTTGCTGCAAAAGGAAAAGAAGTACACGAAATAGAAGGATCAGGGTATATTTCAGAAGAAGATGAGGTAAATTTTGTAAAGAAGCTACAACTTGGCACTGGAAGGTTTAGAGGTAAGCTTCCCTTTAAATGTTTTTCTTGTGGAAGAGTTGGTCATTATGCTGCAAAATGTTCTCATAAGGAAATTCATGAAAAAGAACAGGAAGTAGAAAAAAAATAAGAATCGGTTTATCAATAGAAAAAGTTATTATACTCATGAAGATAGTGATGGGTTATCAAATAGTGAAGACGGAGAATGTGATCAAGATATTAGACTTCTCACGACATTTGAAAAATATTCTAGTGAGGCCAATGATACCTTTATGGATGCCCTAGAAGATAATGATTTTCTTGAAGAAATCAATCAACTCAAAATATGTTTGGAAGAAAACAAAATATCCATAGAAACTCTAAAGAATCAGCTAGTAGAAAAGGAGAAACACAATGAGAAATTAGAATGTGAAATAGTGTGTCTAAGAAAATAAATTGAGAAAGTGAAAATTTTGAATCTTAGATTTGCTAAAGGATCTGAAACCTTAGATGAAATTATCAAGGTACAACGTTCTCCTCTTTTAAAGACAGGTCTTGGATATGTCAGAGAATCCTCTCAGTATTCAGCACCAAACTATCTAAATACAGCTACTGCTAGCCTACAAAATTCTGTCACTCAACAAGAGAACAAAGAAACTCTACAGGTAAAGCATGACCACCTTAATACAAAGAAAAATAATAGGAATATCTTTTAGAGAAATACCAATCAACAGGTAAACACAAATAGAAGGTTCTGTGATCGCCTAAATTTCTTCTTTAATGGACAATGTTTCTCATGTCATAATTTTGGTCATAAAGTTGTTCAATGTGTTGCATACAAAACCATCATGACCAGGGAAGCAAGAAAGCAAATAAATGAGACTGGAATAAAGAAGAATACATATAACAATTTTTCTCCTCTTCAAAATGAAATTGAATGTGCTTATTGCAATAAATTTGGTCATGAAGAATCTGAATGCAGGAGCAAACTTTAGCCAAGAGAGCATAGACCTTCATGTTCCAAGGTATGGAGAAAGAAGGACTTGTAGGTTGAGAACTATGCAAAAGGAGAATAAAATCAATGGTACATGATAGCGGATGCTTAAAACACATGACACGTGATAGAAATAAACTTCTTGCATGCAATGCTCTAGAAAGAGAAAAGAATGTTACATTTGGAAATGATACTCCTGCTGCCATTAAGGGAAAAGGTTCTATTTTTCTAAAGGAAAAGGTGAAAGCTAACAATGTTATGTATGTGTATGGATTAAAACATAACTTTTTAATTTTAAGTCAAATGTGTGATCAAGGAACTGAAGTTGTCTTTAGCTCAAAAGAATGTGTGGTATGTGAACTTGACACAGGAAAAACAATAATAAAAGGAACTAGAACAGCAAGCAATTTGTATGTATTGAAAAGTTGTAAAGAACAATGTTACTTGGGTAAATCTTCAAAAAATTGGTTATGGCACAGAAGAATGGGGCATTTGAGCTTCTCTCAAATCAACAAATCTAGCAGACTCAAAGTTTTTCATGATCTTCCCAACATTACTCTGCCTGAAAGTACCATATGAAAATCTTACCAATTCGGTAAGCAAACCAGAGTGAAATTCAATGCCAAATAAGGATCAACAAGTAAGCCTCTTGAACTCATTCATACCAACCTATGTGGACCTATGAGGAAAAATTCACCCCGTGGAGAACAATACTATATTCTGTTTACTAATGATTTCTCTAGAATGTGTTGGATTGGGTTGCCAAAACACAAAGATGAAGCATTTGAAAAATTTTAGATCTTCAAAGCCCTGGTTGAGAATGAATTAGATATAAAAATCAAATGTCTTAGAACTGACCAGGGAGGTGAATATATATCAGATGAATTCTTTGATTTCTGTGAAAAACATGGCATAAAAAGATAGTTTTTTGTAGCTGGTACCCCACAACAAAATGGCGTAGCAGAAATAATGAATAGAACAGTTCAACAAATGGCTCGAGCTATGCTTGATGATTCTGGAACACCTGACACATTTTTGGGAGAAGCAGCGCATACCACTATAAATATTCTTAACAAGGCGCATGTTCGTGTGAACAGTGATAAAACTCCATATGAGCTCTAGTATGGTAATCTTCCCACTATAAATCATTTTAGAGTTTTTGGAAGCAATTGTTTTATCAAGAACAATGATGAAAAACTTGGTAACTTTAAACCTAGAGAAAATGAAAGGATATTTCTTGGTTACTCTTCTAGAATTAAAGCATATAAATGTTACAATAAAAGACTTCAGAAGATCATTGAATGCATTGATGTTGTAATTGATGAGTCTCTCTCAGCTCCAAAAGGGGAAATACCAACAAAAAATGAAGATGATGGTGATGTATATCTTCCTGCATCAAATAGAAACAATATAGAAGGTGAACCCAATGAACCAACATAAGAAGATCTATCTGAAAAGTCTCCATCCAGGTATGTTCAAAAGAATCATCCAGAATCTCAAATTTTTGGAGAAAAGGGATGAGGTGTCCAAACAAGAAGAACTCTTGTAGGATCTCCTATCTATCTAGCATTTCTATCCACTATTGAACCACATAATGTCAATCAAGCTAGCAAATATGAATGTTGGATTCAATCCATGAATGAAGAAATTGATCAAATTGAAAAGAATCATACTTGGGAATTAGTTCCTAGACCTCATGATAAAAATGTTATTGGAACAAAATGGATATTCAAAAACAAGTTAAATGAAAATGGAGATGTTATTAGAAACAAAGCTAGACTTGTTTGTTAAGGGTGTGCTCAACAAGAAGGTATAGACTTTGAAGAAACATTTTCTCCTGTAGCTATACTATAAGCCATAAGAATGTTTCTTGCCTTTTCAAGCTTTCAACAATTCAAAGTTTACCAAATGGATGTTAAATCTTCTTTCCTCAATGGTGATCTAGAAGAAGTTTTTATAGAAAAACCAGAAGGATTCATTTTGGGCAATGATGAAAACCTTGTTTGTAAACATAAAAAGGCTTTATATGGTCTCAAACAAGGTCCAAGGGCATGGTACTATCATATTGACAAATATCTTCATCAACAAGGATTTTCAAAGGGATCTACTGACAACAACTTATACACAAAAATTGAAAATGATAAACAATTGATTGTAGTAGTATATGTTGATGACATCATTTTTGGAAGTAATGAAGAGTCCATGAGTCAGAAATTTTCTTATGTTATGCAACAAGAATTTGAAATGTATTTACTTGGGGCACTAACATTTTTCCTTGGCTTACAAGTTCAACAAGCAACAGATAGCATACTTTTATCTCAAGAAAAATATCTTAAGAAAATTTTGAAGTATGGAATGGAAGACTGCAAACCTATAAGTACACCAATGGTAACTGGGTGTAACCTCAGTTCCCATGATATTCTCCCATAGTCAATCAACCAAATTACAGATCCATGATTGGAAGTCTGCTTTATCCTAGACATTATGCATGCATTTGGGATAGTTGGAAGATTCCAAGCTAATCCAAAAGAGTCAAACCTTCAGGCTGTAAAGAGAATATTCAAATATCTATAAGGGACTCAAGGCTTTGGTCTATGGTACCTAAAGAATTTTGATCTCACTCTTCATGCTTACACAGATGCGGATTGGGCTAGAAATGTTGATGATCGAAAAAGAACTAGTGGTGGTGCATTCTATATGGGGCCCCGATTAGTATCTTGGTTCAGCAAGAAACAAAGTTCTATTGCCTTATCTACAGCAGAAGCAGAATATGTGGTTGCTGCATCATGTTGCACACAACTACTTTGGATGATGTAGACTTCACCAGACATTCAAATCAAATTTTCACCTCCCATCTCCATTCTATGTGATAATACAAGTGCCATTAGTATCTCAAAAAATCTTGTTACGCATTCCAAGACCAAGCACATTCCTATAAAGTATCACTTCCTACGTGAACAAGTGCTTGAACAAAAGGTTAAATTGGAGTATGTTCCCTCCAAAGAAAAAGTTGCTGATATATTTACTAAACCTCTATCCTGTGAAGCATTCGAATATCTCAGACAGAAGCTAGGAGTTGTCTCTGTCTCTTAGACCAAATCTGCTTGATTTCAGAAGATCAAATTCAATACGCGGGTTACATAAAGGAAAAAACGCATATACGTGATTTCCTGTGCATAGAACTGCGTATAGGGTTTGCTGACATAAATTTTCTGAGTCAGCGTTTCCGAACAGCTGTGATACTATTGGGTAATCTATGATGTTGTTCCAGTATTAATATTTCTGTATCATTCTCTGATATTTGTCTCCTTGATGAAGATTCTTTGATGATTTGCTGTTGAAGGTGTTCAGGATGCACAAGCTAAGGGAGAGCACTTTTCTTGTGGAAAAGGATGCATTTTTGGCATTCTGATTGGTTTTTGTGTTATGATCTTGTGTTTGAGATTCTTTGGTTATAAAAATTCATATCTGTAATTTGATGAAAAATTCATGATGAGACCTATGATGTAAAAAAATTATATTTAGTCATGTAAGGACTTTTTCAAATTTGTAATTCCACTTGGTTGGATCATTGATGTATGTATGAGTCCTTGGTGATAGGAAAGCTTATTGAGTCATGTACTTCATTGAAGATTCAGCATGAACTCAGGGGGAGCATGATCAATACAGGGCACATCAGATCAGCAAAGAAGGAAAAAATTGTTTTGATATTAATCTGCCCTTTGCCCTTGATGTCAAAGGGGGAGAATACTGTGGGTGTTTGAATAAAGGTTATGCTTCATGAATCTATGATCATGGTTGCCATCAATTCCAGAGGGGGAGATTGTTGGTAATATGTTTCCTATGTCCTAATATATTGTAATGTTCTCCTTGATGGCAACTCTCTGACACAGGATGTAGTATATGAATTTCTGGAGAACTTCAGTAGTCTATCAGCAAAATTGAGCAGAATATTGGATGATTTTGATATCGATGGATCTATACGCGGGTTTGTAAAGGCCAAGCTGCGTATGCACGCAGATAAACATGTTCCAAGTCGCATATGCCTTGTGCGCTCCAAAAGTTTGAAACCAAGGGGAATTACCATGGTATTAGCCCACTGTATTGAGTGTTGAGTTGTCCATTTGATTCCGTCCAAAGAATACCATACGTTGTTATGTGGTTTTGACTCATGGTATTGATAAAGGATAAATCTATATAAGGAGAAGAAGATCATAGTGCAAATTTGTGCAAGTGTCTAGGTATTGAATGAATACTTCTCTCTGAAGTATATCTGCATGGAATGGGTTACAGTTTATTGATAGATCTGGATTAATAATACACCTATGAATACAATGAAGGATCAAGATCTCTAGACCTAAAATGGCTATGTATTTCTTAGATCTGTTAATAGAATGTTTAGATCTGTGATATGGTGAATGTTTTCTGAAGTGAAGGGTTAGATCTGAGTTGATTATTTATTTTGAATAGTTGTGTAGCCCTGTAATTTTTTCAGATCTATACGTAGGTTCGCCTCAGCAAAAGCATGTATATACGCAAGTTAGTTTCAGCAAAAGCGAGTATGGAATCTAAGGTCAGCCCTGTAATTTTTGCAAATATATACGCAGGTTTTTCTTTGTGAAAGCGCGTATATACGTGGGTTCAGTGAAGTAAAAGCGTGTATGTAATCTAGGGTTTTGCTGAAGTGTGCAGAAGAAAACCTCTGATCTGTTTTGATGTATTACTGTTAATGATGTCTTCATACAGATCTGGGTTGTTTGAATACTAATTATGCTACTGGTTGATTATGATTAAAGATCAGTTTTTGGTTGATTGATTTATGATTAAATGAATGAATTGATAGGGTTATGAGTTTCAATTTGATGTAAATGTGTGGAATGGGTCCAGCCTGAAAATCTGATGAAAAGAGGCCTACAAGTTTTTTTGTATGGAATTTGTTGGATCCAGTGTGAAAATTGATGAAACGTGGTCTGCAATGGATCTGAAGGTTGAAGCCTTCAGTATGGAAGTAGAAGCTTCCTACCAGTAGAAGCTGGTGTTCTGTTCAGGGGGTTGAAGCTCCCTTCCAGGAGTGATTGGTAAACGAGAATAAAGGGGGTTGTAGCTCCCTTCCAGTAGTAGCTAGAAAATGAGAGAAGGTAGTAGCTTTCTGCAGGTAGATGTTTGCATACTGATATGAGTCTGTATCAATACAATATTGTAATTTTTTTTCCATATAATAAATATTGAAGATAGATATGACAACAGCGGTGGTTTTATCCCGAATTGGGTTTACACCTTAAATACTGGTGTTCATTTGTGTTTCATGTGTATGATGATTTATAATACTGTTGCTACACATATTTACTAATTATCTAACATATGCATGACTGAAAAACTGAGTTAAAGATTGTTCCGGAAAAGTTTTTCTAATCTGTAACTTTATATCAGTATACGTTAATTTCTTTCAGTATTTGCGCATGTATACGCAAGTTTATTTAATAAAATCCACGTATGGAATTTTGTAAAAGAAAAAGTTAAAATATGTTCAGCAAGCTCTAAATACTGATTCACCCCCCCCCCCTCTCAGTATTTTTCCAATAGTTAGCATGTACACCTCATACTAACATGTAGGATATATTTGGTGCCATGTAGATATAATCTCACTAAAATAAATAAAAATAGAATGACATGGAAGAATATTGGCAGTTGGCATAGCACTTTCAATTGGGCATCTAGATGTAATACAAATATTTGAATATCTGGGTATCTAAATATCTAGATAGCTTGAATAGAGTTCAAAATTCTAGAGCCTAAATATCAAGATGAAAATCTCATTTGTAAAGGCATCTTATATCTAGAGCATCTGGGATCCTTCATGATCGAGACCAAATGCAATTAAGAGTGAATTTTATCTAATATTCAACATTTGGGACATTCAAATAACTTGTAATAAACCTCTTTTTGGATCCAGATATAAGACACTTGATGGAAATATATTCGACATCTAGAATCTGGATATTTTCAGCTAATATTCACATAATTTTAACTTTTTATCTTAATATAATAGCCACCAAATATGTCATCGATCTAGATCACATAACGCATCGCCATATTTCATCAATAAGTGTCACATGGAGTGATGTGGAATATGAAAAGTGAATAATGTCATGTCATATTCCACATCAGCAACGACACACATCAATCCTCCAAAATCCAAATGATAGAATGTCGCATATTAAATGAAAATCATGAAATTTAAAGGAAGGAAAATTTAAAATCCATCTACTACATATTGGCATACGGTGGATTAAAATAATGATACTAAGTGTTCCACTTGGATTTGAATAATCTAAATATAGTATATTCCCAACTTGAATGACATATTTGAAAAACATATAGATTCAGATGTTGAAAATGACATCTAGTATCAAAATGACTCAAAATAAGATTCTTATTGTTCAATTGGGATCTAGATTACCCATATATGAATATCTAGTATCCAAGATAGTTAATGCAATCAATCTATGAATAGAGTATGGATAATTTTTTAAATCATTACCATCATAAAATTTTGATATTTTTTAAACATCAAACTAGAGATGAAATTAAACCAAATTGATGTCATAAAAATAAATTAAAACAAATTAGGACTAACTTCTAGATTGCAAGCAGAATCAAATTGTAAATATGTATAAACTTATTGAAATCAAAAGTAAATGATCATAAATTATTAAAATGAAAAAAACAATGAAAAATTAGAAGGGTCCCCATTATATTATGAATAATTCATATAATAATAGTGAGTTGTTGCACAAGATAAAACGCCACACTTGAAGCATGCTCTAAGTATTTAGGTTCTGGGAGATGTGCCTCATGTTGAGTGCTCTACTTTAAGGTGCTCATAAAGACACCTAACAAATTATTATTTGGATTATTCTTTGCTCTAAGACTGATCTTTTGAATTCATTTCTTGTACTTGTAGTTGGGCCTTGTATCTAAAGGTTTATCAATTAGCTAAAATATGTGTTGCTCTCAATATCCTTGCAGTCAATTCAAGTGTAAAAATGAACCAAGAGACAATAGAATCCTCTTTCATTCATAAAGTCAATGGTATCAAACAAATTGATCATGTTCTAAATTAAATTCGGCATTTGGTATAGATCAAATATTTTCTCCATTTGGAATATCCATGTTATTGGATCTTTACCATCAAACTTCCTTGTATCAATATTCAAAATCAAGTAGTCCCTTGATCCGAAGGTGAACCCTTAATGATTCAGATATTTGAGTAATGGATGAAAATGACTTTGGGACTCAACATTCATGTGTTTTTCTAATCTAAATATATTTATATTACATATGAGGAATATACATATTTTTGTCTATAAAGGATTTCATATACAAGAAGACTTGAATCCATTATGTTAAATAATCATTATGTGTTCAATATGGCACATGTAAGAATTGAACCTAGGTGGGGAGGATAACAACATTTCTCACAACCACCTAAGTTAAACCCAATTGATGACTTAATTTTCCTGTTATCGAAACGTTTTAAAATATTCCCCATATAAGTATAGGTTTCCATAATATTTTCCTCCTTATTTTCTTGATTTTCTTGGTTAACAATATCACTTTTAGGGAACCTATCATCTAGTGTATGTAAGAGTATGACTTTCGTGAAATTTTTTAATCATTCCACCTATTGAGCCATCAACTTTTCCATTTTATCTTCCATTTCTCTTTTCAATATTTATAGTGAATTACCAAATCAACAATTTTCAATAGATTATCGCTCATGTCAATAACGTGATTTTTCCATTGGGATACTTCATTCTCTAAGTCTTCACATTCTTCAGGACTATGGAAAAATCATCTAGAGTTTTAGTAGGTGTAAGGATTTTTCCACTAACTCTTTCCATGTGTGCCAAAAATTATATCTACAAGGAGTTATCATCTACTTTTCTACCTACCAAACCTTTTAAATCATCTCAAATATATTTTTCAATACAAATTATGCAAATTATGGTATCACATGACATCATGTGTACATTGCAGTCCTACAACATTTCTGAGATACATGGAGAAATCTCACATGAAACTCTAATGACAATATAACATAACATTAATCTTTACATATCTCCATGACGACAACGTTTATATGTATGTATTGCCTTGACGTGATAACATTTCCTCTATGATTGTAGCATTCTTGGTTTATTGAATTTCAGTTCACAAAAAAAGTTGTGAATTGACCTTAGTAGGCCCTATGTGTCCTATTGTAAAGATGTATTTGTACATAAATTTACTTTTTATCTCAGCTGAACAATTAATGAAATCTAATAGAAGAAGAGGAATTGAATGTGGGTTTTACCCCTTGCGGGGTTTTCCCCTGGTCTCTGACTAATCCTGGTGTCTCTACGTGTGAATGTTTTTTATCTTACGCTCTTTTTATTTTCACAACATTGTTTTTGATATTGTTCTTTCTACACAATTGCATATGAAGTAATAATGTTATAATATTGTGGTGTGAATTCTATGTATAAATGATGTAATGAAATTATCAAAGCAAAGAACAATATAGCCCTAAGAGAAAATTAATATGGTATCGAAGTTGGGTTGAAGAAAACTCATGGATAACACCCCTATGAATACATTGTTGATGGTAGCAAGTGAATATGGCAGAGACCAAAATTAATGCTAATTTTTGGAGGAAACCCTGGGAAATCTTGTCCTATCAAGGGAAATTAGTGTTTGGTGGTTAGGGTTTGGAAGAAGCCCATGAGGCATGTTTGAAAGAAGGACCTAGATATGATGAAGACTTGAATTTTTTAAACCATAAATTGATCAGTGAGAAGTTATTATAGTTCCTATGTTAGATTCAATGTAACCCTAGGTGAGTTTAAGATAATATGTTTGAGCCTAGCTACTGATAAATTCGATTGATGATGCCAATTTGAGGCATATCCTCTCTTGATGATAGATATGATAGATAAGTACCTTCTAGATTTAAGTTATGACACTACTCTTATTTAAATTTATTTCTTTTGATTCTTACTTTTCCTTCCTGCATAAATATCTGAGTATTTGAGTATTTGTTTTACCTCTTGATGAATATGTGATTAGTCTATCCTTCTTAAGAATTATTTGGATGGTAGCTGCTGTAGGAAGAAGAAGTTGGTGCAGGAACAGTTTGAAAGCTAGTACAAGAAAAAGGAACCGAGAGAAACATGAAAGCTATACTATTGCCTATAACAAATCATATATGTTATCCAAATTCTACAAGTTGATAAAGGTATCTGAATATTTTGATGTATGTATAGTATATTGTTTTAGTTTAGCTGTAATATTGGATGGCAAGTTAAGCCCCAAGGTATGACAAAATATCTCCTTAGGCACATATGAAAGTATGATCTCTAGTACATGTAATATATTGGTTCACTCTATAGTAACAATTAATATGACTTAAATTTCCTTGATATTTGGCAATTATCTCACATTTGAATAAGTTAAACAATACCTTTCATGTGATAATGATGAAATTTTTTATTTTATAAAGTGGGCTAGAAACATTGAATTGGTATGTGGTAACTTGATACTATTGTCAATAAGTATGGTAACCTTGTTGGCATTAATGTGGTTGTAAAATTAATTTACTGACTATATACTTGTTGATCTTGATAAGGTCGTGATAAGCTATGATGTCCTAACCAATTTGGTAATGTGACAAATGGATACCCTGACTTGATGATGTTACGAATTTGATGAAATATTTGTGATAAATAAGTGATGAAGTGAATTAACCTTTGATAAATTTTAAATTACATGTTCATATGTGACAATGAAGAAATTGATGATAACTTGTCATTACCATGATGTACGTATGTATGAGAATCTAATATAATTGAACTATGTGATCAAAGATTTTTGTTGATGCATGATAGTAATATGAGAGATAGGTTGATGTCATGAGCTTCCCATTCAAAGGGAGATACCCTTGATGAGATATCAACACCTTTGATTTATTTACAATGGATGAATGGAAGTTCCATGATTGGAGAATGAAACAAGTCTTCTTTTATTAAACATTTGATATTTACAAAGATATGTATTTGCCTATTATTTTTTTATGAGTCAATATTTTTTTGCTGACAAGATTGGTTTATCCCATGCAGCACCAGGATCCACCTATCATATAGAAGCATGTTATGGAATTGATGGATTAATGTTATTGGATTGATATATCCTTGTATGCACTTTGATATAGAGAGAGTCTAACCATATATAAATAGAACAAAAATGTTTTAATGGATTAAGAAAATATTTCTATATGAGACGAGGTTAAGCTTGTGATTTTTGCCTCCCTCCAAGAGAGGGAGAAAATATGAAAATGGTATTCCTTTCTTTATTCTATATCCTTTTTCTAACGTTTGATGTCCTATATGAACTGGAAAATAGATAATTGGTGCTCTTGGTAATGTATAAGGAAATAAGATTGAAATATTTAGTAAGATGTTTGATTTGATACCATATATGATCTCCTTGATATGTTTTTTATTTTTAGAGAGAAACATGAATTGATGTGTTAGCATTGGTTTTGATTCCTTTGAAATTTTCCCTCTCTATCATTTTTGGCCTCTACCTCCTTATGCTTCATTTTTCCAAAATGCTAAATTCCAACGCAAAAGCAGCTCCACCCCCCACAACAAACCTTTAATATATATCATATACTACATATATGATATATACTACATATATGATATCATATATATTTTCCGCACTTAACCTTATTGAAAACCTTACCTTTCATCGCAATCAACATTTCGCAGATCCAAACTCATTTCATCACAATTGTCGTCTCCTAAAAACCCTCTGAAATGTGATTTGCAGGATTGTTGGGACCCATCATTTCCTTTTTGATCTACTTCATAAACTTTCGATATATGTTATAATTTCTTTATAATATTATTCAGGTGGTTGTATCATATTACATTGACTTAACCCATCACCTTTTCACATCGCAAGATCACAACATTACTTACCTTTTCCATTCACATCCGCCTTTCCTTTTTCCTGATTGCGATATAAAGTGGGAACTTTCTTGCCACGTCACCCTTTCCCCACCGCCCATCACACATCGCAAAACATACTACTTCACAGATCGGTGAATATAACATTTCACACTTCGCCAATCTTTAATCCTTGTGATCGCCGCAATATATTATCACATGCGATATGTGATATTTATCGCATCACACAGATCTTAATTTTTCACCCTTCGCATCACATTGCCAAACCACATCTTATCGCAAATTGTATTCCCTCCCGATTATGTCTTATGCTTCAACACTTTCTTCTCTTGATTGTGATATATAGTGGGACCACCCCTCCCTGCCACGTCATCTCACCTCCCATTGCAATTCGCAATCTGGAAAACTTACCTTTTGTGTTTTATGTTTTAACTTCTCTGGTCCCGATTGAGATTTGCGATGCGATTGGCCCACCATACTTGCCCATGTCATTTTCCTTTTTCGCAGATTTCATGTGCCAAAAACCATTGTTACCTGCTCCATGCTCCGAAATGCAATTGCGATATTCCCTCTTTATATTTAATATAGCCCTCTGCCCATCTGCTATACTCCGTTAACCGCCTTTCCACCACTATTACTCTAGCTAATTCTGCTCCACCTCTCCCCTATCAATTAAAACTTTTTAAAATGGTTTATTTGTAATCTATCATATTACTATTAATAAATGAACCTCCACCATTCTATCCAAAAGGTTTTGGGTTTCCACCATTTAGAAGGAAAATAGCGGCAGAACTCCTTCAGAACATATTTCCAATAAAACCTGCACCACCATTACTCTCAGCACTAGCATGTTTCAACAAGGCACCAGACAACATTCAAGAGACTGTTGGAAGCATTACAAGAACCTCGACAGCAGTTAATTAGGCATTTAAGTTAATATCAACAAACCCTATACTTCTTCACCTATAGTTTAGGATTAAAAACTACCATGTTCACAATGTTGTTAGAATAAATAAATATCAGTCGAGTATTCTATATAGTTTTCTTGTTATTGTAATAAATTAGAAACATAAACTCCCTATTCCTTCGGATTGTAATAAAATCCCTGTCTATGGAGATATTTGAGATTCTAGCCTTTCTGTCAGACCATTGTAAATCTATAAATACACAGTTTATAGATGTAGAGGAGAGGAGATGGTTGGTGGCACAAGGCCTAGTGCCCTGGCCCTATTATTGATCCGCATACTATTCCTTAAGTTATGTATTGTTGAACATATAATATATTCCAGTTAGACTCTTTAGGATTCACAAAATCATATGGTGTGTGTATTGTTATCCCTTCTATTTTACATACTTTATCTTCCTTTCCATATTTATCATAAAAGTTCTATCTTATGTTTTTATAAGTCTTGTGAACCTCCAAGTCATATGGATATGTTTTTGTAAGTCTTATTCCAAGATTTCCTGATTTAGAATGAATTGAATATTGTTCATAAGGATTCCTTGAGATGGAATTAAACCCTGTTTCATGTTTTTATAAGTCTTTTTAATCTAGCATGCATGTTAATCTATTTTTGGCACTCTTGATTCACCAAGCATTCCTGATTCATGAGGTCATGTTAGTCTGAAGAATTCCTTGTAATGGGATTCTTTAAATGTAAAGTGAGATTCTCGTAAGTCTTTTAAAATCATTCTTTCACTATACATTTCAGATCTGGAATTTGTGTCACTTTTCCTCCCAGCAGTGGATTTTTTTCCTACAAACCCACTGTCTTGCTTCCATTTTTTTTAACCATCAAGATACAAACTAAATTTTTCTACCACATCATAAATCAGTGCCCTAATATGTGTCAGAGATTTTTTATCTATTCAAATGTTCCTTTTAGAGTGATTGAGATCCAACCACTTTCCAAAAAACCCAATCAAATCATAAGAAATTTCCTTAGAGCTTAAGATGTGTTTGGTCAGGCACTTGATGCAGTGCAAGTACTGATTCCAGCGCTAACATGATGGATATGACTATCCTGGGAAAGGGTCCAGGCTAATTGAGGACACTGAGCTAGCTCTTCCCCCATGTGTGAGCTCCCAAGGTGGGGAATTGAGTCAAAGCTCTTGGGTTTTAGGGAGCTCTGGAAAATAGGTATGTGTGATCCCTACTCTTTCAATAGGTTGGGTGTCTCCACTATTTTCACCCATAGGGTGTGCATGACCCTTTTCATTTGGATAAGTCGAATATATCCCCCTATCTTGGTTTAGTAAAGTATAGCCCAGTTGGAATCATACCCATAAGTCAGGATTGCTAATATTTCCCCTTCCTGTCTGGAAAATGGGTTGAGGAGGCTCGGGGGTGTGTGATCCTTAACTTTGGTAAGTCGGGTATCTCACCCAAGTTAAAATTATGATGCAAGTGTTCCACCACATGAATCTTAAGGGTCATTACTCAGAATATTAGTAGGGAATAGGATGGTTGTGATCCTTACCTCATATAGCAAGTGGTATCTATCCCATTTATTTCACAATGTAATGGTTGTGATCCTTAATTGGTTAGTGGTATCTTGGTTATTTCTCGATATAGGGTGGTAGTTGGATTCTCCCTTATATGAGATGAAATTGGGTGAGAGTGTCCAATAGGACCCTCCCAAATGTCACAGACATGTGGTAAGACTTTCACATAGGACCTTCTTCATTATTATTGGATTCTAAGTGGTAGCATTGGCTCCTCGATGATGAGGTTCTCGGGTATTAGAATTGGCTCCCCACTGGGAGATGTTTCGAATTCATTTGGAATCCATGATGTGGTTCCAAGCTGAGAAGGGATCCCTGATGTTGTTTTGGAATGGGCTTATCTCTCCTATGTTGTTTTGGGTTGAGTTCGGCTACCCTATCATCTTAGATTCATCTTTCTTAAATTCGATATTTTTCAACAATTGGAAATAGAAAAATATGAGTCAAGATGAGATGTGAACATGATGATGATGATGATGATGATGATGATGATGATTGTATCGACTATTGAATATAGGATGGAAGTTGGATGGTTCCCTATGATGATAATGTGGGTTTTGTATGGATTCCCCTTTGATGATTCTTCTTCTTATACTAGATCGATATTATTGAGTTGATGATCAAAGGAAATTGAGTCTATATGAGATGGTTCTTTTTTATGATATTGATGTTTGTCTTACATATGTACTCTCGATATATTTCATGATGAGATGAGGCCTATGATGCAGATGGAAATTTTCCCCTAGCTGAGAGAGAGTGTTAAAATTGGGCAGTGTCGGGACAAATTTCCCCTAAGGGAAATCCTAAGCACCATATGAAGCTCATCTCTCCAAAGGAAAAATTATAAAATAAAATTATCTGAGACAAATATTTTGGAGATATAAAATTATCTTTAAATTTGAAATGTGTGTTTCCCTCTTAAGAACACAAGTCGGCCTAATTCAAATGATACCTATTTGATTGGCACATTTATATATAATCCATTGATTTGATCTCTTCTACGATCATGATTCAAAACAGGGGTTAAATTTGGTTCTTATACATTTTCATTTCAGGTGTTCTTTTGTTATGTAGTTCTTACATGACATATGTTATCACTTGATATGGCAGGTTGGGTTGTGTCAACCTTCAACCAAGAGTAAATATTTCAAACCACTTATAGCTAGAAGTTAACCCTTCTAGCATAAGAGGGCTCTCTCAAGAAATACTGGATAATTATCTGAATAAGCTCAATTACAAATTCCTAACTCTGGATCTTTGCATAGTTTTGTAGGTGAAATAAAGTGTGATAATCATCACCATTGGGCATGGAGTAAATTAAAAGAAAAATTTAATCACAGACAAACTGTGTTTTGTGCAATCTGAAGCACTCTTGGTTTAACTAATGTGAAGTGGAAATTTACATTCAATCACAGAAAATTTGAAGGAAGTTGGGTCAACATTACATTGAATTTCAAGTAATCAAACAAGCTATGAAAACTGATAATATAAAACATGACTGGATGGAGCAAAGCCAAAAATAAATCTCAGGTTAAAAACATAGAATTGCTACAAATATATTAACTGGATAAAAATGTACAAAATGTGGTATATCTCACATTCTCGATCCTTTGCAGAGTCAAATAATTAGAAATATATAGAGAAACATCTCCATATTCCATTAATTACAAAATCTGCCACCTGGGGCCAAATTCAATTATCATGCTAAGAGACCTAATCCCATTTGATTTATAAGAATTATTGAGATTTTTTAGGGATTCCGTGTTTGATACAATATGAATTCAAATAGTATTCTATCAATTTATGAGCCCTCAAAAATTCTATTGATGAACCTTATCGAATCAAACCAGACGTTGAGTCTGTTGAATTTGTTGATGTGCTCCTACCATGTGGATGTGTTGACATGGTTGACTTTGATGACTTGTGTTCCTAGTGTTATCACTCAATAATTTCTTAAGGTTAAAGAAATAACTCACCGAGGTAACCACAAACCTACAGTTAAGCTTTAGGATCTAGCCTTCCTAATGCTCAGAGAGGGCTCTCTCTATAAGATTTAACTTTGTTCTATGTTTGATTTTAGGCTAATTTCTTGGGAAATTTGGTTTTGATATTTGGATTGGTTTGGTAGGAAAAATCACTTATTGAGATGGATAGTGATAAATATGTTTTTCCATTGGGAAAATGGAGTCAATGTGTCAAGAATATAGGTCAGGATCAAGGTCTAAAGTCAAATATTTTCAAGGAACGATATTAGAGTCACTCAAGATCTTTGAGGCTGATTGGTGAAGTGGTTTAATTGGGATAAAGAGAAATCAAGGATTATTTGATCCGGATAAGGAGTGAAGAGAACAGAGGTCATTCGAAAGAGGGAGCAATTAAGGGTTCCCTACTCTAGAAATCAGCAGAAAACATTAAAATGAAAATCAGTAAATAACAAAGTGCTTTTAACAAATTCTGATAAATCACTTCCTGATTTCACATTTAAATTTAGAACACATTTAAGTATGAATGGAAAACATAAGAATATTTAATAAATAATAGAATAAATTATTTCACTTGAGTAGCCCAACACATGAATCCTGAAACATGATGCTTTATTGATTTGATCCAGCCTACTAACTTGAAACTTGGCACAAAAACCCTTCAGGTACAGAAATATTGACTATAAAAATCTTTAGAAATTTATTCCACACTCAATACTTCAAATGATGAAGTATTTATACAAAGTATAGACTAGAATATCTTGAAAAAATATCAAGATTGGTTTACAAATATCTCAATTTTTTTTACATAAATATAACTTAATAAAAGGACACTCAAAACTAATGAATCAATTTGGTAGTATTTTAATGGATTTATGGTGACAAAAGAAGATAAATTTGAATTTATATCAACTCTTAGTTGATGATGAGGCTTCCAAGTCACTAACTATCTCCTTCCTTTGTGCATTTTGCTCCAGAATTTCTACAAAATTGGGGTCCAGTGATACATTTTTATATCTTAATTAAAGATATATCGGTAAAAATTGAAAGAGGTTATTGTTGATAAATATGTTTTTGATATAAACCTCTCTAATTTTCCTAAAATTCCATTCCAATTATTCACAATAAGATCTTCAAAAATATGTGTAAAACAGAATTTTGCACAATCTGAAAAATAGGCTGTGAATATGTGCATGTATATCTCATTCTTTAATATCTGTGTAAAAAGTGAGATAGGTTCTTGTATATTGGCCTCTTAGGATCATAAACCTCCTCCGGTTTTTCAAAATGCATCTTGTATTGGCCACAATATTTTCTTCAAAACTATGACTTAAATAGGAAATTTCAGGAAAATGTCCCTTCATGCTCTGTTTTCATCTTTTAACCTTGTTGTTCTTTTAACTGTTTTGACTTTTACTTCGAATAAAATTCATTGTTGCTGTAAAAGTGTTTTCATCTTTGTTTAAACATTACTGCCTCTGCATTTACTTTTTTTATTTTACCTTGACTACTCTGTTACTCTATTTTAACTTTCACTCTAACTTTTATCTAATACACTTTCACTTTGATGCTCTTTGACTATTATGTTTTCACTGTCACTGTGAATTATTACTTCACTTTTACCACTCACTATGTAATTTTATCATTTTGATCTCTCTCTGAATTTTATTCCATTCTTTCTTTGTATACAAACTATTTTTTGAATGAAGTTTTTTGAATTAAAATCTGAGAATTTGGAGCAAACAAGTTTGTCAACTAGTATTGAAATTGTTGGCCCAATTTCATATTCTGAGAATAACTTGCAAAAATCAAACAATTCGTTAATGAAACAAAGGTCTACAAGGGGGGTGATTGAATTTTGTATCGAATTGAGATTCTGGACATAAGGATCAATATGGTTGTCAATGGTTTTCAACAGAGAATGGGTAAAAGTGGGGTTTTACCATAAAACGTATGAATAGAATTATTGCATTGGTTGTTTTTACTATATAGTAGGCAAGAATAGAGGAGGTTTTGACTTCATACATAAGTGATTTTACCATAATAAATGGTGCAGGGATGGTTTTCGCACGATGATGGTTTTTTCACAGAGGATGAGTGGTTTAATGCACTTGTGCAGCGAACAAACCGGTGTTTTTAGCAAGGCACAGGGAAGGATAGGCAATGCATCACAAAGAATGGTTTAGACTCAAATATCTATGGTATCATCGAAATAGGCATAAATGGATTGATCGTTATCGCATGAGCCAACAATGGTTTTCGCATTGGAGAAAAGTGGTTAACGGTTTTATGTAAATGGATGAGATCCAATACAAAGACGACGTGTGGAGGAGAGAGAAGATGTTGAAACAAATTTTATCGAAAATTTTATTTTTTTTATTGATTGCACAATTAAATTTATGAAGGGTGATCTCCACCGTTAGATCTGGAGGATAGATATTGACAGAGCGGGTTGTGTGATGGAGGTGTTGGGTCAAAAGGTGTGGGGCCCAGGATAACTTAATGTGGTGAGGGTTTAAGTTTTAAACGTTAAAACATAGTTTTAAATGTGTAAAATCTTAGGTTTTAATGAAATAAGAGGATAGGCGGGTTTAAGGTTTTAGCACGACAAATAGGTGATATTCATTTGTATTATAACCTTTGGCGGGTTTTAATAGTAATAGTTTATACCCATGGGGATCGGGAAATATATAACATGGGAAATTATAACCATAGGTTAACATAAAATTATGGGTTGGGACTTTTATTTAATATAAGGGATTTAATATATTATAGGGTGAGGTATTTATAAGGGAATTAATAAAATAAGTTAAAAGTTAATATGATATGAATGAATAGAAAAATATACCAAAACCCTTTATAAAGTGTATTTTAGGCATTTGGGCACATTTTTTCATATTTGTGGCCCTTTACACTTAACAAATGCATTTTTGTGGGTTTTTTGAATTTTTTTTTGAATTTTTTTGTATGAAATGAAATTAGTTAAGGGGGGTTTTTACTTTCACTAAGCAAAAAAAAGTTTTAACTTAGAAAAATGGATTTTATCTTAGGAGAGGGGGTACTATTGAGGAAAAGGGTTTGAATGAAGAGAATCCAATACTTAGTACCAACATATGGTGAGGGGGAGGGGCCCCAAAATAGAGGAACTTGAAGAACTATAAGGCCGCCATCGGCTCACTATTCATATGGTGAGGACCCGGTAGGGTGAGGTAACGAACTCTCGACAAAAGGAGAGGGATTTATCGCTCACCTCCCCAAAGAGGTGAGGCCCGGTAGCCTACGGCCGAATCCCAATTTGTGGGAACCATTCGATGGCTTCCTTATGAAAACATCAATTTGTACACGGGTATAGATGGTATCCCCCCATTCTCTGTGGTATTGACCACATTTTTAATCCCTATTTGCATTTCAGTAGGTTGGTCCAGTACGGAAAGTTATGGGAAAGAGTATGTTATAGCATTTCCAATTCGCGAATTTCTCATGATCGCCGTGTCTCGCATGCCGGATCTTTCACTATTTCATGTTCTTCCCGAAAGCGTGCTAATCCCTATGTTGTGCGGAGCTGAGCATCTTATAAGCCTTGGGTCCGGTCCCAAAAAAAGTCAGAGAAATGCTCTAAGCCTTTATAACTGAAGGTTTTGAATACTGGAATACTTTGAGGGGAGGGAAATTAGAAATTTTTCCAGATGATGTTTATACATGCCTTATGTTGGTGAGGTAAATCCCCTCTGCAGACAGAGGTGATCCCACTAGCCCTAGAGTGGGTCTAGCCACAAACGAGACAAGCTATAATATCGATTCCTAGTTAACGAATGGATAGAGATTCGATAGATGACTTACCAGAGGCCCTACGTTGTTGTTTTCGTCGGAAAGAGTGGCTGCCTCTCACTCCTGGTTTGACAGATCACGATCCGCTCGCTTTCACCTTCGGATACCTTCACATACACAAGAAACAAATACGATATAAAACATACTATTTCACATTCATAACTATCAGCCAGTCGAAGAAGACTAAATCAATTGCATCAGATAAACATAACACAATGATGGAACCAATACCATAGTTGAGTATATTAATGAAAGGAAGGAAGAGTACAACCAAGCTTCAACGTTGCAGTCTCCTCCAACAGGGTTCCAGCGGAGCACATCTCACAAAAGTTTGTTGGGAATTTGGACGGGGCTCTCTCTATGGAATTCTCCTTGGTTCTACCTTCTCAATAGCGATTACTCAGCTATAGTATCTCTTCTCCAAGTTCAGCTTCTTAGCTATATGTTCAGCTAGCTTTCATAAAGGGAGAAGGCTTGTTTATATAGAGGGAGAAGGAGAGGTTAGGATCCCTATAATAATGGAAGGGAGACCTATCTTCAAGGAGTGTTCCATGGGAGGAGGAAACCACTACCTAAAGAGGGAGACCCTTGGCTCATCAACTTAACCACTTCCTCTGACTCATCCCTGAGGTGGTTAAAGGAAAATTTAGCCTCTATTTTGTTAAAAAAACATTCCCAAAATAGTTGTCGCGAGCACAACATAGAGACAGAGCACCAGGTGGCATGAGCTCTAGTTTACATCCTCCACATTGGCGCGAGGGATGAACAGGCTACCCGGACCAAGGCCAAAACATAGGTTTTTGTGGGCTTTTTGAGGAAATGTTCAACAGGAGAAATGATATCCTTATGCATAATGATACAAAGAAGGTGTTTGCAGAGTATGACACTACTCATAGGTCACGGGTAAGCCCTCCAATATGCGAGGTGAGGGATTGCAGGGATAGTGACAAAATGTTGTGTAACAGATGCCCCCTAAAGCATGAGGTCCGAGAGAGAGGGAGG
Source organism: Pinus albicaulis (assembly GCA_034641835.2). Lineage (NCBI taxonomy): Eukaryota > Viridiplantae > Streptophyta > Pinopsida > Pinales > Pinaceae > Pinus > Pinus albicaulis. Next base: position 667,526,624 of record CM076572.1, read on the forward strand.
GGTGAAATGCTTTATGAGAATTTGTTTGACCCAAAAAGTGTTGTTAGAAAACCTGCAAGTACGAATACAACTAATACATCTGATACATGACATGTGGCATGGGTGCAGCCATCCATAATAGAGTACATAAATAGTGAGATCTGAGGTATGGACACAACCATCCAGTAGTAGGGATCAACAAACAGACTTAGGTATGGTCGCAGCCATCCAATAAGAAGAGTCATGTAATAATTTATAGTAATCCACAAAGAACTTGCAGCCTGGATTTCATCAAACAAAACCCAAGGTCTTGCGCTCCATCTCGACCCGAACAAAGTACAAATTCGAGCATGCAAATATGTGAGCTGAAGTTGAACATGAAAGAAAATCGTCTGATTACCAGCCAATGATGAAAGCCATTAACAGACACGATAGAAACCACCAATAATGACAATGGATCTCAAGGTACTAAAGGTAAAATCCATGGAATGTGAACAGTGATCTGACGTCGAACATCCGCAAAGTCAGTCGATTGAAGGCCAATGATGTGGACCTTACGTTGAATGCGAAGACCTTTCCATTGAGGCATGCAGGTTCCAAGGTACCTGAAAGGAGTCTCTAGATCAACTTCCTAGATAATGAGTTGGAGTCGACAGGAAGTGACTCGATCAAAGGTGGGCCATAATGTCTCCCAAATCATCGATACGAGACAGAGGAATATGATGTTTGTGAATCAAGACTAATAGAGAATCAGAGGAAGGTTGAAAACTTCAGAGGCAAACTTCTCTTGAACATATCGGCAGCACGACACTAGATTTGGAATCATTTGACATCAAGGGATCTAAGGTCAAGGTGACGTGGCAAAGAGAAAATGAGCAATCAAAATAGATTACCCAAACCCATGGAGGAAAACAAATGACGAAGTGATATGTCCCCAACCCAACACGAATGCAAACAAGTGCCATGTTCAAGAGCGACATACTGCCAACACGACTATAATGTGGTTCCATTTTCCCCACCATTTCTGGCGAGTACCCCAATTATTTTTAAAAACAAGCTTGAAGGGGATATCATATGATTGTGATGTAAGTTTGTCCTTTGGAAAAATCCAACCTAGTACATTTTATGAGCCCTAGGAAGGAGGAACTCAAGTAACGTCATAACGACGAAGTCCGATGTCATCAGGTTTTAACGAGTCTGACAAAGGAAGAACTCGACATATTTTCATATTTAGAGAGTTTGAAAAGAAAGCAGAAAAGAAAACTCCAGTAGTCCCTTTTCGTAGGTAGTCTCACAAATCCAAAAAGGTAGAAAATTGTGTCTGAGAGAACCTCTTAGTTGCGATCGGCTAAGGTATTCCTTTTTCGTAAATAATCTATCCCAGCATAAAAAAGGGGTAAATGTATACTGGGTAGATATCGTTTCGCAGCCAATTTAACGAGTTCAAAACAACAAGTGACTAGGAAATATTTTCAGTTTTAGAGAGTCAGAAAAGAGCTGAAAGGTGACTCCAGTAGTGACTTTTTCGTGTTTTTACCGAGTACGAAAAAGTATAAAATACAACTCGTTTCTTCGTCATAACCATATGAAAACCTGTCGCTGCATGAAAATACGCATGTAAAACGTATTCCTCGAAAATAATATGATAAAATAATCAAAAAATATGTTTTAAAACATAATTTAAGATTTCGAAAAGTTATAAAAGACCATAAGTGGTAAAAATTATTTACTTTTAACTTTTACCTCTTTGTAGAGCAATAGTGACCCGTTTTCCTTGCGATCTTGTGGTGACGATTGTGAGTGATCCAGTGAACCAATCCTAATTCCGTCAATATCAGATAAGATCCGACACCATTTTCCATCTTTTGAGCTAAATTTTATTACCTTTAATTGTCATTTTGAATCCTTTAAGGGAGGAATTGTCAAAACTAGGGCATCGCCGTTGGTGCAGGTTTCAGGCACGGACCCGCGTTAATCAACCCTTTTTTACACAGGGGTCATGACCAGTGGCGCGACTGTTAGAAAAAAAATTGCGCCAACTGCGCAACCCAAAATCCGCCTCAAATTAAAGAAAATGAAACCATTTGATTACAAATTTCGATGCCTAAGGAGACTTACAATGCTCATATGAAAAATGTGTGCAAGTATCAAGCAGAAAAGATGGTAATTGAGTGGAAATATAGAGAGAACACAGTGAGGAGGATGAACTTGCCATGGAGAATGAAAAATGCATGAATGCCCTCAGAAACTGTGGGCTAAAGAAATTTTTCCTAACACCGTGCCTCTAGGCTCAGCCCGAATTGCTTCAATATTTGATAAGCATTTGGGACGAGGATCAAGAAAAGTTTGTAATTTGGGATCAGGAGCTTGAAATCAAAGTTTTTGATGTGTATTTTATCATTGAATTGTCACATAGGGGTTCAGTCCCTATCTTTACCGGTACCTGTCCTTCCAGGGAAAGCACGGCAATGGTAATTGACAGAGTGTGCCAAGGGGCACGAAAAGGAACGGGGAGTGGCAAAGTGGGCATCCAAACCGTCCCTGGAATGGAACTAAGAGTAGTGCTACACACTATCATGTGGGCTACAGGATCATAAGCACTGCATGAGGCCACAAAGACACAATTACTTCTTGCCTCAGGGTGCATGAACCTGACTCTCTTCAACTTGGCTGAGGTCGTGACTATCAACATCAAGCGACAACTCACTAAGTGCAAGAAGACCAAAATAAAGAAGTTTGGGTATGGATCGATTATGGTATCGTTCTTCTTGGAACGACTACCCATATTTCAGCGTCAAGAGGTTATTGTCCCAATGCCACCACCGAGAGAGCCACAGATGGCCCGATGGGCCGCACTAATGCCTAGAGCAGGGGGTGGCCAACAGATGTCCTGGAGGCCAGAGTTTTTTTATTGGCTCCATCGACAATTGATTGTCGTGGAGGATTGGCCCTACACCGGCACAAACTTCACCAGCGATCCAGACCTCTTGCACTTGGAGGGAGAGGACTGGGACGAAGAGCTAGGTGAGACTCATTTTTTTATTTTCATGAGTTTATAATTTTTTGGTATATATGCATGTTCTGACAGTTACTCTTATATGTATGCAGATGTTGGACCAGAGCGTCCTGTAGGTATGTCATCGATAACAAGGTGAACTCCTTGTGATTTCGATCCTCATGGTGAGGGCAGTGACAAGGAGATAGTACAGAACCTAGAGGGGATCACCCGTGGGATTCCAGACTATGCTCATTTTGATGATGTTCCTCGGGCCTATCAGAGGCACACTGTAGGGGTGTCGAGTCGTATCCACTGCTTACTGAGGTGATTGGTACGGGCAGTGACGTGCTATCATGAGCATCACGCTGATTAGGCACTTAGGATTTTATTTCCACACATTTTTGAGAGACATGTTGTCTCGCGATGTAACTGAAATAGACATATATATTTTTTGGGTTTTATGATGCACACATTGCAAACAGTCGGTATATATACATCTATTTTCTACATGGGTCTATTTACATATGATGATGTTTTATAAATTGTGCAAATGTCTATCTAGCACAATGTTAGCTATTGCATCAGTTAATGTACTCATTCATCTTGGTATATGTTAATATGTAATGAAATCAAGATGTCTTTCAAGCAAACGAATACGCAAACACAATCTCAAAATGGATGGGTTTTGAACCGAATAATGACCGTTAAATTGAAGAACAATAAGTTACGAATCAATATTCACAAGAAATGTGCGTATGCCGAGGTTAACTGCCTCGGTTAATAGTTCGAAAACAGCACTATATTCAGCAAAATTGTTTGTAGTTGGTCCTATACAAATACCTTGTAAGTTAATCAACTCACCAACAGGATCATAAACTACCCAGGCTGCCGAAGACAAGTTCCTGGTACTGTAGGAAGCACCATCCGCGAAACCAACATAAGGGGAAATAGACATATGCATAAAAAACAAGACCCAATAAGTAGAAAAAAGCTCACAAAGCACATAAAACCAAAGCATGCACAAAAATGAAAAAATCACCTATGTACACATTTCATGCATGAATGATTCAAGCATAATATTTTTTTAGGTACAACCCATTTTTGGGTTGTGCTAAGGGACAACCTTCATAATCAATAAGCTCATAAGCCCATTTTGTAACACATGTTTGATGATGTAGGACCCATGCCACATGGGTTGGAATTTACCTGCCCCCAGCTTGTCATGAGCTTGGTCGTACAGGAGAACTAGATCGCCTTCGATAAAAGAATGAGGGGAAACTGTTTGGTCAAAATGAGCTTTGACTTGCTTCTTCTGTGCTTCGGTGACCAAGGCAACTAAGCAACGAATTTCATCCAATCTCTCTAAGTAGAGGAGACACTCTTCTTCAGTCGAAGTATTAGGCAGTAATTCCACAGCTAGTTTGAGTGAAGGGATTTCACATTCAATCGGAAGAGTGGCTTCCAAATCGTATACCAACTGAAACGGGGTAAATCCGGTTGCACTTTTAATCGACATTCAGTAAGCCCATAGAGTTGAAAACAACATCAGATGCCAGTTTAATTTATGGATCCCAATTGTTCGTTGAAGCATTATAACAAGGACTTTGTTTACGGCTTCAACTTGGCCATTAGCTTGAGGGTAATAAGGCGTGGAGCATTCGTGACGCAGACCCAACTTAAACGTCAGCTCCGCCATCATATAGACCCAAAAATGAGAACCATGATTGGTAACAATGGCTTGAGGGACACCAAACCAAGCAATAATATGATTGAATATGAATTGTGCCGTTGTATTACCGTCTGCAGCCAGTGTAGGCATTGCTTCGGCCCATTTTGTAAAATAATCGACAGCGACGATAATATAGGGATGCCCCCTGGCCGAACGAGGGTTACACGTCATAAAATCGATGCCCCATTTTTCAAAAGGACCAACGGTAATGACAGGGTGTAAAGGAATAGGTGGTGCACACATCTTGCGTTGATATATATGGCATGCATGACATTTGCATACTGCAACAATGCAATCTTTAAAAATGGACGGCTAGAAATAGCCAGCATGAAGGATCTTCTATGCGGTGGCATAACAAAACATGTGACCACCACAGGCGCCACTATGGAAATCATTTAAAACTTTCTCAGCTTCCTCGAGGGTCAGACATCGGCAGAGTATAGAATCGAATCCAACACGATAGAGGGTATCTCCGACAATATGATACGGTTGCGACTGATGCCGAATGCGGCATCAAGAATCTTTCGTTAACTCAGACCTAAAAGTAGAAGTTTGGAGATACACGATGATATCACCATACCACAGATCGAGGGTGATAATCAAAAAAAGAGTTTCGTCCGGAATATGATCCTCGAAAGAAGAAGGAGCAGAGTCAGCGGGGAGATAACAAATCAAATCAGTGAAAATGAGTGATTTCTTCGATTTGGCTGTAGTAAACTCGAAATCAAACTCTTGGAGGATAACGATCCACTTCAAGTATTTCCCCCCTAGCAACTGTCAAGACAAAATATAGGTCATGGGGTTACAATCAGAAATCACGGTCACCGTGCGTAAAAGGATATAATGATGAAAACGTTGGACGACCTGGACCGCATCCAGCACTAATTTCTCGACATGTGCATAACACGTTTCAGGGTCGAGAAGGTTCTGAGACAAGTAGTAAACGACATGCTCGTCACCATCATTTTCATCTTGAACCAAAACCATGGTGATCGTATTGAAGGTGGCAGCTAAATAGAGGGTGAAATCACGATGGTAATTCGGAGGACATAGTAAAGGAGCATTGACAAGAAAAATCTTAAGCATATCAAAATATTGATGAGCAATCACATCCCAACAGAAAGGGACGTCCTGCTTTAAAATTCATGTGAATCATTTGGCTACTTCGGCGTAGTTCGGGATAAAACGACGTAAGAAATTTTCTTTCCCTTTGAGACTCTGAAGCTGGTATAACGAGGATGGGGAGGGGATATTAACAATAGCCTCAACCTTAAGCGAGTCAAGGAAAATTTCGTCTTTAGATACGATAAACCCTAAAAGTCTACCAGAATCAATGCAAAAGACACATTTATGTGGATTGAGCCGAATGTTGTAGCGTCTACAATGAAGAAAGATCTGGCGGAGATGGTTTGGGTGGTATTTTATCACAGCTGAATGAGCGAGAAGGTCATCCAGGTATGGTTGAACAATATGAAGAATATCGTGAAAGGCATAAGACATGGCATAATAGAACGTATCCCCGGCATTCTTCAAGATGAAATGGAGTTTCTTATATGCGAACGTTCCCCGAGGATAGATAAAAGTGGTCTTGTGTTGATCAGACGAGAGAATTTTGATTTGATTCTAGCCAGAAAAACCGTCCATAAGGGAAAAAATTTCACTCCCCGCACAATCGTCAATGATCTGATCAATGAAAGGGGTGGGATAGTTATCCTTAGGACAAGCCCGATTAATATCGTGATAATCAACACAAACATGAATTTCTCCCTCCTTCTTATCCACAGGAACAATATTGGAAACCCACTTTGTCAAAGGAATCGGATAAATGAAACCCGTTTTGAGAATTTTTTCAACTTCAGCTTTTATAGTAGCAGCTTTCCAAGGATGCATTAGACGAAGATGCTAGCGAACATGCTTCGCACCTGGGTAGGTGGGAATCCCGTGCACCACAATACTGGGGACAATTCCAGGCATCCCTTCGTAAGACTAGGTGAAAACATCACGAAATTCGCGAAAGAGGCTAGTATACACTTGGACTTCCTCAGAAGAGAAAGTGACTCCCACATGGATGTTTTCGACAATCCCTGGTTTCACGAAAATATCAATAGGCATCGTTTGAGTAATGTTACCCAAGTTACCTTCAGCGAAGGCTTCATGAGTCAAAATAGGTGTTTGAAGTGGCGGAGAAGGAACTTGAGACGCAAAACGCTCAAGACAGTTAGACATTGCCCCAAGGCCAGGCATAAACGAGGAATGATGATGCCCATCGCTCCATGGTAGATCTTCAAGAGACATGGTTTCCATTATGGCTTCATCAGATGGAAAAAATTCTTTCAAAGGATCAGGCGAATCCGCATCGCCGAGCTAGGGGGATTGAGAATAAACATCGAGAGACATGCTAAAAGGAGCACCTTCAGAAGGGGGAGAATTGGATGTAGTTGTAATCTCACAATAATTGATTTCAATTGGACTAAGTGGAATTGAATCCCCAAATGAATCAACCTGTTCAGGTAAAGGGATGATCCAGGGGTCATATGACCGAGAGACCATATTAACTTGAACGGTATTTGATGGCGGAAGGGGAAAGTTACCGATGAGAGCGGGATCTTTGAAAAGACCTGGCCCTACGTTGTTAGGGGGAGAAGGAATCTGATCCACGTATGGTACGTTGTTCTCGGAAGATGAGGTAAAGAACGAAAAATGATCAACAGTAATGATTTTTCCCTCATGTGGAAAATTTAGAAGTCAAAAAAGGGTGGATGGAACGCACAGCATAGCGTGAGTCCAACTGCGACCGAGTAGAAGATTTTAATTGAGTTTAGCGTCAACGACTTCTACTTCAACGTTGACCATCTTTCCTTGCAACGTGATTGGCAAGCTAGCGAGAACACCCAAGGGTTTCGATTCCCTTCGATGGAATGCCTCAAGGGTTTTGGGTGACGAAGTCAGGGCTGGAGAGCCAATAGCCTTCCAGCAAGCAGATGAGATGACACAGGTAGATGCACCCTCATCTAAAACGGCTCTATGGATGTTGAGGTCGTTAATTCCGACTTGTATGACAAGCATAATCTGGTGTGGAAGTTGGGGGAAGAAATTCTCTAAGTCGAAAGGGAGAAGGCTAGAATCAGCAATATCAATCCCGCCGATCGTAGATAATAACGCTTTCCATTGAGATGGATAACTCTGAAGCACTTCTAACACGGACATCGTGGAAGGCGCCTGTGCTAAGACCTCAATAATACTGTAATGCTGAGCAGCACAGGCGTTAGGATTATAAGAAGATTTCCGGAGAACACCTTTAGAAGGTGGTCGTACAATAGGTTCAGCATTGGGCCTTTCAATTTCAAGAGTACTAGAGGTAGGTGGGGGAGGAGGACCATCAACGACATCTATCCCAGCTGACTGGCGTGATCCGGCACAATCTTTTGACTAAGTAGCGATGGAAACAGGTGCAGAACCGTTCATCATGAATACTTGAGAGCCAAACAATGTAGATGGTGGAGGTTGCTCGACCATCTAGGTTTGCTGAGATGGGAAAGGTTCTTTAAGTATTGCCGGAGTTCCCTTAGTGCCTTTGAGCAGTTGACTAACCTCAGATCGTCTATGACAATCCTTAATGTAGTGTTCCTCATCACAAATCAGACAGGGATACTTCAGCTTTCATTGTGAACCATCATCAGCATGAGGTTTTCATGATTCTGGTTTTGGGGCATTCGCTTTGGCCTTGCCTTTTCCCTTCTTTCTCCCCTTGGATGTCTTGTTCGCAGGATTGGCCTGAATGGCGTTGACCTCCGAGGTTTTACCAGAATTCAAGGTAGCCTAAGGAGCAGAATTATTGGAATAATTTGATTTTTTCTTCCCATTGGAAGACTTGCGTGAACCAATAATGTCATCGACTAATGGGGTAGCCAACGCTTTAGAGGTCCCAGGTCGTGGAGCCTCAGTCAAGATGTCATACCAAATTCTCGATTGAGAGTACACTAAATCAAGGTACTGGGCACGAGCAATTGCTTGTTCCTCGATTACATATACCCCCATGGCGATGTCTTTCGCAATCTTATTGAAAAAAGAGGTAGTGAACCAATGAGTAAGAAGATGATCAGGAATTTCGAACTTGATCAAGCGACGATGACGTCTCCATTCATGAATGTGGTCTGAGATATGGGTAGCCTGGTCTTGTTTCAAGGATGTTAGGAGATGCATCTCGGCTTCGTAACGAACCGAAAACTATAAATGAATAAGGAATGCCATAGCAAGAGTGTTGAAATATTTAAATATGCCACGAGGCAGTTCAATATACCACTTAGCAGCAGCTCCGGTGAGAGTGCACTGGAAGAGACGAAGTTGAACAGAATCATCCACCCAAGAATTGGAAGAACACCATAAATGGTATTTCATGACATTCACTTGGGGGTCTTCTCCAGACTTGCCCTCAAACTTGGGACAATCACCAGGAACCTTTTTTGGAACTGAGGGCCAATAAGGATTATGAAGAATGGGATCATTTGTCAATTTCGACACATCCGGTAACTCCAATGTGGCGAGGAAAGGTAATTGAGGGTTAAAAGGCATAGCAAGTCCTCGATAAGGACCCGTACCCATACTCCATCCTAGTTGAGTATAACTCTGCTCGCATTGGTTCTGTCCCGGAGGATTCGGAACATAAGGGGTATAAGCCAGATAATTCGGTTGATATGGCAGCTGAGGACCAGGATACAAGGGTTGAAAACCAGGATACTGATTCTGAGTATATGAGGGTCCTGATTGAGCAACATAAGGATTTTGCTGCGGAGTATAAGTATAGCCTATCAGTTGAGGGTAATAATTAGGACCTTGAGGCGCATTGTATACCGGTCAATATTGACCTTGAGGGTAATAACCGCCTTGGGGTCGAACGGGCTGATGATAAGTAGGGCCCTGCTGAGCTGGATAAGTGGGGCGCAAAGGTTGATTCGGCTGTGGCATAGAGTAGAACGGTGGCTGAGCAGGGTGAACTGTCTATGCAGGTTGGCCCGGCTGAGCAGGTTGACCTGACTGATGAGGGCCACCAGGTTGCCCCTACGGAGCAGGTTGGCCTGATGACAATGGTGGGCCAGGCGGTACCTGATAACTAGGTTAACCTAGAGCAAGACCATAAGGTGGTCCTAGTTGTGCAACATTTGGACCAATTGGAAGATATGGCTATTGATGTTGCATCAAAGGTTGAGATGGATGGATTTCCCCCCTGGGACCATATGAAGGTCCGGATTAATATATCAGTTGCCCAGCTGGTCCTTGAGGTTGCCCTGATTGGATCACAGGCTAAGCTTGTAAAGGTTGACCTTGAGGATTGTAAGGTTGCCCTTGCAGGCCATAAAATAATCCTTGTTGGATTGAAGGTTGTCCCTGTAAGGTTTGTCCTTGTGGGTCATATGCATACCCTTGCTACACCGAAGGTTGTCCCTAAAAGGGTTTTCCTTGTCGGTCATAAGCATACCCTTGCTGAACCAAAGGTTGTCCCTGAAAGGGTTGTCCTTACTATTTAGAGGGTTGCACAAGCAAGGTAGGTCTAAAACTGGAAAGTAACTGATAAGCCTCAAGAGCAAGCAAGTAGATAGGGTTGCCTTGCTCGTCATACTGAAATGGAAGTGAATAAATCGGGGTACCATCCACACCATAGTGAGAAAAATAAGACCCATAAGGATCTTGAGGGGACTGATTATTCTAGGAGCTCTGCTGCTGAACAGCCAGCTGATACTCCTCAAAATAAAGATCATCAACGATCGTCATGGCAATTGAAGTCTCTACCGAAGTCGAAACTCCTGACGATTGAGCGGTGACAACCAGTGCCGATGCAACCACGCATTCAGTAGACCTAGTGGGGATAGACGTAACAAAAGGTGTTGATGAGACAGGTGTCGTCAGCGACATCCCTAATGACGGGAGAATCGCCCCCCTTGATGGATTTGATGTTACCATGGAGGCAATACCGGCTATAATCTGACCCAAAGACCTATATCCGGCTAGAAGTGACACCAATGGTGAAGATTGAGTAGGCTCTTGATGGATGTCTTCCAGGAAAACTTGGTATTCTTCATCAGAAACTGGAATACCCTCACTGTTATTAGGACCAGACGAGTCCATGTCTGAATCCACCATGAGATCTTTTAAAAGACTACGAGGGCTAGGAGGTATGATAGCAACCAAAAATGGCGACCTCGATGTAAGAGGGGGAAAATGTTCCCTGACCCCAAACCCAAACCAAGCATTTGAAAGAGGCCAATGGAACTCAACCAGTTCCCCAAAGGGGTACTCTGACGGGATGATAGGCTGCTGAAGCTCGGCAGACCTAGAGGTTTATGAAGTTTCAGACGAATCGTCCAAGAAAGGACTGCCAGTAGATGAAACCAATGGTTTCACCACTGTGACTGTAGCACACCAGAAAAGGGAAAAAAGATCAGAAAATAAGACTCTTGGATCAAAACCAAGGCAAACAAATACAGGAGAAGTAATCAAACTTTAATGGGCGTGTAATCGTAGGTAGTTTATTTTACCACATTGAAACAAAAAATTTGTTGTTTCATGTTTTAAGAGTCAAGAAACAGTCAAAGATGACTCTAGTCTCTTTCAGTTAGAAACGAGCGCGAAAGGACAAGTGCTCGATGATCTTTTCAAATTTATGGAGTCATAAAATATCAAAAATGACTGCTTAGGTAGTCTAGGTAAAAGGGTGTACCAGGTTCTCGTGAACCACCATACACACCTTGGTTATAAAATGAAACAAGAATCAGCCAAGGACTTGACGTACGTGCAGGTAGTCTCCCTGAATGTTGTTTTCGGTGTATCACGGTTGCAAGGCAGCATACTCGACTTCCTACGGATAAAAGGATTGCAACCTAGAGGGTTCTCCCTTTATATACTCGACGGTACGGGGAGCACAAGTTCGTACTAGCACTGTCTGAAGCCAGATGGCGAGTGACAACTGCTAGTTTTAAAGACGCCGGAACACGTCTCTAACTTAGACCACTAAATATTTCGTCAAGTTTCAATGTTGCCTTAGGTTAATTGAATAAATTTTAAGTTCATATTATATTTATGTTTCAATTCCAAGGTCCTACCGAATGTTGGATCTCATAAATCCCTAAATGCAAGCTACATGCGATAAAATACCATTTCGTTCGATGAAAATCTATCTACGATAAGGTTAGGAGCTTTCAACCGATAGAAAATAATGAGAACACACAGAAGCATCCACTACAGTATCTAATGCAAGCTAATGAAAATGATAAATCTTTCCTAGAATGCCCAATGCTAGTTATGCGAAAGATTTTCCAATTCCACAATGCAAACAAGAATGCAAGCACAAAATATTTTTTTTTATTTCTCAATGTAATAGAGCAAACAATGCACTAAATGACATGAAAAATGAATCTTCACACTAGTTCGAGAATTTTAATGCGAGAGTCGAAACAAAACAATTCAATCAACTCAAAAGCAAACAAAACAAAAACTCAAACCAATGTTGCAATCTCTCAAATCAAAGAAAGATGTCGAAATAGACCCATACAAGCAGTGTAATCTATACTTGGAGTGATAAGAAGCACAACTGAATGAAAGAGGAAAGACTCATTCAAGGCTCATTCCACCAAATGCAGTCACTCAAACGGATCAAGAGAGCTGAATGCAATCAATCAAATAATGAAGGTGACCGTGAAACAAAAGACCCAAACTCCTACAGGAGGCTCAGCATACCAAAGCACTAGAAAACCCTAAGGCCATGATGCTGATAGGAAAAGGACAAACAACCAAAGGAAGGAGGCTGTTCACAGTCACAAGTAATCCCAAAGCACTCAAAACATGCCAAAAAATAACCTAGAAGCACAAGCACTGACCAAAAACTCCAAAACAAGGCAGACCCTAACACCTACAGGAAATGGCGCGACTGTCTGGTTGTAATCAGTGCCAAACAGGGGATAGCATTGGTGCTGAACTAGCAACAAGCACCAATGGGCGCGACTGGAAGACTGGAAACCACGCCAATTAAGCCAACCCTAGTAAAAGGAAAATTTTGGAAAAACATAGGTCAAATCTGATCCTCTGGGGCTGAACATGGGTCTTAGACTCAGCAAAAATAATTAGAAAAGGCAAGCTAAGCAAGCAAAGACCAAGAAGAATACCTAATGGATGAAAGAAAAACCCGCACTGATCCCAAGCGGAGTCACCAATTTGTTGGTGAGGTAAATCCCCTCTTCGGACAGAGGTGATCCCACTAGTCCTAGAGTGGGTCTAGCCACAAACGAGACAAGCTATAATATCGATTCCTAGTTAACGAATGGGCGGAGGTTCGATAGATGACTTACTGGAGGTCCTACGCTGTTGTTGTCATTAGAAAGAGTGGCTGCCTCTCACTCCTGGTTTGACAGATCACGATCCACTCGCTTTCACATTCGGATACCTGCACATACACAAGAAACAAAGACAATATACAACATACTATTTCACATTCGTAACTATCAGTCAGTCGAAGAAAAATAAATCAATTGCATCAAATAAACATAACATAATGATGGAACCAATACCATAGATGATTATATTAATGAAAGGAAGGAAGAGTACAACCAAGCTTCGACATTGTGGTCTCCTCCAACAGGGTTCCAGTGGAGCGCATCTCACAAAGGCTTGTCTGGAATTCAGACGGGGCTCTCTCTACGGAATTCTCCTTGGTTCTACCTTCTCAATAGCGATTACTCATAGTACCTCTTATCCAAGTTCAGCTTCCTGGATATATGTTCAGCTAGCTTTCATAAAGGGAGAAGGCATGTTTATATATAGGGAGAGGGAGAGGTTAGGATCTCTATAATCATGGAAGGGAGACCTATCTTCAAGGAGTGTTCCATGGGAGGAAGAAACCACTACCTAAAGAGGGAGATCCGTGGCTCATCAACTTAACCACTTCCTGTGACTCATCCCTGAGGTGGTTAAAGGAAACTTCTACCTCGATTTTGTTAAAAAAACATTCCCAAAACGACTGGTGCGGGCACAACACAAAGATAGAGCGCCACGTGGCGTGGGCTCTAGTGTACATCCTCCACAATGGCACGAGGGATGAACAGGCTACTCGCGCCAAGGCCAAAACATAGGTTTTTGTGGGCTTTTTGAGGAAATTTTCAACAGGATAAATGATGTCCTTATGCAGAAGGATGCAAAGACGGCGTTTCCATAGTATGACATTTCTCACAGGTCATGAGAAAGACCCTTGAATATGCGGGGCAAGGGATTAAGGGCTCAGATTAAACTGTTGAGCTCCTCATTTATTCTCTAACTAACTATTGATTTGTCAAGCTTAAATTGTTTGACAGATCTTTATTCTATATCTATAAACATGAAATTTAAAACATGAAAAAGTTAAGATTAAACTATTTAACTCATCATGGATTATGGCATTTTGAACAAACTGCACATAATATTTATTCTACAGAAAGTAAACTAAAGTAGTGGCATTTAAACTTGCAACACTTTCATGATCTATTTTGATGGGGTTCATATTTAATATTATTTTTTGATCTTTGTTTCTTTTTGTCCTTTGATTGTTCTTTTAGGACATACCCTCTTTTCATTTTTAATTTGGGAATACATTTGCAGAAAACAAAGGTATGTACAATATTTCAAGATTTTTTAACAGAGTCAAATCAAAATTATGAATCCTATATTTATAGGACCCTAACACCTAGAAAATAGGAGATTTTTCTCTAATGATGTGGATACCCCTGTGACCTGTAACCCATATGATTTCCCTATTGTCTGATGACAAATCAAAATTTATAACGCAGAAAAAATGGTTTGACAGTTTCGTAGCAAAATTTGGTAACAAGCTACAAAAAACATTCCTTTGGTATTTCTCTGATATTTCTGTAAGTTATGGAATCTTATCTTATGAATTTTAGTTGAATTCATAGTATTATAACTTCTTCATCTCAAATTTTCACTTGCATTTTCATCAATGATATGCTACAACAATTTCGTAGCATATTTTCAGCTTACATATGGGGAGTTGCTACAAAAGTTTTAATTCTCTGACCTTTTGACTTATTATGACTTTTTCTTCCTTCATATTACTCCTTATAGCCTGTCTAGCCATGTTTTAAGTTTATTGCTAATATTATCATTTTAGCATATATAGGAAAAAATGTGAGAAATTTACCATACTCAAGAGGTGCTTTCTACTTCAGCTAAAATCTTAAGATTAATTTTTGAGAGTTCACTTTTGATCAGCTCTACTTGAGTTTCCAATCCTCTAACTTGTTTTTTCAACTTATTTCTCTCTACCTGTAACCATCTGTTCCAATTGTACATATGATTTAACATCATGTGCAATGGTAGAGTCCTCTTCACCATCCTTCTGGATTTTTATGCAACTTCATCATAGAAGTATAGTTGCTTTGACACCTACTTTTTTAACACCTTACCTTTTAGTCTGGATTCTATCACTTATTTTCTAGCTTCTCACGGTTGTTCTTGTAAAAATTCTATCTAGTTTTTTTCTTTCACAGGTTCTTCTCCTTGTCTTCTCTTTGTTGGCTCTACTTTTTCGAAGGGCACTTCTAGAATTTTTTATGTTTGTTGCATTAATCTTGTTACAGGCTTTCTTGGTCTGAAAATGAAACCATGTTCGTCTTGTATAAACTCAAGTTTCTTAGCCCTCTTGTTCTCTTTCTAAATTTTTGTCTCTGTCACTTGCAAAGGCTACAAAATTGGACTTTCTTCAAGTTTAATTATTTCTTTAATATCAGCTAATTTACCTTTCCCTTTACCTAATTTGTAGTCATTATTTTCCCTGTACTTGTGGAAGCCTTCACTATATATTCTATTTCTAGCTCTTTCTCTTCCCTAAAAGTTTTTGACTCAGATTTTGGATTTTTTCTAGATGGGGTAACAACATCTAGCTCATAACCACTCAAGAACAAGAAAGTAAGCCAATCTCTGTTTAATTTTTTGAACTCTTATAAAACAAGAAATTTGATGAGGCCATGATGGAAGAGAGAAGTATTTCTAGCATAAATTTTGGCTTGGACTTCATCATCCATCTTCCCCAAACTCTTAAAAAGATAAAAAGGGATTTCCAGAGTTTGTTTACCTGTAAAATGTAAGAGTATTCTGAAGTGATATTGGTAACCATATTAAACCTTCCTTCACATGTAAAATATTTTTGGATGACTATCAAAATTTTGGAAAAATGTTCTTTAAGGAAACCCCTATAAATTCCAACAATCATGTCAATTCCTTTGTATTCATCCTTGAGAAAATTACCACAGATGAGTCACTAGAACTTTTTAACTTTGAACCACATCTCACCAAACCTAGGAATCTATGTAGAACGTAAAATTGTATTAGGGGAGACTAAAAAATTCAACATGAAAACCTTTTTTTTTGTTGCTATCAAATTTATAGCAAAATCCTTAGCAATATATCCATGGAAACCATTCCAATTCTAGTAAAAACACAGGCATCCAACACTAGAAAATGACTGGCTGAAAACTAGGTCTTCTTCCAAAAGCTTCATGTTTGTGGGTTCATAGCATACCACAAAGCCTCATTTGTATTGTTTCTTCTGCGCCATGGCTGCAACACATAATTAGCTCCTTCTTTCCACCTGAAATTTCACCTAATGATAGCTAGACCTCTCTATGACACTGAAACCAACTCTAAATGAAAATGAGAACGATGGATTGTGTGATTTGCAATGTCAACATTTGGGGATAATGAAAAAAAAATTTGAACCCTGACACATAATTGTGATCCATCAAGACTTTAACCCATTATTTTCAAAAAAATGGACCATTATCAGCAGGGTTTTGTATAAAACAGGTGGCAAAAGTGACATACTTTCTATAGAAGTTTCAAGAACTTTCGTAGCAAATACTATGTTTTCATAATTGGACTTGCTACAAATTTTGACAAAAGTGGCTAAACAATAATCATGAACAAGTGAGACCAACACAAATGATGATTTATATTCTAACTCATACTGTGGACCCCACTTAGACTCATGTTGACTCTACACACTCACTAGGTGACCAAATTGACATTTTGTAAATATATTATATTTTTTTAGAAAATTTAACAACCTAGCTAATTTGACAAATTAAATCCAAACTATATCTAAGTGTTATCAAGGATAACAATGGCTCCAATGGGAATGTTTCTCCCCTGTGGTGCACCAAAGAACCAACAGACCAGATTCCTTATTCAAACATTAAAAACTGATGACATCATCTCCAAGTTCTTATGGCCTTCACTTCGGGCTCAAACTTGTTGAAGATATCATCCACACCTACAAATTTGAAAATGAAAAATGGAATATGTACATTGATGTTTTCCCAACTAACTAAATCAAGAGGAATAATGCTTGAGAAACCTTCCATTGATAGGTCCTCCTTTACAAATTTTACCATCCATCTCTTGTAGTATAAATGTAGTATTCCCATGGTAAGTTGAGATCTTATATGGCCCTTTCCAGAGCTTCTCATACTTGCCATTTTTGTTGGGTATGTGTTATATTCTTTCCACGACTAATCAGGATTGGAAAGAATGTTGGACATTCGTGATTTTTTTGATGCAGACTGGGTTGGAGATCTGGACCAAAGAATATCTACAAGTGGGTATGTGTTTAGCCTATTTGGAGGCGCAGTCAGTTGGATGAGTAAAATACAGTCTGTAGTGGCTCTTTCAACTACAGAGACAGAATACATGGCAGCCACTCATTCAAGCAAGGAAGAATTTTGGTTGCAGATATTGTGTTCAAGTATGGGATTGGTACAACAAGCTATAAGGATAGACTGTGATAGCCAAAGTGAAATTTTCTTGGCTAACCCTGCTTGTCATTCAAAGACAAAGCACATTGATGTTCAATATCACTTTGTTAGAGATATGGTTGAGGCTAAAATGGTGTTTCTGGTAAAGGTGGACACTTTGAAGAATGTTGCAGATGCATTAACGAAGTCTGTGAGCACTCAGAAGTTCTCTTGGTGTAGATAAACAATGGGTGTTGAAGAATTGGGCCAATGACTAAGCTCTCATGTGGCCCCCTACGAAAAGAAAACAAAAAGTGGGAGAATGTTGGGTATGTGTTATATTCTTTCCACGAGAATTTTTTGGTCCTTAACTTCCGGTGGGTAGTCCGCGCCCATGGTTTTGTGCATGTTTTTGCACATGGTTTTGGGGTATGATGGTTTTCGGCCCCTGGTAATTTTGTAGATCTGATCAACGGAACTATGGTTATGTTCTAATCTAGGGTTAATGGATTAGGGTTCATGTATACTTTGGCATGTATATATATGTGTTATAACACTAAAAGGAATATAATGAAAATTCAAGTTGGTCATCCCGATTTGGGATCCAGGGGAAAATCTCTGTGTTTATCTGTTCTATCTTTTATGCTCTCGCTATTGTTTATTTTCTGTTATAAGATTTGTGTGTAGATAATTTTTGTTCAAGGTTAAAACCTAAATTTGGTATCAGAGCTGTTTCGGCTTCAAAGGGACGCCTTTTCTACTGAGGGTTTTTTGCTCGGGCATGAGGTAGACCCTATTGAGTGGGAGATCTACGGGATCGATTCTTGCGGTGAAAGAAGATGGCGAGCGGCAAAAAGATAGAGATCGAGAAATTTAATGGTCAGATTTTTGAGATGTGGAAGCTCAAGATGGAGGATCTGCTGGTAGATAAAGATCAGTGGATCGCGGTAGATCCAGGTACTAAACCAACGGCAATGTCAGATGAAGACTGGAAGAAATTGGATCGGAAGGCTAAGAGCACAATACGGTTGTCTGTCTCAGATTCAGTATTGTTGAATGTATCTGGGGAAACTACGACAAAGAATTTGTGGGAAAAAATTGGGACTTTGTACCAATCTAAGTCTCTAGTGAATAAGTTGTTCCTACGGAAAAATTTGTATAACCTGAGGATGAAGGATGGAGACTTGGTGACAGAGCATTTGAACGCCTTCAATACTGTGGTAAGTCAAATGTCATATGTTGATATTAAAATCTCAGATGAAGATAAGTGCATCAGTTTTTTTTGTTCTCTACCAGACACATGGGACAGTCTGGTTATTGCAATAGGTATCAATACAACTACCTTGAATTTTGATGACATTGTCTCAGCCTTGTTGTCGGAGGAAATGAGACGGAGAAATATGGAGGGCCAAAATGGAGATGCCTTATCTGTACGAGGAAGGTCCCAAAACAGAAACAAGAATAAGGTTTCGAGTGGGAGATCCAAATCTAGAGGGAGATCTAAATCTCCTGGAAAGTTTGTAAAGGTATGCTAGAAATGCATAAAGGAAGGGCACTACAAAAGGGAGTGCAGATCTAAAGCTCCTGAGAAAGGAAAGGGATCTGATGATGCTCCTTCTGTAGAGGCAAAAACCACCTCGAATGAAGGTGGGGACGTGTATTTGGCTTCTTCTTCAAATACACATGTAGATCATGAGTCATGGTTGATTGACTTAGGTGCATCCTTTCACTTCACTCCCCATACGGAGTGGTTCTGCGAGTATGAGAAATATGATGGTGGTGATGTCTTCCTTGGGGATGATAGGAAGGCCAGAATCATCAAACATGGAAAGGTCAAGATGAAGCTGCAAGGTGGAAGGATTAGAACACTTCCTGGTGTTCTGCATATTCCTGCATTGGCCAGAAATCTAATTTATGTAAGCAAGATGGATGATGTCGGTGTAAAAACAATGTTCGAGAAAGATGCCTGCAAGATGGTTTGGGGAGCACTTGTATTAATGCAGGGAGTTCGGACTGGAACTCTGTACAAGCTACAAGGTAGCATTGTTATTGATGGGTGTAAAATTTTTGTGGTTCCTGAAAGTGGAGCAGAAAGCCTAGTTGTCTCAGGAGAAAAGTCCATGCTATGGCATCAAAGGCTTGGACATATTGGAGAGAAAGGCCTTCGGATACTGCATGGAAATGGTATGGTAGAAGGTATGTCTAATTTCTCTCTGGATTTTGATTTTTGTGAACATTGTGTATATCGGAACCAGAATCGGGTGAGTTTCCCTTCTGGTGCTAAGAGGGCGAACAAGATATTAGAACTTGTGCACAGTGATGTGTTTAGACCTGTGTCGGTTCCATCACTGGGAAAGTCTATGTACTATGTTTCATTCATAGATGACTTCTCAAGGAATACATGGATATATTTCTTCAGGAAGAAATTTGAAGCCTTTGACAGATTTAAATAATTTAAGGCTCTAGTGGAAAACCAAACAGAGAAGAAGATAAAGGCACTGAGGACAGATAATGGTGGGGAGTTATGCAAGAAGGAATTTGAAGAGTTCTGTAAGAAGTGTGGTATATCACGGCAGAAGACTATTCCATACACACCTCAGCAAAATGGAGTTGCAGAAAGAATGAACAGAACACTGATGGAAAAGGCAAGAATCATGCTCAGTGGTACTAGGTTAGGACAAGAATTCTGGGCAGAGGCAGTGGAGACTGCAAGCTATCTGGTTAACAGATCACCTTCATCAGTGTTGGAGGATAAGACTCCACATGAGGTATGGACTGGTAAGAAACCCTCTCTTTCACATCTAAGGGTATTTGGATGTGATACATATGTACATGTTCCAAAGCAGAAAAGGACCAAGTTGGATAATAAATCTGAAAGGTGCATCTTTATTGGGTATAAGGATGGTTTAAAAGGTTACAAGCTTTGGAACCCAGAAAAAAGAAAGGTTGTGTACAGCTGAGATGTGGTGTTTAGAGAGGTGAAAGATGTTTTTAAACATGAATTCATACCAAAGGAACCTGAGAAGATAGAGTTTGAGCTAAAGGAGTATGAATCAGACTCTATAGCAAAAGAAGATTCAGAAGAGGAAGAGCCACAAACTCCAGCTATTAGAAGATCAGTTCGGGAAAGAAGGCAACCAAAAAGGTATAGTCCATCTGCTTTCTATTCAGGTTTTGCCTTAACTATAACTGATGATGATCCCAAAACTGTCAGGGAGGCAGTAGATTCAGAGGATGGAAAACTCTGGAAGGAGGCCATGGTTGATGAAATGGCATCCTTGCACAAAAATGAGGCATGGGATCTGGTGGAGTTGCCGGCTGGAAGGAAGCCCATCGAGAGAAAATGGGTGTTTAAAAAGAAGATGAATGTAGAAGGCAAGGTGGAGAAATACAAAGCTCGGTTGGTAGCAAAAGGTTATTCCCAGGTGCCGGGAATTGATTTTGGTGATATTTTTTCTCCCGTTGCCAAAGTTACTTCTATTAGATTACTTTTATCTGTTGCTGCTGCATTTGATTTTGAGATAGAACAGATGGATGTGAAGACAGCATTTCTTCACGGAGATCTAGAAGAAGAGATCTACATGAAGCAACCTGAAGGCTTTATGGTGAAGGGTAAGAAAGAACTGGTATGCAGGTTGAAGAAGTCTCTGTATGGGTTAAAACAGTCACCAAGGATGTGGTATCAGAAATTTGATACCTATATACGGGGACTTGGCTTCACCAGAAGCAAGGAGGATCACCGTGTTTATTTTAAATTAATTGGTGACCGTGTTATTTATTTGGTCTTATATGTGGATGATATGTTGTTGATTGGAAATGACAAAGAAATTATCCAAGATTTGAAGACCCAACTGTTCTCCAAATTCGACATGAAGGATCTTGGTGCTGCAAACTATTTTTTGGGCATGGAAATTAAGAGAGATCGGGCAAAGAGGAAGCTCTGGTTAAACCAGAGGAAGTATGTCGAGACTATATTGCAGAGGTTCAATATGCAGGATAGTAAACCAGTGAGTGTTCCTATTCCTGTAGGTGCAAAGTTGTCTGCTGAACAGTGTCCCAAGACACAAGAAGAAGAGAAGGATATGTCCCGTGTTCCATATGCAAGTGCAGTGGGTAGCCTGATGTATGAAATGGTCTATACTAGACCAGACATTGCACATGCAGTGGGAGTATTGAGCAGGTTTATGTCAAACCCAGGGAAGGAGCATTGGACAGTAGTGAAGCGGGTTTTCATATATTTATGTGGCACTAGTGATTATGGCTTGTGCTACCAGGGAAGACCAGGATTGGAAAGAATGTTGGACATTCGTGGTTTTGTTGATGCAGACTGGGCTGGAGATCTGGACCAAAGAAGATCTACGAGTGGGTATGTGTTTAGCCTATTTGGAGGCGCAGTCAGTTGGATGAGTAAAAGACAGTCTGTAGTGGCTCTTTCAACTACAGAGGCAGAATACATGGCATCCACTCATGCAAGCAAGGAAGCAATTTGGTTGCAGAGATTGTGTTCAAGTATGGGGTTGGTACAGCAAGCTATAAGGATAGACTGTGATAGCCAAAGTGCAATTTTCTTGGCTAAGAACCCTGCTTATCATTCAAATACAAAGCACATTAATGTTCAATATCACTTTGTTAGAGATATGGTTGAGGCTAAAAGGGTGTTGCTGGTAAAGGTGGACACTTTGAAGAATGTTGCAGATGCATTGACGAAGTCTGTGAGCACTCAGAAGTTCTCTTGGTGTAGAGAAACAATGGGTGTTGAAGAATTGGGCCAATGACTAAGCTCTCCTGTGGCCCCCTACGGAAAGAAAACAACAAGTGGGAGAATGTTGGGTATGTGTTATATTCTTTCCACCAGAATTTTTTGGTCCTTAATTTCTGGTGGGTAGTCCGCGCCCATGGTTGTGTGTATGGTTTTGCACATGGTTTTGGGGTACGATGGTTTTCGGCCCCTGGTATTTTTGTAGATCTGATCAAGGGAACTACAGTTATGTTCTAATCCAGGGTTAATGGATTAGGGTTCATGTATGCTTCGGCATGTATATATATGTGTTGTAACACTAAAAGGAATATAATGAAAAATCAAGCTGGTCATCCCGATTTGGGATCCATGGGAAAATCTCTGTGTTTATCTGTTTTATGTTTTATTCTCTCGCTATTGTTTATTTTCTGTTATAAGATTTGTGTGTAGATAATTTCTGTTCAGGGTTAAAACATACAAATTTTTCCTTTGTCTTGAATTCAAGCCTCCCATTTCAAAACCACATCATGAATATTGAAATCTTTTTCTTTTGTCTTTTTTTCAATTGTCTTTTTTCTAGTGTCTTTTTTCAAATGTCTTTTTAACCCTGTTTTGAGATTGTTGATACTTGTTGTAGAATTTATCTCTTTTTTCTTGCAAATAAATAAGCCCATTAGAGGAAATTTGAGGTCTAAAATGGGCCTCATAATTAAATTATAAAATAATAGTGGAAATAATAAAATAAGATTAGAATACATCATCAAATTTTAGAGGGAAAAAAGAAAAAACTATTTTTTCAACTCGTATTTTCAACTTATCTCTCTATGGGTTTACTCAAATTTCGAGCAGGAACACTCATTGGATTTAGAATTTGATTCCTTATCCAAATAGTACCCATGTTGCATACTTTCTAAGGACCCACTACATGAAAAATGATAAATACACGAAAATTTGTGATTGCAACGTGATTTCAATCACACGTTTTCATGTATTTCTAATTTTTTGTGTAGCAGGATCCATCGAAAGTATGAAACATGGGTAATCCTTAGATGAGGAATTAAATTTTGCATCAAATGAGTAGTCTCACTTGAAATTTGAGTAATATCTTAGGGAGATAAGTTGAAAATACGAGTTAAAAAAGTAGTTTTATTATTTTATTAGTTTTTAATATTTTTACTTTTTTACTCCAAAAATGGTGAATCATCCCCCATGGTTGAATTCGTCATCTTCAATCCTGTTGGCTCATATAAATTTTATTTTGGTTGTAAATTTTTCTTAAGAGGCCCATTTTAGACCTCAAAACTTCTCTAATGTGATTGATCCTCCATTGAATTGCATTTGGTTCTTCCTCCAATCCTTGCAAAAATTTCATCATTGGAACTCCAAGGGAGCTAGGAAACACAACTTCAGTCCCATAAAAAAACTCATAAGGAGAAAACACTATGGATATTTTGGTGCAAATTCTGTCAGCCCATAAGGAAAATTTAAGTTTCAAGTGCCATGACCTCTTATTTTCCTGCAAAATTTTCTTGATAATTCTGACTAGGCTCTTGTTTGATGACTCAACTAAGCCATTACCTTGAGGGACATCAGTTGTAGAATGACCAAGGGTGATATTAAACTCATTACAAAAATTCACCATCTTCTTTAATTTAAAGGTCTGAGCATTGTCAATGATGATTTTCATTGGACAACCAAATCTAGATAGAATGTGACTTTCCAAAAATTGTATGATTACTGAACCTATGGCTTGTCTTGTAGGAATTTATTCAATCCACTTTGTAAAATATTCGGTGGCAGTTACGATCCACAAATGTTGGCCTGAATATGTAGGATGTATTTCCCCAATAATAACCAACCCCCACTATTGGAAAGGAGCTTCCACAAAATTGGGTTTCAAAGGTAATGGGAGCAACTTTCTATTTCCATCAAAGATCTGACATTCATGACAAGCAGCAATTTTCTTATACACGTCTTTGAACATTAAAGGCCAATAAAAACCTACTCTCAGTATTTTATTTAATGTTTATTTCTAGTAATGATGACCCCCACAATCACCTTTATGAAATTCCTCAAACACTTTCTCAGCTTCATCTTCCAGTAAACAATTGAGAAGTATCCCACCTTTGTCTTTCTAGTACAGACATATGTTCAAAATACAATACCTCGTTGATTTCAGCTTGACAAATGTGGCTTTTGATTTTGTTAATTCAAGAGGAACTCTATGATGATGCAAAAAAAAATAAAGATATTTATACCAGTCTGACATTGTAAACCTTTCTTCAACAGGGATCAGCTCTTCATCGGCCATTACATTTGAATTTTCTGCTATAATATTAATGCCTAGATAGTCAAAATTGGATTGAGTCATAAGCTTTTCCAGTCCCTGTCCTTTTACCAATTTGGTTGGACTAATTTATAGATCATATTCCAGTAAAGTAGCAATCCACTTGCTCCTCTTACCATCTGGATCATCTTGGGTTAATATATCTTTTACTACAACATAAGGTACAAAAGCAACAATATGTGAATGGATGACATATACCCAGAAATATTTATGCTTTCACCAGAGAATAAGCTTGCTTCTCCATAATTCTATACTTAAATTAAGAATTCCCAAATGTCCTACTAAAGAATTAGATGGGTTTTTCATTATGTTTTTATTTTCTCTGTAACAATGCTCCTGCAATCCTGTGTTTCGAAGCAAAGGTAAAAGCCAGAAATTGTTTTGAAAAATCAGGGTTATGAGTACTAGAGCTTGAGTAAGTGCCTTCTTTATTTCCTCAAATGAATTTTTAGCCTCTATTGTCCACTTAATATCACAGTATTTCTTAATAATATTTGTAATATGTTTCAGAATTTCTGCAAAGTTAGAAATGACTCTTCTTAAAAAGTTCACCTTGCCTAAAAAAAATTGAATTTCCTTTTTGTTTAAGGGTAGATCTATCTTCTGAATAGCAGAAACTCTATTTGGATCAATCTTAATCCCTTCCTTTGATATTATATGACCCAATAATTTTCCCGTTGTCAAGGCAAAAACACTTTTTGTAGGGTTTAAATAAATACCAAATCTTATGCATTTTTGAAGAATATTTTCAAAGTGTTTGAGATGTTATTCTTCTTTATTTGAGAAAACAGTAATTTCATCCAAATATACAACTACAAGTTCATCCCTTTCTTTTGAAAATACAATTTCCATTTCCCTCTAAAAGGTTTCCCCTACATTCATGAGTCCAAAAGGCATCTTTGCATAGATAAATGTCCCCAGGGGCATGGTAAAAGTCTTATTTTCTTGGTCATATGGATGCACTAATATCTGGTTATACCATGAGAAACCATCTAACATTGACATACTTTTTTATCATAATATTTTCTACAATATGTGATCCATATTGGGAAGAGGATAGTTTTCATTTATTGAGGCTTTATTTAAGTTTCTAAAATCAATACATATTATGATCTTCGCATTTTTCTCCTTACAAGTACCAAGTTGGCTAACCACCTAGAAAACCTCAATGGTACTATGATCCTAGCTTCAAACAACTTTTTAATTTTTTTTCAATTAATGGAATAAATAGTGTATTTATTCTTTTCAGCTTTTGTTTGAAAGGCTTTTCATTTTCCTTTATTGGTATTGTATGTTGGATGATACTTGGAACATACTCTTTCAAATCTGCATAAGTCCATGCAAGGACATCTATGTATTTCTTCATCAAATCAACATATTTAAGTTTTAGCTTAGAAGAAAGGAATTTGGATCACATGACACACTTAGGATTTTCTGTAGTACCAAGATTACAATTTTCAACTTGTTCATCATCAGATTGTATCTTAGTATTCTTGGCTGCATTATTTTAATAAAAAAAAAATTCTAGTGGAATCAACGCTTCATGAATACAATTATTTTTTAGCTGGATGACCTTTGTTTTGGTTTTAGCTTCAACAAAAATATTTTGCTGGTCAATTTGAGTGGTTTCAAATTCTTCTTTCAACTCCAGAAATTTTTTGACCTGTTGATCATTTTCAATTACTTGTTAGATTTTTATATTATCAAGGATGGTTGGCCTATGTTTGATTTCAATTTCATATTTCTTACTGGAATGAATGGGAATTGTGAATAGGTTGGCTGAAACAACCTAGGAATATGCAATACCATTATGCTCTCTAGGCCTTATTGCAAAATTGTATTCTTTAAAATTTTCCAGCAATTCTAGAATTAAATTTTTGTATGCTCTCATTCTAACATCTTTGGTTTGATAGGTGCCATTTACTTGTTTAATAACCAACTCAGAGTCACCAAAAACTGAAATTTTTTTAGCACCTAAATTTTTCAAGATTTCTAAACCCAAAACCAAAGCTTCTTATTTTGCCATGTTGTTTGTGCAATCAAAATTGAGTTTGTAATAGCATAACTTAGTTTCATCTCTTGAGATGATTATCCAAATGCCTGCACATGCTCCATCTCTTCCAGCAGCACCATCAAAGCTCATGTGCCACCAACCTTCACTATCAATTTCTTCAACCTATTTCCTTTTCTCTGCATGTTGATTTCTATTTCATCAGTGACTTCATTGAAAATTATAAATGATCCTAACTCTATTTCCACTATATAAAATGGGAAATTTCGAGTTTTATCTTTGTTGTTGACCATATATGCCATTCTTGACTCTCTATATAATCTTCTTTGCTCACCCAAAATAGGAATAGTAGTGTAGGACAAGTCCATTTGCATGGTTCCCTTGATTTTGGTTTCCCATGATCTAGATACCAGCATAGCAAATTTTGGTGGAATATATGCTACAATTATGTCCATCACTACACTTTTAGCAGGGATCTAAGTTAGAACAAAAACCACATCTTTGATTAAGCCTATACATTGAACTCTCTTAGAATCAAATGAGAATAAATCCTTTTATGGTCTAGTTATGTCCAACCCCAATCATTCCATGATAACTTTTTGTCATTAAATTGTGAGATGCCCCTGAATCTAACATGGAATTATGTAATGTCATGTCATGAATATTCAAACTTACATAAAATGGTGGCACGTCTTCATTTTCCTCATCTTCCACTCTAGGTCCTAAGAATATAGTAGCATGATATTATTTCACATTTAGAGTATTAGACGGTCCAGCTTGAGTGTTAAGCATTTTCACAATTTTATTCATGTATTCTAAAGTTTTTATTATTTCTCCAAAGACGACAACAATTTTTATTTTTGAAATCTTTATAGGCTAAAAATTGGTTGAGATTTTTCAATTTCTTTCCCAAAGCATATTTCTTCTATTCAACAGCCTTTGGACCATCTGTTTTCTTAGTCTAATTCTTATTGGCAGTTACAAGGACGTTCCTATTCCTCAAGTTATACTATTTTTTCATCTCAAAAATGGCATGTTGATATCCTTTCTGGTATTTTGATTATTTTTCACTTTCATCATTACACATGTCATTACTGGATTCATCACACTCTTCCTTTGTTAAAAACATCCCTATTTCATCCTCATCCCAACAATGTATGATGTATTCTTGAATTTTTGGCTACATTTCTTCTTCATCTACAAGATTTTTCTCGAAAGGGGGTCTCACTTGCTGATTAGGTTGGTTTCTTTTTTCTCTTAGTCTATATTGAAACTAAGGTCTTCTAAAATTTGGATTTCTTATATGTGGTTCTAGTTCTGCAACAGGGGGATTATTTCCAAGTGTTAGCCTATCCATAATCTTTTCCATGGTTTTCATCATACTGTCAAATTTTACATCTGAAGATGTAGAAGGTTGGTTTTCCTCCTTTACTCTTCCTTTCCCATAATTTGACCTTTTTTTTGTAGCCATGTTGACCTCCACCTTAAAATCGTCATTTTTCATGTCAGCTAAAGTGGCAGATTCCCTCTCTCTCAACAAAACGGAAAACTCATAATCAAAAGCTTCAACATAAGAAATTGGTAAGACCTGGGGAGGTTTTATATGAGCATGAATGGAATTATAAACTTTGTTAAACCTCTTTGAAAAATCTTGCACTGATTCATTACTTTCTTTCTTAAAATTATTATATTCAGTCAATGCTTGAACTGGATTCACCTTACTTCCCCATTTTCTTAAGAAATTGTCTTCTAATTGATCCTAGTTTTGTATACTTCTTGCGGTTAAGGCTTTAAACCATTTTCTGACTTCAGCAATGAAACTTTGTACAAACAATCTAATATTAACATATTCGTCATCCACCTCCGAATTAAATTGGTAAACATGTTGTTTTGCAGTGATTCCCTCCTCACCTCCAAAATTTTGTATTCTAGTAGAATATCCTTGTGGTAGATCATGAAGTTGGGCAGGCAAGACAAGAGGGGAATATCTGGCAAGGCCTACAAGAGGAGGAGAAGGAGGAGGAACTCTTGCCATTGAAGAAGTGAAAATAGTATATGTACTAGTATAAGCCACAACAAGGGAGGTAGTTATCAAACTAGTAAGGGTAGTAGTAATAGCAGATGTGATTGCAGGAAACGATGTTATAAGGACCTTCAACTCAGAAATAGAAGAACTCCATTCAAGTAAAAGGATACCATATTTTATTTTCAACAGAAATTCAAAAGGATCAAGTTTCTTTAATTTTCCAAGGACTCCTCTTCCAATGATAACCCTGATGTGACAGTTTCCAAAAAGCCTTATTTATCTTCTTTGGAAACGATAGATGTGGGTTTTACCCCTAATCGTTGTAGATCTAGGAAGTTTTTTGTTATTTCATTTTCTGATTTAGATATAAAAAGTGTTTGCTCAAAATTTTCATCAACCTTTATGTATTCAATACTTTGAACACATCCCGAGGGTAAATATGAAGATCTTAAGAGATATGGAGTACCTGATTTTGATGAGCTACCATTCCTTCGAGAATTTTCTTTGGATCATCAACTATATTTGGTGGATCTGGATTTGAATTGTTTCTTCTGTAATTCTTCTTAGGAGCCACCTCTAATCTGAATATGTTAGTGGAGTGGATGAGGTAGAAGTATAGCCTCGAAATGTATGATCTCATGCTAGATTCAATAATTCAGCTACTTTGAAAAGAATCACCTAGGCTAATGGAACTTTTGACTCCTGGAAGATGCACCAAAATGTTATCACTTGATATGACATGCTAGGCTATGTAAACCTTCAACCAAGAGTAACTATTTCAAACCACTTATAGCTAGAAGTTAGCCCTTATAGCATGATAGGGATCTCTCAAGAAATACTAGATAATGCTCTAAATAAGCTCAATTACAGATGGGTAATTTTTTATCTTTGTATAGTTTTGCAACTGAAAGAAAGTGTGATAATCACCACCATTGGGCATGGTGTCGGTTAAAATAAAACTTTAATCACACAGAAACTTTGTTTTGTGGAAACTGAGGCACTTTTGGTTTAACTAATGTGAAGTGGAAATTTACATTCAATCACAACAAATTTTAATGAATTTGGAGCAACATTATATTGAATTCCAAGTAATCAAACAAGATATGAAAATTGATAATATAATACATGAATGGATGGAACAAAACTAAAAATGAATCTCAGGTTAAAAACATAGTATTGTTGCAAATATATTAATTGGATAAAAATATACAAAATGTTGTCTTTCTCACATTCTCGATCCTTTTCATAGTCACAAAATTACAAATATATATATAAACATATCCATATGCCATTAATTACAAAATATGCCACCTGGGGCCAAATTCGATTATCATGCTGAGACCTAATCCTATTTGATTTAAAAAACATATTGAGATTTTCTAGGGATTTTCTATTTTGATACAATCAGAATTCAAATAGGATTCTATCAATTTATGATCCCTCAAAAATTATGTTGTTGAACCTTATCGAATCAAACCATATTATGAATCTATTGAATTTGTTGATGTGCTCCTGCCACATGGATGTGCTGACATGGTTTACTTTGCTGACTTATGTTCCTAGAAAATAGGTTTTTTTTGTCTAATGATGTGGATACACTTGTGACCTGTAACCCATCTAATTTACTTGTTGTCTTATGATAAATAAAAATTTATAACCATAAAAAATGGTTTGACAGTTTCGTAGCAAAATTTGGTAACAAGCTACAAAAACATTCCTCTGGTATTTCTCTGATCTTTCTGTAAGTTTTGAGGTCTTCTCTTCATCTCAAATTTTCACTTGCATTTTCATCAATGATATGCTACACCAGTTTCGTGGCATATTTTCAGCTTAGGAGTTGCTACGAAATTTTGAATTCTATGATCTTTTGATTTCTTATGACTTTTTCTTCCTTCTTATTACCCCTTATAGCCTGTATAACCATGTTTATTTCTGAAATTATGATTTTAGCATAATGTAGGCAAAAATGTGAGAAATTTACCATACTCAAGACGTGCTTGCTAATTTAGCTAAAAGCTTAAGATTTCTTTTTGAGAGGTCACTTTTTCTCAACTCTACTTGATTTTCCAATCCTCTGACTTGTTTTTGAAACTTATTTCTCGCTTCTTGTAACCATTTGTTCCTCTTGTACATATGCTTTAATAGCATGTGCAATGGTAGAGTCCTCTTCACCAGCCTTCTGGCTTTTTCTGCAACTTCATCATAGAGGTATAGCTACTTTGACACCTACTTTTTCAAATCCTTACCTTCTAGTTTGGCTTCTATCACTTCTTGTATAGATTCTCTCAGTTGTTCCTGTAAAACTTCTATCTGGATTCTTTCTTGCACGGGTTCTTTTCCTTGTCTTCTCTTTGCAAGCTCTACTATTTCGAAGGGAACTTCTAGTATTTTTTCTGTTTGTTGCATTGATCTTGTTATAGGCTTTCTTGGTATAAAAATCAAACCATGTTCCTATTGTGTAAACTCAAGTTTCTTATCCCACTTTTTATTTTTATGAATTTATGTCTCTGTCAATTATAAAGGTTGCAAAACTAGACTTTCTTCATGTTGAATTAATTCTGGAATATCAGCTAATTTACCTCCCTTTACTCTGATTTGTATTCATCCTTTTCCATGTACTTGTGGAAGCCTTTACTATATTTTTTCTTTCTGGTTCTTTCTCTTCCCTAGGAGTTGTTGACTGGTATTTTGGAGTTTTTCTAGATGGGGTAGTAGCATCTATCTCATAACGACTCAAGAACAAGAAAGTAAGCCAATAACTATTTAATTTTTTCAACTCTTCTAAAACAAGCAATTTGATGAGGCCATGATGGAAGAGAGAAGTATTGCTAGCATCAGGTTTGTCCTGGACTTTATCATCCATCTTCCCAAAACTCCTAAAAATATAAAAAGGGATGTCTAGAAGTTGTTTACCTGTAAAATGTAAGAGCAGTCTGAAGTGAAATTGGTAAACCATATTAAATCGGCCTTCACATGTAAAATATTTCTGGATCACTATCAAAAATTTAGAAATTTTTTCTTTAAGGAAATCCCTATAAATGCGAGCAGTCTTTTCAATTCCTTTGTATTCATACTTGAGAAAATCATCATAGTTGAGTGACTGGAACTTATGAACTTTGAACCACATCACTCCAGACCTAGGAAACTCTGTATCACACGAAATTGTATCAGGGGAGTGCAAAATTAAACACGCCAACCTTCGTTTTTTGTTCATATGAAAATTACAACAAAATCCATAGAAATCTATCCATGGAAACACTTTAACTTCTAGCAAAAATGCAAGCATCCAACACTAGAAAATGACTGGCTGAAAAACAGATCTTGTTCCAAAAGCTTCATGTTTGTGGGTTCATAGCGTACCACATAGCCTCCTTTGTAATGTTTCTTTTGTGCCATGGCTGCAACATATAATGAGCTCCTTCTTGCTATTGTCCTCATGTATTCTACAGTTTCACTAGGTGACTATGGATTGATTACAATCAGCTAAAGATAGCATTCTTTGCCTATCAGCTATCTTTATAAATTTCACTTCCTTCATTATCTTCATAAAACCTTTTTCAATATCTCTCACTTTGTCTTCTCAAAGTCACCTTGCTGCTCTAAAAACTTATTTTTGGCTTATTTCCCTCATTTTCATCCTTCGTCCCATCCTAAAGTCTCATTCTCTCATTTTCCCAAAATAACACCCATTTTCATCTCCTGAAAACCTCATCAATCCCCCTCACTTTCACCCTTCTCCCCTATTTGCACTAAAACAATGAAAAAAACTACCTTTTTGCATTATTTTAAATAAAAATTTAACCTTTAGAGACCCATTTTTTATATTGAAAGTTTGTTTTTATATTAAAAAACCCGACCCTTTATGTTTTCTAACCCCGCCCCTTTATACATATTAAATCCCCTGCTTTAATGCTTTTAAACCCTCCCCTTTTCCTTATAAATAAAGCTTTCTGCTTATTTTATTGCCCCTGGGCCCCACTCTCCAACAAACCCCATGCAATGAATAAAATTCCGCCATTTTCCCACCCAGACACCACTCCCTTTGACTTTCCCGTGACTCCCAAACCTCCCAACCACCGTTGATCTCATCCCCTGAGATCCAACAGACGATAGCACATATCACAAATATATATGCACGGGGGTTAAAAAACCCCAACCATGCGAAATGGGTAGTATCCCTCTGCCACGCGTCGCCCACTATATGGAATCACGTCCTCTCCTCCAAAACCATTAACCGCTCCTCCTCCCGTGCGAAAACTGCACTCCTCCCTTCGCACCAAATCAAATACCGCCTCATCCAATTCAAACGATCCAGAGCCCTATGGCTCTGTGATGAAGCCCCAACCATCCATTAACATTTCTGCACCTTTCCAAGAGCCCACAAACCCCAAAATAATCGCAGAAAAGGCCCTCAAAGCAGGTTTTAAATTAATTTGTTGTTTTATTGTGTAGGTTTCATGGCAGGAATGCGAGAAATGCATTTCAAGGGTCCGATATCTTTTAAATGAGTGATCTAGATGACGATCCAGAGAATTGTTTTATTTTTAGGAGGATCGGAGGCATAAAATCAAGCATAATCATCGATAAATCATGATTATTGGCAGTTATATAAACCCTCCAACAACAGAAGATTCCTACTCTGCACAGTAAAATACAAACAAAGATGCAAGCGACGGAGAAAAACAGTCAGAAGACTGTGATATTGAAGATCGGGGGATTAAGGATAATCTAAGGGTTTAAGAGGGTTAAAACAAAGTTAAAGACGCAAGCACAGAAAGATCAAAGTAAAAACAAAAGACAGAGATGAGTACAAAGGATTAAAAATATTAAATCAAGGATTAAGGGACAAATCAAAAATATTAGCCACAATGCAGAGGAAAAGACAGTGAGGCAGACAGTTAAAGGATAAATCCAAGTTTTTATACCCAAACAGTGCTTAAAGGATAAAACAAAGGCAGATAAACACAGAGGCGGATTCGAATGATCAGATCAAAGCATTTACTTCTTTAAAGGACACATTTGGACACCTCTGACATGTTTTCTTTAAATAAAGACATCAGTAGTTATTAAGATAGTCGGAGATATTTCTCATCTACCCAACAGTTATTGAAAAAGCTTTAAGGTCAAATATTTCCAAAAAGTTAGCTCAAACAGTTAAGTTAGGAGTTAATAGTGAGTATGTCTTAGATATTTTTCCTTGGGCCTTGCATGGTCTCAAAGGTCAAAAAATCATTAACTCTATAATAAATAACATCTAAAACCCTAGCTTAGGACCAGCTCCTCATTTTGTAAATAAATACTGCATGTATTAGTCATTTTTAGTGTTGGTTGGTTGGTTGGTTGATTAGTTGCCTAATTGCTGGTTGTTGAGCTAGTTGGAGAGTGCTAGGCTGGATTTGAGAAAGTTCTGAGTTTCAAAGATCTATTGTACTGGAATAATGTAACTGTTTTGAACATAAATAATACAAGCACATTCATTGTATTCATGAGCTATGTTAATGGTGAAGTTTTCCTTCTTTGTCAATGTTTTCCTTCTATTTTCCATTCTGTCCATTATTTCTTTGATAAAATAAAAGTAATTTTAGATTAGGATATGTTTTCTTGGAACCCTAATACTATCTGCATTCTTTATCTTAATTTTTTCTTCTGTGGGTCTAATTGGAGAAGTCTTAATTTCTCTATGGTTCCACCTAGCTTTTTGTCTTGAAAATGATTTAATAGAGTCAAGCCAAAGAAGTCTATGGTATGCCCTGTCCTTTGGTGCAACTTGAAACATTTTTTTAAGGCCTTTCTTTGAAGTATACTTAGTAGATTCCAACCAGGGAATTCTATGGTATGCCATGTCCTCTGGTTTGCCTTAAACTGTTACTACAAAGGTCTTCAGAGAGTTTGATTAAAGAATATAGGTTTAGCTTGCTCTTTAGTTACACTCATTATTATCTTAAATGTTTTCTTTGTCTGAAATTAATCTTAGGATTGTTGGATTGTTTTCTTAAAGGTTTGTTTATTAAAGTATGGCCAAAGAAGTCTATGGTATGCCCTATCCTTTGATTTGCCTCAAACAGTTAACTCAAAGGCTTTTCTTATTGAAGTAGAGTTAAAAGATTCTTAACCAACTTCTAGTTTTGTTTTCTTCAAAACTTATTTTCATTTCATATGCCATCTAATCTAAGAGATCCACTTGATATAGTTAGCTTTCCCTATGAAAACCCTTGCAGAGTTGAAGAACGATTAAATCCTCTTATGACTCCATAGCCCAATGGATTAATATTTCTCATGATCTATCTATTCAGCTGAAACACTCCCTTAATCAATCACACCATTGATCTATCAACCTATCAATCAATTAATCAAAACAAACAAGTCCTTAGAACTTCATAACTAGCCTAACATCATAAACAAAAGCACAAAGACATATCATATATAAACAATTACATAGAGAGATCCCTCTCTGAGTCTAAGAAGGATAGGTCCTAGAATTCCAAAGTGGTTCTGATGTGGTTCCCTGCAAAGTTTGTTCTTGCCAGTATTGCAAATCACAAGGAGCCAACATAGTGGCGATCGTGCTGGGGAATATTGAGTAATAAACAACAAAATATAAACTCAAAAAACTCAGAAAACCTCATTTTAAACTTATATGAATCAAGTGTTAGCCAAGAATGGTACCTGGTTGCTGATGGTGGACAACAGCCAACCATAAAACATGTAAAAATCCTCCACCTGGTGACTCCAATCGTTTTCAGTAGACCTGTTGACTCCACTGGTTCTCCATAGATTCCAGTGGGAAAACTTATTTTATCATCAAAACATCAAAAGAAACTGTTAGTCATCAATAATTTGATCCTGTCCAAAGATGACTAAGTTGAAAAAATTAGATTTCTAGAAACAATATTTGAAAAAACATTGTGAGTTCTTGAAATCTCACGGCCTTCATTATCCTAAGTCTATCAGTTCACTAAAACCTTCATCTATTCCTTCTAAAATATCACCTTTCTAACTCATAAGGAAGCTTATTTCAGGCTATTTTCCACCATTTTCACCTCCATTTCATCCCCCCATTTTACCATTCTTACCCCTATTTTTATCAGTCCCTTTTTCCTATAAAAAGGCTCATTTTCCCTTCTTATACCCTCCATTCCACTAAAAAACCTTTTTGAACAAATGCTCTCTTTTACCTTATTGAAACCCTTAAAAAAGGCTCAAAACCTCTGTTTTTAGCCCTATTTTGACCCTTTTTTTTTAAGAAGGCCTTAAGTCCCTGCAGGCTTAAGTCCCCCGCCCCTTTTTCTCATATGAACTGGTGCCCGTGATCATGGGCTAAGCACCTTACCTCTAGCCCCCTTTACTTCTTATTTCATTTTCCCCCGACTATATTGTTTTCTCGACGAACCTCAACTTCCAATCTTCTTGATCCAACAGTGATCCCCAACCTTCCATTTCAACCGCAGGCATTTTCAATCCACGGGTTAACACCAGAGGTGCTCCCACGGTTGACTTGGTTGACTGCATATAAACTCAGATGAACGGCTGAGATTCACTGCGAAAGCACAAGGAAGGAAATTGGTCCATACCTTCATGGTTCCCCCACAACATATCCTAGTCATTGATCCTTGTCATCCAACGATCATCACTCAAATTCGCCCTTTAAACCCACCCATTAACACTCCCACTACCCGACAAGATAGCTGACAAATCACCGCCAGTCCCACCTTCCACCCAAAAAATCATCACCCAATCCTCGTCCGCCACCTATCTTCCACCATTCTCCTCGCCTGAGCATCTTCCTCCCATCGCGTTTGCTTACCACTTTTGATCTGCATCCCCGCAAATCAGATAGCTGATGTGCTCCAATCGCCCAAAGCCTCTAACATGCATCTCTGACGTGAAATAGGCGGTTTTAGAGGTACACACGTCAACCTATAAACTACATCATGTTCCCCCGAGGCAAAACCAGAAACCACCCATCGGCAGCGCGAAAACCGCCGATGGTTTTTCGAAACCACTTTCACCCATTTTAGTGCCAAAGCCATTTTTAAACCCTGTTTTCGCGGTTCTCGCCATGGAACCCCTCCCCTGCACTCTCCCTCTCCTCTGTACATTG
Source organism: Pinus albicaulis (assembly GCA_034641835.2). NCBI lineage: Eukaryota > Viridiplantae > Streptophyta > Pinopsida > Pinales > Pinaceae > Pinus > Pinus albicaulis. The sequence goes on from CM076572.1 coordinate 667,563,323, forward strand.
CTTTGAAACCTCATGAATCGCTAAAATGCAGTATATCCCAAGAACACGGGTTTTATAACATGTTTAATGTGTTGTGCAGGTTTAACGATCACCAGTCGAATATGCAGGCTCTCTAGTGAGCCAATTAAGTGGTTTTTCTTTCCAGGATGATGATCTATGAAGGACAAGCATGCAAAGGGAGATTAAGGGTTTAATTTCATGAATAATCAATGTCTCGTGAACATTGATTGGTTTGACCAAACCATCCAACACTACGACAAAAGATACTTGTACAACAGCAAACAAATGAAGATTAAAGGTTAAAACAAAGTTAAAGATAAAGGAACAAACGTTTAAAGGAATTCCGAGAAGTGTTAAAAAGGCAGCATGATGAGTTATGAAGGCTAAAATCAGATTAGGCCTTAAACACAGTTTAGTGATGAAATGAAGGAAAATTAGGCTAAAAAGCCTCGAATACATCAACAAAGAGTAGTTATTCCCTTATAATATCCAAGCTGCCACCTGTGGCCTACTTTATTTTTGTAAAGGAAAATTGAAAGTTATTACACAGTCAAAAGATATTTTAAGCTGTCAAAACAGTTATTGTAAAGATAAAGATAGGCCTCAAAGTCAAACTTTTCATCTATCTTTCCTTAAGAAGTTAAGACAGAGTTATTAAATAGAGAAGTAGTTGCGCACATGTTCCTACCTTATTCCTTGCATGTTTTTCAAGGTCAGGAATGCATTTACTCTGTAATTAATAACACTTGGACCCTAGATCAGTTCCACCTCCTCATTTGCAGCATAAATACCGCATTTGAACTCATTGTTGGTGGGCATTTGATGACTCTTTGAAATAATACATAGTTCTGTTGAAGTTGAAAGAAAATTGATGTTTTGGAACCTGTAGATGTTTTTGATCTATTTGTTGATGGATAAAAATCTGTCATTCGATCCCTGAGCTTGGCTATTGGTGAAGTATTCTAATTTTTTAATGTTTTTCCTATTTTCCATTTTGTTTCATCATTTCTTATTATAGTAGAGTAAAAATTTTAGACTAAGAAATTTCTTTTGAAAGCACCTTAGTTCTGTTTACTCTTCAATGTCTTAATGTTTTCTTCTGCTGAGGCATTCTAGAGAATTCTTAATTGCTCTCTTGAACCCTTATGCTTGTTTATTTCAGAAATAGTTCAAACAGTTGGTCTCAAGAATGATTTATGGTTTTCCCTGCTTACTTTCTGCCTCTTCAAAACTGTTCCTGAAGTCTCCCGTTAAAGTACCATTGTTTACAGTCTGCCAAAGAGGTATGTTTTGATCATACCCTTTGTTCTTGCTGAGATAATTGTTTTAAAGGTCTTTATAGTTGTAATCAAAGATGTCTAGGAGTTCCCTCTTCTATGAATGTAGTTATTTGTGAATCTTGAATATTTTCTTATCCTTGAAAGTGAAATCTTTGGATGAAATAGAGCGTTCCTCGACTCCTAGATTTCATTTGAAAAGTTTGTCTTGAAATTGTTATTTTCTGAAGTGTGATTTGTAGAATTCATGGTTAGCCCTGTCTATGGAATACCTCTTCAAGTTCAAATGATGTTTTAAGTCCCTTTGTTGAGAATTACATATAATTAAGGATTCTTAATTGCCCTTAGTTCTACTTTTCATTCTAAACCTTTGATGTCCATTTCATTCCACCTGAAAGACTTTGTAGATCCACTAGCCAAGTCAGATTTTCCCTTTTATACCTTTGATATATTGACTGACTTGTCATAACTTCTATTTGACTCCATTTCCCAATGACTTAGAGATTTCCCTTTTCTATCTATGCTTCCTAGATCATCATGTTCCACCAAACAATCAAACAAACTCATGCTTAATAACTAGCCTAAAATCAACCTTTTACAAGCAAACAAGTCATACCTTTGCAAACAATTGAGAGATCCCTCTCTGAGACTAGGAAGGCTAGGTCTTAGAGCTCTAAAGACGGGTTTTGATGTTTCCTTGTCACTTGGTATGCCAATCTGGAAAATCACAGGACCCCAACATAATGGCGATCATGGTGGGACCTTTTGAGTAAAATTCCCTAAACAAGACACTCAGTATTCATTCAAGTGAACTATATCTTTCTTCAAGAACTACCAGCATAATGGTAATCATGATAGGATCTGTCTGAATCAGTGGCAATCTAAGTAACCCTTAGGATTCTAAGAGACCCTTATCAAACCTTGAAGAAATCAGCTAATAAGCCATAGAGTGGACTCTGTTTGTTTCATCACCTTAGCTAAGCGTCGAATCAAGTATAGGAGACTCTCACAACCATAGAACTACAAAAAACTCAAAAAACCCAAAAAAATTTCAGATTGGTCTTTAAATAAAGCATTGGTGGTGGACCATAAAAAATTTTACCTTCAGAAAAGCTAAAAATTTCCACCTAGCGACTCCACTAGCCCCAGTAGCCCTATTACTCCTCTAGATCTCTATATTTCCTTAAAATTGTGTTAACCAGCCTTGAGGAAGTTTAGAAACCTATTCCCCTATTATAGAAATCACTGTGAGAGGAAAAATCTTGAAAAACAGTCCTAAAAACCTCAGCCTTTCTAAATTTTGGAAATTGAAATCTGGCTTCACATAGGGTTAACACTAGATCCCATCCAGATCCTAATCCTCCTACCATAAGTGATAATCCAGAAAGGATTTTGTGGAAAACTTCTAAATCTGGAAAAACAACAGCTGATAGGACCATCCCAAGAACAATATCTGTCCCTAAAAATCTTACAGTCTTGAAATATCCTCACTTTGACTTACCTTACACAAAGAACCTATTTAGAAATAAGTCTCAAAGTGATTTAACCCAAGCTGAATTTGAAACTACACATTTGCAACAAAGCTTTAGCAGAGAAGCTTCACCTTCTACTCCACCTGATTCTAAGCTTCTTCATCATTTTAGCTCCTTCCATAACAAATCTGCTCATCATCAGTTTGCTGGCCCAAGTGTTTCTTCTACTCCTATCCACACATCCACTGTTCAAAACACTCCATTTCAGCCCACTTTCCCTCTTGTTAATCCACCTCTTGTAAATCCCCCATTATTTCCTATCATGGTAGCATGGTATGCTCCACTAGTGTTACCAGAACCTCTGGTTCCCTTACCCAATGATTACCAATCCAAAATTCCCCATTTCACTGGAAATGAACCTACTATTGCCCAACAGCATGTAGATAAAATGAATGATGCTTTTTATTACACAAAAATAGAATAAGAGACCATTAATATGAGAATCTTTGCCCAAATTTTAGGAGGAGAAGCCAAGAAATGGTTTAAGGGTTTAACTCTTAATAGCATAAATTATTTCCCTTATTTATATCAAACATTCATAAACAAATGGGAAATTAGGAAGAACCCTATCCAAATCCATTCGGAATATACCAACCTCAAAAGAAACATTGGGGAAAGTTTTCAAGACTATTGCACTAGATTCAATAGTGTTTACAATGCACTTCCCCCAGACATGAAACCTCCACTAGGCCTAGCCTTAGCTAAATTCCCAGAGGGTTTTTATCCTAAAATGGCCTACCAGCTAAGAGAAAGAGACTCCTCAACTCTAGAAGATATGCAGAGGGGAGCCTTAAGTGTAGAAGAAAATCTGATTGAGAAAAGAGCTAGGTTAAGAGCAGAGAAAAGATTTAAATACAGGGATGATACAATGGCATCAACCTCATCATCAGATACTAAAATTGATAACTTAGTGAAGGTAATGGAGAGAATGCTTGAAAAGATAAATCTAAATGATAGAGTGCCTCCTAGAGGGAATCAAAACAACCCCCAAAACAGAAATAGAAACCCAAATTTCAAAAGAGACCCTAATCAAGATAGGCAAATAGATAATAACCAACAAATTAGACCTCCCTTCCAACAAAACTATATTGATCAAGAAGAAGAAAGGGAAGTTGAAAGGTTGGAAGAAAACCATGTAAACTTAATAGGATCTAACAGTGAGACATTTTTTTTTCTCACTGAAGAAGAACAAGGATTCTTCTCCTTAGAACAAACTGAAGACAACCATGAGGATTCTAAAGATTACAGATTGTGGGTTTGAAAATGAAATAATGGAGGTACACAAACAATATAATCTTAGAAGCAAAGGAAGCCTAGAGATTTCCAATGACAAAAACACTAGTACTGCTGTTAGGAAAACTTCAGAAAATCAGCCTAAGAAGTCAGCCAGTAAAACCAACACTATGGCCAAGAAAAATGATCTAAATAAAGACAAAAACACTCAGCAAGGTGTTGAACAAAGTTGCCGTAGTACTTCTACTAGTGGCCCTAACAAATCTGTCCCAAATAACAGTCCAAATAAAGTTCAGCAAATCAGAATTGTTGAAAGAGTTGTAAATGAAAAAACAGATGTAAATATGTCAAGAACAATAGTTCCTTTCAGCCATGAAGGGGAAGTTGCAAAAATCAAAATCACCATACCTTTAGCTAAACTAGTAACTCAGGATGTATATAAAAATCAAGTTTTGAAAGCTTTGAATATAGGCAGTGACACTGATACTTTAAACTTGACAGATGATAAACCAGAATTATTGTTTGGTCCTGAAGTTGAAGGAAAATACCAAGAAGGAGTTGCCCCTCCCTTCTATTTTAGCTTGAATATACATAAAAAAATCTTGCACAATGCCATGCTAGACTCAGGTGCTTCTCACAATCTTATGCCCAAAGTAGTAATGGAAAGCCTAAGCTTAGAAATTACTAAACCATATAAAGACGTGTATTCCTTTGATTCAAGCAGGGTCAAATGCTTGGGCCTAATCAAAGATTTATGTGTCAATCTGGCACAGATTCCTGCTAAAGGTCTAATCATGGACATTGTAGTAGCTGACATTCACCCTAAGTATGGCATGCTATTATCTAGATCATGGGGAGCTAAACTTTAGGGGAGCCTTCAAATGGACATGTCCTATGCCACCATCCCAGTGTTTAACCAAACCAGAAGACTATACAGTGAGTCTCATATGAAATGCATGGTGAGAAATATAGATAGGCCAAAAAATACTCCTATTTACTCCATTCATTCAGATTTGGATTCCTTTATATAATGAATATGAAATCAGCCAACAAGAAAAGGAAAAAAATAAAGAATTCAGTCCACCAAAACAGTCAAATCTGCCATCAACTCAAGAAAAGACTAGTTCAGACTTTAGCATCCTTGAATAGTAGAAAGAAAATGAAAATGAGATTGAAATACCTTGGAAAATAAACTTTGATGGCTCTTGTAGAAAATTAAGTTCAGGGGTTGGTGTATGGATACAGAACACAAACAAAGGATTTTCCTATAAACTGGATTTTCCATGCACAAATAACATTGTTGAATATGAAGCCCTCCTTATTGGCCTACACTTACTCAAAGATTTAGGAGCTAAAAGAATATCAGTCCAAGGGGATTCTGATCTAATCATCAGACAAATTAAATGGGAGTATTCAACCAAAAACCCAAAACTCAGAGAATATAGAAATGTTGCCCTTGATCTCCTAAAAAATTTTGAAAAATATGAACTCATTTTCATCCCAAGAGCTCAAAATAATCTAGCAAATTAACTTACCTTTACTACTAGTAATTGCCAAATACCACATATAAATGAAAAATTTAATATAAAGGTAAAAAATAGACCTGCAATACCTGACAATGAAAATTATTGGCAAGTGTTTGAAGGAGACAAACACATAGATGATTTTCTGCAATCAAAGAATGACTTTTCCATACCAACACCTACTTCAAGCCATGAGGAAAATTGTTTAAATGAAGAACAAATCCTTGAAATAGAGTTGTCCTTTTCTGCTGATATAAACCATTTTGAACATCCTTTTAGAGCAGAAATAGTTGACAATACAAACCAGAAAGACCGGGAAGTTTTACAATGTAAAAATGATACAATTCCAAGAGGTCTTACACCATTAGAGCAACTTTTTGATTTTAATGATGTAGCCAAAGAACCAAGAATGGAGCCTATAGAAACAAACATAGAAGAACATAACATAGGCAGCCTAGTAGAACCCAAAATGATCAAGCTATCCAACACTCTCCCAACCCATATCAAACAGCAATACATAGAACTTTTCAAATAATTTAGAAATGTGTTTGCATTGGGATACAAGGATCTGAAATCATATGATACCAGCATCATTCAACACAAAATTCCTCTTAAGAAAAATCAAAAACCTTTCAAACAAAAACTCAGAAGGATAAACCCTATTTTATTGCCTTTAGTTGGGAAAGAGATTAGGAAAATGTATGATGTTGGGATCATAGTTCCCCTCAGGTATTCAGAATGGGTTTCCAACTTAGTATCTGTTAGGAAAAATACTGGGGAAATCAATCTCTACATTGACTTCAGAAATCTAAATAGAGCATCCCTAAAGGAAAATTACCCCTTGCCAAAAATGGATCACATACTTCAAAGGGTGGTTAGGTCTAAAATAATATCATTGTTGGATGGGTTCTCAAGTTACAATAAAGTTTTAGTACTCCCAAGTGACCAACATAAAACCGCGTTTACTACACCTTGGGGCACATTCATGTATGTCAAAATGCCATTTGGTTTGATGAATGCAGGGGCCACCTTCCAAAAGGCCATGGATATAGCCTTCTCAGAAGACATAGGCTATTTTATAATCATATACCTTGATGACGTTACTGTTTTCTCCAAAACTGATGAAGAACATTTGATTCATTTAGGGAAAGTTTTTGAGAAATGTAGGAAATATGACTTATCTTTGAATCCCAAAAAGACACTCTTTGATCTCCAAGAAGGAAAGCTTCTTGGTCACATAATCTCTGAAGAGGGAATCAAAGTAGACCCTAAAAGGATTGATGGCATATTGAAAATCAACCATCCTAGAAATCTCAAAGAGTTACAATCTTTCATTGGGAAGATAAATTTTTTAAGGAGATTCATCCCCAACCTTGTTAAGCTATTAAGAAATATCACAAACATGCTAAAGAAAGAGATAGGTGTTAAATGGAAAATACAAGCTAAACAATCATTTGAACTAGTGAAACAAGATCTTACTCAAACATTGGTTCTCGTAAGGCCTGATTTCACCAAATATTTTTATATATTTTCCTTTGCATCTGAACATACAATAGCTACAGTATTACTACAAAAGAACACTATGGGGCAAGAACAACCAATATCATTTTTTAGTAGAGCGTTGAGAGATGCTCCACTCAATTATAACATCATGGAGAAACAAGCCTTAGCCTTGGTAAAAGCATTGAAAGACTTTAGAATCTACATTTTGCATTCTCACATCATTGTTTTTGTCCCACATACTATTGTCAAGGACATTCTAAGTCAAGACACTGATCGTAAAAGGGGAAAATGGATTGCTATTATTCTATAATATAACTTAGAAATCAGGCCTACCAAACTAATCAAAGGGCAGGGATTAGCAAAACTCATGGCTGAGTCAAACTTCCAAGCACTAGATATGAATATGGTTGATATTTTGGAAGAAACAGAAGAATTCACAGCTCCATTTATTGAAGAAAATTTTGTGAATTCACCTTAGTATGCTGATATCATATATGTGTTGCTTTATTTGAATACCCCTCCCTCTATGTCTAAAACTAAAGCTATATTTTTAAAACAAAAGGATTTAAATTATTGAATATTAGATGGGGTTTTATATTGGAAGAATGATGTTGGAATATTGCTTAAATATTTGCATGAGATTGATGCAGGAAAAATCATGCATGAACTGCATCAGGGAGAATGTGGAGGACATATTTACTGGAAAACTACAGGAAATAAAATCCTCAGATTTGGATACTATTGGCCCACCCTTTTCCCAGATACTCAGAAGCTTGTCATGTCTTGCCACAAGTGTAAAAAATTTTATGGCAAAAGAAAACTCCTTTCCCTACCTCTACATCCTATCAATGTTGAGGCTCCCTTCCAACAATGGGGCTTGGACTCCATTGGGTAAATTCACCCATCTTCATGAGCCCAACATAAGTGGATCCTCACTGCCACTGATTATTTTACCAAGTGGATAGAATCCATACCTTCTAGGAATGCTACTGACTCTGTCATTATCAAGTTCCTTGAAACCAATATACTATCTAGATTTGGTTGTCCTAGAAAAATTATCACAGACAATGCTTCTGCCTTCAAGTCTAAAAGAATGGTTGACTTCTGCTATAAATACCATATCACCTTGGGTCATTCCACTGCCTACTATCCTCAAGAAAATGGATTAGCTGAATCCTCAAACAAAATCCTTGTCAATATTATCAAAAAATTATTGGAGAAAAATTAGAAATCATGGCATAGTAAGCTTATTCATGCTCTATGGGCTGATAGATTAACCACCAAAAATTCAACCAATATGTTCCCCTATCAGCTGGTTTATGGCATGGATGCAATCTTCCCAACCTCTCTAGGAGTTACAGTCATGAAACTTCTTCAAGAAGTACAATATAAGGAGAATGATATGTAGAGACGGATAAATCATCCATTCATTTACAACAGTCCAAAGAAGAAGTGTATAAGAGAACACAAACAGTCCAAAAAAGCATCAAAAAAATATTTGACAAAAGGACTAAAGCAAATGATTTCCAAGTTGGAAATATAGCTCTAAAGTGGGATTCTAGAAGGGAAGAAAAGGGAAAACATGGCAAATTTGAGAATCTATGGAAAGGGCCCTACATTATTCATTCTATCAGGGGTCATAATGCATTCTTTCTACAAGAACTGAATGGAGAGGATTTATTTGGAGGTCCTGTCAATGGCAGGATGCTCAAGCACTACTTCTGTCAAGAGTCTTAGCTTCAAAAATTTTATTCATTGTACATAATCCATTTGAAAATAAATCATGAAAAATAAAAAAACAATAAAATAAAAGAGAAGGAAAAGAGGGCAGATTCAAAATAGGTACAGCCCCATACCCAAAAAATAGAATTTTCTGAAAGTGAGCAAGTCTAAATGCTTCTACTATGAGAAAAAACTCTTACTCAGTTATACAGCCTAATCATGACTGAGTAAAATTCAATTTATTTCTGATAAATTAGTGAAGAAGATCTACCAAACTATCTAATCTTGGTTTATCAGTAGAATAGATTAGGATAGAAAGAAATGGCTCTAAACAGACCAAAACTTGAGCCAAAGATATAGGGAAATGGTTCAAACATGCTCAAAATTTGAACCAAGACATAAACAAAAAAAGGATGACCCTAAATAGATCAAAATCTGAGTCATAAGAAGGAAGAAGGATGTTCTTAATTTTCAGATCTTAAGCCTTCACAATTTTGTTTTAATTTTCTGTAAATTTTAGTCTATGTGCAGCTTGTTTTTATGCCATAGTCTTACATCAAATCAGATAGTTTAATCCTGGTTTGTCTATATTTAAATTTTTGTTTTAGAATAAAAAGAATAAGATCTGTGAGACAGCTTAATCTTGACAGGTAGATAGTTAGGTAGAGAATTAAAGAGTTCAAAATTTTAATCTGGACTCTTGGAACAAATAAGGATAGGATTAGATAGTTTATTTCTGTTCTCAAAAATAAAATTTCAAAGAGTTTGCTAGTTCAAATGCACTTAAAGGAAGAAAAATTGCTAGGACAAGTAGGATTGGGTAGGTAGGGATGTTGTTTTAAAAGAGATTACATGTTGCAGACTGATAAAAGTTGTCTTTTTCAGAGAAAGATCAGCAAGAAATGAAGGAATCTACCTAATGGATAAGGTAGTGGTCTACTTTCCAGAGATTTATCTCTGAGGTTCTTGACACCTCCATGGAGTTTCCTTCCCTAAGTGGAGCCACTGTTAGTCATCAATAATTTGATCCTTTCCAAAGATGACTAAGTTGAAAAAATTAGATTTCTAGAAACAATATTTGCAGAAACATTGTGAGTTTTTGAAATCTCATGGCCTTCATTATCATAAGTCTATCAGTTCACTAAAACCTTCATCTATGCCTTCTAAAATATCACCTTTCTAGCTCAGAAGGAATCTTATTTTAGGCTATTTTCCACCATTTTCACCTCCATTTCATCCCCCCATTTTACCATTCTTACCCCTATTTTTATCAGTCCCTTTTTCCTCTAAAAAGGTTCATTTTCCCTTCTTATACCCTCCAATCCACTAAAAAACCTTTTTAAACCATCAAAACCCTTTTATTTGGTTTAAAAATTCTCTCTTTTATCTTAACGAAACCCTTAAAAAAGGCTCAAAACCACTGTTTTTAGCCCTATTTTGACCCTTTTTTTTAAGAAGGCCTTAAGCCCCTATGGGCTTAAGTCCCTCGCCCTTTTTCTCATATGACTTGGTGCCCGTGATCATGGGCGAAGCACCTTACCTCCAGCCCCCATTACTTCTTATTTTGTTTTCCCCCGACTATATTGTTTTCTCAACGAACCTCAACCGCCAATATTATCGATCCAACGGTCATCCCCAACCTTCCATTTCACCCGCGGGCATTTTCAATCCACGGGTTAACACCAGACGTGCTCTTGCAGTTGACTTGGTTAACTGCATAGAAACTCAGATGAATGGCTGAGATTCACTGCGGAAGCACAAGGCAGGAAATTGGCCCGTACCTTGATGGTACCCCTGCAATAGATCCTAGCCGTTGATCCTTGTCATCCAACGATCATCACTCAAATTCACCCTCTAAACCCACCCATTAAAACTCCCGCTACCTGACAAGATAGATGACACATCACCACCGGCCCCACCTTCCACCCACAAAATCATCACCCAGTCCACACATGAAGATAAAAGCCTCGAATACATCAACAAAGAGAAATTATTCCCTTAGAATATCTAAGCTGCCACTTGTGGCCTACTTTCTTTTTGTAAAGGAAAATTGAAAGTTATTACACATTCAGAAGATATTTTAAGCTATAAAAACAGTTATTGTAAAGATAAAGATAGGCCTCAAAGTCAAACTTTTCATCTATCTTTCCTTAAGAAGTTAAGACAGAGTTATTAAACAAAGAAGTAGTTGCACACATGTTCCTACCTTATACCTTGCATGGTTTTCAAGGTCAGGAATGCATTTACTCTGTAATTAATAACACTTGGACCCTAGATCAGTTACACCTCCTCATTTGCAACATAAATACTACATTCGAACTCATTGTTGGTGGGCATTTGATGACTCTTTGAAATAATACATAGTTCTGCTGAAGTTGAAAGAAAATTGATGTTTTGGAACCTGTAGATGTTTTTGACATGTTTGTTGATGGAGAAGGATCTGTCATTTGATCCCTGAGCTTGGTTGTTGGTGAATTATTCTAATTTGTTAATGTTTTTCCTGTTTTCCATTATGTTTCATCATTTCTTATTACAGTAGAGTAAAAATTTTAGACTAAGAAATGTCTTTTGAAAGCACCTTAGTTCTTATTACTCTTCACTGTCTTAATATTTTCTTCTGCTGAGGCATTCTAGAGAATTCTTAATTTCTCTCTTGAACCCTTATGCTTGTTTATTTCAAAAATAGTTCAAACAGTTGGTCTCAAGAATGATTTATGGTTTTCCCTGCTTACTTGCTGCCTCTTGAAAACTGTTTCTAAAGTCTCCCTTTAAAGTACCATTGTTTACAGTCTGCCAAAGAGGTATTTTTTGATCATACCCTTTTTTCTTGCTGAGATAATTGTTTTAAAGGTCTTTACAGCTGTAATCAAAGATGTCTAGGAGTAACCTCTTCTATGAATGCAGTTGTTTGTGAATCTTGAATGTTTTCTTATCCTTGAAAGTGAAATCTTTGGATGAAATAGAGTGTTCCTCGACTCCTAGATTTCATTTGAAAATTTTGTCTTGAAATTGTTATTTGTTGAAGTTTGATTTGTGGAATTCATGGTTAGCCCTATCTATGGAATACCTCTTCATGTTCAAATAATGTTTTAAGTCCCTTTGTTTAGAAGTACATATAATTAAGGATTCTTAATTGCCCTTAGTTCTACTTTTCATTCTAAACCTTTAATGTCCATTGCATTCCACCTGAAAGACTTTGTAGATCCACTGGCCAAGATAGATTTTCCCTTTGATACCTCTGATCTATTGACTGACTTGTCATAACTTCTATTTGACTATATTGCCCAATTACTTAGATATTTCCCTTTTCTATCTATGCTGCCTAGATCATCATGTTCCACCAAACAATAAAAAAAAACTCATACTTAATAACTAGCCTAAAATCAACCTTTTACAAGTAAACAAGTCATATCTTTGCAAAAAATTGAGAGATCCCTCTCTGAGACTCGGAAGGCTAGGTCCTAGAGCTCTAAAGACTGGTTTTGATGTTGCCTTGTCACTTGGTATGCTAATCTGCCAAATCACAGGCCCCCAACAGAAACCAGTCAAGAATACTTTGTGGATTAAGTATTTCTTTCACAGATTGGTTTGTCCTTCAAGACTATCATAAACTCTCAACCTTTCTGATTCTTGGGTCCAATTCTGGCTTCTCGAAGAATTTTTACCAGATCCCATCCTGACCCAAATCCTCCTACAATAGTTGACAATCTTGAAATCATCCTTAGGAAGTATCCTAGATCTAAAAAACACAGTTGTTAGCAGACCAATCCACAAAGACAGTTCCCTACCTAAAAACCTTAAATACTTGCAGAATATCCTATCTGAATCACCCCTAGAACAAAGCTTGTCTAGGAATAGATCTCAGAGTTGGATAACCCAAATAGTCTTAGACCCATCCACCTTACAGCAGAATTTTGTTGTACTAACTTCACTCCCCACTATTCACCTTCCTCCATTTAACCCTGTACCTCCTTTTTTCAATCCTCCACTTGTTAATCCTCCATTCTTTCCCCAACCACAGATCATGGCAACATGGTATGCTCCCCTAGTTCTACCATTTCCTTTATTTGTTCTACCACAAGACTACCAGTCCAGGATTCCCTTATATGATGCTAGTAGTTCTAATATTTCTCAAAAACATGTGGACAGAATGAATGACCACTTTGATAGACAATTAATAGATGATGAAACTTTTAAACTTAGAATGTTTGCTCAAAGCTTAGGGGGAGAGGCAAGAAAATGGTTTAAAGGCTTAACCCCTAATATTATAAACGACCTCCCTGCTTTTCATCAACTATTCTTAAACAAATGGGAAGTCAAGAATAACCCTCTCCAAATCTTATCAGAGTATGAAAACATTAAGAGAAATATTGGAGAGGGTGTCCAAGAATACTGCACTAGGTTCAATAGTATATATAATTCCCTCCCTATACACATGAAACCTCCACAAGGTATAGCTCTAATGAAATTCCCTAATGGTTTTGACCCAGAGATGGCTTATCAATTAAGAAAAAGATAACCCCTCACATTATAATACATTCAAAGGGGAGTAGTAAGTGTAGAAGCCAATCTGATTGCTAAGAGAGCTAGAATGAAAAAAGAGTCACATATAGGGAAGAAGTTGTACCCTCCACATCTAATAAAAATATTGATAACTTAGTCAAAACCATGGAGAGGATGATGGATATGATGAATGTAAATTAGAGAGTGTATCCTAGATAAAACCAAATAGCTCCTCAAAACAAAAATCAAAATCAAAACCAAAACTATAACTTTAGAAGAAACCCCCCTCAAATAAGACAAAGAGGTCATGATCAGCAAATCAAACCTCATTTCCAAGAAAACTATGATGATGAGGATGAGGGGGTAATTGAATAAATAGAGGAAAACCACATAAATTTAATGGGAGATAATATTGAGGATATTGTTTTCCTCACTGAGGATGAACAAGGAATATTTGCACCAAATGAGGAAGAAAGCCTAGAATCTGAAGACTACAAACAAGGCTTTGAAAATGTCATGACGGAAGTACATAGACAGTGTGACCTCAGGAGCAATAAAAACCAAGATACTCCCAAAAGAAAGACCTCTGAAATTTCTGCTAGGAAGATCCCTAAAAACATTCCTAAAAAGACAGCAAAAAATCTGAATATAGTGGTTGAAAGTTCTGGTAGGAATAAAAACAAAAATAGCCAACCTAGTCCCAAACACAGTGGTGACCAAAGTAGCACTAGCAACATAGCTAGTGCTCCTAAAAAAATTGTTTTAACTAAGTTTCCTAATAAAAACCAGCAAGCTGAAATTGCTGTGAAAATAGTGCTTGAAAAGACTGATTTGAATATTTCAAAAAATCAGACACCTTTCAGTATAGAGAATTAAATTTCTAAGATTAAAATATCTATTCCTCTTTCTAAGTTAGTCACTCAAGACGTATATCTCAACTTTTGAAAGCTTTAAACGTAGGAGAAAATGTTGATTCTGTTAATTTAAATGATGAAAAACCTAAGCTTATGTTTGGACCAGAAGTAGAAGGTACATTTCAAGAGGGAGGTGCTCCTCCATTTTATGTCAGTTTAAACATCCATGAAAAAGTTTTGTATAATGCCATGCTAGAATCAGGAGCCTCACACAACCTTATGCCAAAATTATTAATGGAAAGACTAGGCCTTGAAATAACTAGACCATACAAAGATTTATACTCTATTGATTCCAATAGAGTTAAATTTCTAGGCCTAATCAAAGATCTATGTGTTAATCTAGCACAAATACCATCCAAGAGCCTAGTAATGGACATTTTAGTGGTTGATATTCCTCCTAAATATGGCATTCTCCTTTCAAGGTCATGGGGTGCCAAACTCCAAGGCACCCTCCAAATGGACATGACCTATGCTACCATCCTTTTCTTTAGTAAACCAAGAAGACTATATAAGGAAACTCACATGAAATACATGGTTAGAAGTCAAGAAAAGCCAGACAACTCCCCTCTTTATTCCATCCACACTAACCTTGATTCATTTATCTTTTATAATGATGAAAATGTTAATGAACAAGTGACAGGAAAAAAAGCAAGAAGCTGAACAAGAAGAGGCAAAAGAGGAGGAACAGTCAAAACAGTTTGCCCAAACAAAATATAACAGCAAACATAGTGGAGACCATAGGGAAAAAAACAATGACAAACATGGTGGAAACCACTATAAACAATACAATGGAGATCATAATAACCAACATAATGATAAATATGAAATTGAACCTCTTTGGAGTATGAGTTTTGATGGTTCTTATGGAAAGACTAGTTCAAGAGAAGGTATTTGGGTACATAACATAGAGACAAACCATACATAAGATCACTCATACAAGCTAAACTTTCAATGCACAAATAAAATAGTTGAATATGAGGCACTCCTCCTAGGAATACAACTGTTGAAGAAACTAGGAGCCAAGAGGATAACTGTCCATGGACATTCTGAGCTAGTCATTAGGTAGATTAGGAGAGAATACACAGCTAAGCATCCTAGATTAAAATCATATAGGGATGATGCCCTTGACCTATTGAAAACATTCACAGAATATGACCTTACCTTTGTCCCTAGAAATCAAAACATCCTTGCCAATGGTCTAGAATTTGCAGCTAGCACATGTCAAAAACCTTATCAAAACAAGCAATACACAGTCCAAGTCAAATATAAACCAACAGTTCCTGATAACATAAAATATTGGCAAGTTTTTGAAGGAGATAAACAAATAGAGGATTTCCTGCAATCCATAAATGAGGTTGAAGTGCCAAGTTCAGACTCATAGTATGGAGAAGACTACCCTACTAAGGAACATACTTACAAAGAAGAACCTCCTGATACTGCGGATATAAATCTGTTAACCAAAAAACACACACATAAAACTGAGTTGTGCACAAATTTAGAAAAAGAATACTTTGAAGTGTTGCAGTCCAATAATGATAATTTGCCAAAGGGTTTGGTTCCTCTAGAGGAACTATTTGACTTTAATGATGTTTCCAGGAAGCCAAAGATGGAACCCACTGAAAATGAAATAGAAGAATGTAATAAAGGCAGTGAACAAAAACCCAAAATGATCAAACTGTCTAAAACACTTCCAGCTCATATAAAACAGAAATATCTTGAGCTTTTTAAATAATTCACTGATGTTTTTTCTTAGAGTTATGAATATTTAAAGTCATATGATACTGAGATAATCTAGCATAAGATCCCTCTCAAAGAAAACTAGAAGCCCTTTAAACATAAATGGTGCAGAATAAACCTTGTACAACTACCCGTGGTTGAGAAAGAAATTAAGAAAATGTATGATGCTGGAATAATAGTCCCTCTGAGATACTCAGAATGGGTTTCAAATCTTGTATCAGTGAGGAAGTAAATGGGAGAAATTAGGCTATGCATAGACGTCAGAAATTTAAACAAAGCCTCCTTAAAGGAAAACTACCCTGTACCAAAAATGGATCACATCTTACAAAGGGTAGTAGGATCTAAAAGAACTTCTTTGCTAGATGGTTTTTCAGGATACAATCAAGTAATGGTACACCTAGATGATCAACACAAGATAGCTTTCACTACACCCTGGGGTACCTTCATGTATGTTAAAATGCCTTTTGGGTTAATGAATGCTAGTGCCACCTTTAAAAGAGCCATGTACATTTCTTTCTTAGAAGAGATAGGTCACTTCATTGTGATATACCTTGATGACATCACAGTCTACTCAAAAATAGATGAAGAACACCTAGATCACTTAATAAAGGTCTTTGAAAAATGTAGAAAGTATGGTTTATCTTTAAATCCCAAGAAAACTTAGTTTGTCCTTCAAGAAGGAAAACTTTTAGGCCACATCATATCTGAAGAAGGAATCAAGATTGACCCAAAAATGATTTAGGGAATATTGCAAATAAATCATCTTAAGAATATCAAAGAACTGCAATATTTCATTGCAAAGATAAATTTCTTAAGAAGGTTCATACCAAACCTTGCAGAACTCCTAAGAAACATTACAAACATGTTGAAAAGAGAAATAGGAGTCAAATGGACCATATAAGCAAAGCAATCCTTTGAACTGGTAAAACAAGAACTTACCCAAACACTAGTTCTAATTAGCCCTGATTTTACCAAAGACTTCTTCATGTTATCCTTTCCATCAGAACATACAGTTGTTGCCATCCTATTGCAGAAAAAATATAAAAGTACAAGAACAACCTATTGCATTTTTCAACAAGACATTAAGAGATGCACCTCTGAAATACAACATAATGGAGAAACAAGATTTTTCCTTAATCAAGGCATTGAAATATTTCAGAGTTTACATTCTGCACTCACACATCATTGCATTTGTGCCTCACATAGTGGTAAAGGACATCTTAACACAAGATCCTGATGGAAAAAGATGTAAGTGGATTGTTGTTATATTAGAATATGATTTAGAAATAAAGCCCACTAAACTAATCAAAGGACAAGGACTGTCTAAACTCATGGCTGAAACAAATTTTCAAGCATTGGACATGAATATATTGATGCATTAGATGAACAGGAGGAGTTGGAAAATCCACTTATTGAAGAAACATTTCTCAATTCATCTTGGTATGCTAATATTTTATATGTGCTTTTTAATCTTAATGCTCCTCCTAGTTTGTCTAAAACATAGGCTCGATTCTTAAAATTAAAGGTTGTAAACTACTGCATTTTAGATAAAGTTTTATATTGGAAAAATTCTAGTGGTATATTGCTTAAATTTTTGCCTGAGGATGATGCAAATAAGATCAAGCATGAGTCTCATGAAGGAGAATGTGGAGGCCACCTCTATTGGAAAACCACTGTCAACAAAATCCTTAGAGCTGGTTACTATTGGCCCACCCTCTTTCAAGACATCCATAAAATGGTAATTCCTTCCATAAATGCCAAATCTTTGAAGGAAAGAGAAAACTGTTGTCATTAGCTTTGCATCCTATTTTTGTTGAAGCTCCTTTTCAACAATGGGGCCTTAATTTCATTGGAGAAATTCATCATGCCTCCTCTGCCCAACACAAATGGATCCTCATTGCAACTGACTACTTTACAAAATGGATAGAGGCCATCCCTTCTAGAACTTCCACAGACTCAGTAATCATCAAATTCCTTGAAAACCACATTTTGTCTAGATTTGGTTGTCCTCGAAATATTATCACTGACAATGTTGTTGCTTTTAGATCCAAGAAAATGGTGGATTTTTGCCACAAATATCAGATTACATTGGGACATTCAACATCTTATTACCCTCAAGTTAATGGGTTGGTTGAATCCTCAAACAAAATTTTGGTGAACATCATCAAAAATTTGTTGGAAGAGAACAAGAAATCATGGCACAGTAAACTAGTACATGCACTATGGGCAGACAGATTAACAAATAAAAAAATCAATTGGAATGTCTCCCTATCAGCTAGTGTATGGAGTAGATGCAATTTTTCCAACAAGTTTAGGGGTGCCAGTGATGAAGCTCATCCAAGAAGCACAATTTGAAGAAAATGGCATGGTAAGAAGAATAAACCAGACTGTCCAGCTACAACAAACCAGAGAAGAAGTATACAACAGAACACAACAAGTACAGGAAAACATCAAGAAGCTATATGATAAAAGAACCAAGGAAAATGATTTCAACATTGGTGACAAAGTGCTGAAGTGGGACTCAAGAAGAGAAGACAAGGGTAATCATGGAAAATTTGAAAATCTATGTAAAGGTCCATATATCATCCATTCTGCATAATGTAACAACGCATTTTTCTTACAAAAAATGGATGGAACATGATTATTCATAGGTCCTGTAAATGGTAGGGTGCTCAAGCATTATTTTTGTTGAAAAATCTCAGTTTGAAGCTTCCTTCATTGTATATAACATTTCTTGAATAAAAGATCAGAAAAATAAACATCAAGAACAAGGAAAAGAAGAAAAGAGGGCAGGTAAAAAGAAAAGGTAAAGCCCCATACCAAAAAGAATATTTCTGAAAGTGTGCAAGTCCAAATGCCACTACTTTTGAGAAAAGAAAGTCTTGTTCAGTCATACAGCCTAATCATGATTGAACAAATTTTAAATTTTTATTTATAAGTTAGAAAAAGAAGATTTGAAAAACTGTCTAAACTTGGCTTATCAGTAGATTAGATTAGGAAAAGATATTGGTTCCAATGTTCAAATCCGAACCAAGAAATAAAGAGAGGGATGAATGAAAAATTCCAAATTATAGCCCTCAAGTTTAGTTTTACCTTTTACAAAAATAAATTCAGTGTGCAGCTTGTCTAAAATTCCACAACTCGTGACAAATCAAAATGCTTAATCTTGTTTTGGTCATGCTTTCAATTTCATGTTTTTAGATTAGAGAATGAAAAATTGTCAAACTGGTTAATCTTGACAGATAAGTAGATTAGGTAGAGAATAAAATAGCTCATCAGTCTAATCTGAACCTTTGGATGATATAAGGGTAGAGGTAGATAGTTTTTTCTTTCAAAAAGAAAAATGATTTCAAGGGTTTGCCAATCTAAAAGCACCCAAATGAAGAAAAAATGCTAGGAAAAGTATGAGGGGTAGGTAGAAGTAAGTTACAGAAATCATATCTTTCAGATCTTAAAATGTTACAGCTTCAAAATAACAGTAGTAAATCAGCAATTAAAGAATGAGGAATCCGCTAAGTATAATCAAGGCACTAGTCTACAAATTCCAGAGATTTGATCTCTGAGGTTCTTAACACCTCCTAAAGGAGCTTCCCTCCCCAGCTGGAGCCACTGTTGTCCTCTTTTATTCTACGGTTTCACTAGGTGACTATGGATTTATTACAATCAGCTAAATAAAGCATTCTTTTCCTATCAGCTATCTTTAGAAATCTCACTACCTTCATCATTTTCATAAAACATTTTTCAATATCTCTCACTTTGTCTTCTCAAAGTCACCCTGCTACTCTAAAAAAACTCATTTTGGGCTTATTTCCTTCATTTTCATCCTTCTTCCCATCCTAAAGTCTCATTCTCTCATTTTCCCCACATAACACCCATTTTCATCTCCCAAAAACCTCATTAACCCCCCTCACTTTCACCCTTCTCCCTTATTTGCACTAAAACAATGAACTTAAAATCCTTTTTTGCATTATTTTAAATAAAAATTTAACCTTTTGGGACCCATTTTTTATATTGAAACTCTGTTTTTATATAAAAAACCCGCCCCTTTATACATATTAAAGCCCCTGCTTTAATGCTTTTAAACCCTCCCATTTTCCTTATAAATAAATCTTTCCGCTTATTTTATTTCCCCTGGGCTCCACTCTCCACCAAACCCCGCGCCACAAATAAAATTCCGCCATATGTCCACTAGGACCCCACTCCCTTTGACTTGCCCATTGCTCCCAAAGCTCCCTACCACCGTTGATCTCATCCCCCAAGATCCAACAAACGACAGCGCATATCACAAATATATATGCGCAAGGGTTAAACAAATCCCAACCATGCAAAATGGTTAGTATCCCTCTGCCATGTGTCGCCCACTATATGGAATCGCGTCCGCTCCTACAAAACCATTAACCGCTCCTCCTCCTATGTGAAAACCACTCTCCCCCCTTCACACCAAATCAAATACTACCTCATCCAATTCGAACGATCCATAGCCCCGTGACTCTGCGATGAAGCCCCGACCTGCCATTAACACCGTTGCACCACTCCAGGAGCCCACAAACCCCAAAATAATCACATAAAAGCCCCTCAAAGCAGGTTTTAAATTAATTTGTTGCTTTATTGTGTAGGTTTCATGGCAGGAATGTGAGAAATGCATTTCAAGGGTCTGAAATCATTTAAATGAGTGATCTATATGACAATCCAGAGACTTGTTTTATTTTTAGGAGGATCAGAAGCATAAAATCAAGCATAATCATCGATAAATCATGATCATTGGTGGTTATCTAAACCCTCCAACAGCATAATATTCCTACCCTGCACAGTAAAATACAAATAGAGATGCAAGTGAAGGAGAAAAAAATTCAGAAGATTGTGACAGTGAAGATCAAGGGATTAAGGATAATCCAAGGGTTTAAGAAGGTTAAAACAAAGTTAAAGGTGCAAGCACAGAAATATCAAAGTAAGAAAAAAAAACAGAGATGAGTACAAAGGATTAAAAATATTAAATCAAGGATTAAGGGAAAAATAAAAAAGATTAGCCACAGAGCAGAGGAAAAGACAGTGAGGCAGACAGTTAAAGGATAAATCCAAGTTTTAATACCCAAACAATTCTTAAAGGATAAAACAAAGGTAGATAAACACAGAGGCAAATTCGAATGATCAGATCAAAGCATTTACTTCTTGAAAGGACACATTTGGACACCTATAGCATGTTTTCTTTCAATAAAGACATCAAGAGTTATTAAGACAGTCAGAGATATTTCTCATCTACCGAGCAGTTATTGAAAATTTTCTTGAGAAAGCCTTAAAGTCAAATATTTCCAAAAAGTTAGCTCAAACAGTTAAGTTAGGAGTTAATATTGGACTAAGTATGTCTTAGATATTTTGCCTTTGGCTTTGCATGGTCTCAAAGGTCAAAAACATGTTAAATCTGTAATAAATAACATCTAAAACCCTAGCTTAGGACCACCTCCTTATTTTGCAGATAAATACTGCATGTATTAGTCAATTTTAGTGTTGGTTGGTTGGTTGGTTGATTAGTTTCCTAATTGCTGGTTGTTGAGCTAGTTGGAGAGTGCTAGGCTGGATTTCAGAAAGCTTTGAGTAACAGAGATCTATTGTACTAGAGTAATGTAACTATTTTGAACATCAGTAATACAAGCATGTTCATAGGATTCTTGATCTATGTTAATGGTGAAGTGTTCCTTCTTTGTCAATGTTTTCCTTCTGTTTTCCATTCTGTCCATTATTTCTCTGATAAAAGAACAGAAATTTTATATTAGGATATGTTGTCTTGGCACCCTAATATTGTCTGAATTATTTATCATAATGTTTTCTTCTGCAAGGTCTGATTAGAGAATTCTTAATTTCTTTCTGGTTCCACCTAGCTTGTTGTCTTGAAAATGATTTAATAGAGTCAAGCCAAAGAAGTCTATGGTATGCCCTGTCCTTTGGTGTAGCTTGAAACATTGTTTTTAAGGCCTTTATTTGAAGTATACTTAGCAGATTCCAACCAGGGAAGTCTATGGTATGCCATGTCCTCTGCTTTGTCTTAAACTATTGCTACAAAGGTATTTAGAGTGTTTGATTATAGAAGATAGGTTTAGCTTTCTCTTTAGTTACACTCATTGTTATCTTAAATGTTTTATTTGTCTGAAAGTAATCTTAGGATTGTTGGATTGTTGTCTTAAAGGTTTGGTTATTAAAGTCTGGCCAAAGAAGCCTATGGTATGCCCTGTCCTTTGGTTTGCCTCAAACAGTTACCTCAAAGGCTTTTCTTGTTGAAGTAGAGTTAAAATATTCTTAACTGACTTTTAGTTTTGTTGTCTTCACAAATTATTATCATTTCATATGCCATCTAATCTATGAGATCCACTTGATATAGTTAGCTTTCCCTATGAAAACCCTTGCAGAGTTGATGAACAATTAAATCCTTTTATGAATCCATAGACTAATGGATTAATATTTCTCATGGTCTATCTCTTCAGCTAAAAAACTCCCTCAATTAATCACACCATTGATCTATCAACCTATCAATCAATCAATCAAAACAAACAAGTCCTTAGAACTTCATAACTAGCCTAACATCATAAACAAAAGCACAAAGACATATCATCTATAAGCAATTACATAGAGAGATCCATCTCTGAGTCCAGGAAGGCTAGGTCCTATGATTCCAAAGTGGTTCTGATGTGGATCCCTATAGAGTTTGTTCTTTCCAATCTTGAAAATCACGGGGAGCCAACACTTGCCATGAGAAATTTTACCTAATGATAGTTATACCTCTCTATGACAGCAAAACCAACTCTAAATGAAAAGGAGAACGATGGATTGTGTGCTTTGCAGTGTGAACATTTGGGGATAGTGAATAAAAAAAGTGAATTATGACACATACTCGTGATCTATCAAGACTCTAACCCATGATTTAAAAAAAAAAGGACCGTTATTAATAGTTTTTCGTAGTGAAATAGGTGGCATAATTGACATATTTTCTACGGAAGTTTCGGGAACTTTCATAGCAAATATTATATTTTCATAACTATACTTGATACGAATTCTAACAAAAGTGGCTAAATAAAAATCATGAAGAAGTGTGAGACCAACACAAAGGATGATTTAGATCTTTCCTCATACTGTGGAGCCCACTTAGACTTATGTTTACTCTACACACTATCTAGGTGACCAAATTGACATTTTGTACATATAATATCTATTTTTAGAAAATTTAACAACCTAGCTAATTTGACAAATTAGCCCCAAACTATCTCTAAGCGTTATCAAGGATAAAAGTGGCTCCAATGGGGATGTTTTTTCCCCTATGGTGCAGCAAAGAACCAACCTACCAGATGCCTTATTCAAACATTAAAAATTTATGACATCATCTCCAAGTTCTTATGGCCTTCACTTTGGGCTCAAACACGTTGAAGAGATCATCCAAACCTGCAAATTTGAAAATGAAAAATGGAATATGTACAATGATGTTTTTCCATACTGAATCAAGAGGAATAATGCTTGAGAAACCTGCCATTGACAGACCCTCCTTTACAAATTTGAAAATCCATCTCTTGCAATATAAATTTATTATTCCCATGGTAAGCTAAGATCTTATATGGATCTTTCCATAGGTTCTCAAACTTGCCATGTTTTCATTTGTCTTCAATTTGAGTCTCCCATTTCAAAACCACATCATGTATATTTGAATCTGCTTCTTTTTTCTTTTTTTCAAATGTATTTTAACCCTATTTTGGTATTTTTGATACTTGTTGTATACTTTATCTCTTTTTTCCTGCAAAGTCAGCTGATTGATCCTCCGTTGAATTGCATTTGGTTCTTCCTCCAATCCTTGCAACAATTTCATCACTGCAACTCCAAGGGAGCTAGGAAACACAACCTCAATCCCATAAACCAACTCACAAGGAGAAACCCCTATGGTTTTTTTGGTGTAAATTCAGTCATCCCAGAAGGAAAATTTAAGTTTCAAGTGAAATGACCTCTTGTTTTCCTGCAAAATTTTCTTGATAATTCTGACTAGGCTCTTGTTTGATGACTCAACCAAGCCATTACCTTGAGGGTAATAAGTTGTAGAATGACCAAGGGTGATATTATACTCATTACAAAAATTCACCATATTCTTTAATTTAAAGGCCTGAGCGTTGTCGGTGATTATTTTCATTGGACAGTCAAATCTACTTTCCAAAAATTGTATGATTACTAAATATGTGGCTTGTCTTGTAGGAATTTCTTCAATCCACTTTTTAAAATAGTCGGTGGAAGTTATGATCCACTGATCCTGGTCTCAAGATGCGGGATGTATTTCCCCAATAAAATTCCAACCCTCGCTATTGGAAAGGAGCTTCCACAAAAATGGGTTTCAAAGGTAATTGAAGCAAATTTCTTTTTCCATCAAAGATCTGACATTCTTGACAAGCAGCAATTTTCTTATACACATAGTTGAACATTGAAGGCCAATAAAAACTTTCTTTGAGTATTTTATTTACTGTTTATTTCCAGTAATGATGACCCCCACAATCACCTTTTTGAAATTCCTTAGTCACTTTCTCAACTTCATCTTCCAGTAAACAATTGAGAAGTATCCCACATGTGTCTTTCCAGTACAAACATCTGTTCAAAATGCAATGCCTCATTGATTTCATCTGGTCAAATCTGGATTTTGACTTTGCTAATTTAGGAGGATCTCTATGATTATGGAGAAACAAAATAACGTATTTATACTAGTCTGACATTGTAAATATTTCTTCAATAGGGAACAACTCTTCATATGCCATTACATCTTAATTTTCTACTATAATATTAATGCCTATACAGTCAAAATTGGATTGAGTCATCAGCTTTTCCATTACTTGTCATTTTACCAATTTTCTTAGCTTGACTTACATATCATATTCCAATATAGTAGAAATCCAGTTGTTGCTCTTACCATCTGGATCAACTTGGGTTAATATATCTTTTACTACAACATAAGGTACAAAAGCAACAATATGTGAATGGATGACATATGCCCTGAGATATTTAAGTTTTTTAACCAAATAATAAGCTTGCTTCTCCATAATTATATACTTCAATTCAAAATTCCCAAGTTTCCTACTGAATAATCAAATGGGTTGTTCATTACCTTGTTGTTTTCTCTATAACAATGCTCTTGCAATGGTGTGTTCCAAAGAAAAGGTAAAAACCAGAAATTATTTTGAAAAATCAGGGTTAATGAGTATTGGAGCTTGAGTAAGAGCCTTATTGATTTCTTAAAATGAATGTTTAGCCTCTGTTTTCCACTTAATATCATATTCTTTCTTAAGCATATTTGTAATATGTTTCACAAATTTTTCAAAGTTAGGAATGAATCTTCTTAAAAAGACCAGCTTGCCTAAAAAACATTGAATTTCCTTTCTATTTCTAGGAACATCTATCTTCTGAATAGAAGAAATCTATTTGGATCAATCTTAATCCCTTCCTTTGGTATTATATGACCCAATAATTTTCCTGTTGTCAAGGCAGAAACACTTTTTGTAAGGTTTAAATAAATACCAAATTTTCTGTATTTTTTAAGAATTGTTTCCAAGTGTTTGAGATGTTCTTCTTCTTTCTTTGAGGAAATAGTAATGGCATCAAAATATACAACTACAAATTTGTCCCTTTCTTCTTCAAATGAAATGTCCATGGCCCTCTGAAAGATTGCCCCTGCATTCATGAGTCCAAAATGAATCTTTTCATACATAAATTTTCCCCAAGGCATGGCAAAAGTCATCTTTTCTTGGTCATATAGATGCACTAATATATGGTTATACCTTGAGAAACCATCTAACATTGACATCCTTTATGATCCTACTATGTTCTGTAATATGTGATCCATCTTTGGAAGAGGATATTTGTCTTTTAGTGAGGTCATATTTAAGTTTCTAAAATCAATACATATTATGATCTCCCCAGTTTTCTTCCTTACAAGTACCAAGTTGGCCAACCACCTGGAAAACCTCAATGGTACTATGATCCTGGCTTCAAACAAATTTTTAATCTCTTTTTCAATTAATGGCAGAAGTAGTGGATTAATTCTCCTCAACTTTTGTTTGAAAGGATTTTCATTTTCCTTTATTGGTGTTGTATGTTGGATGATACTTGGATCATACTCTTTCAAATATTCATAACTTCATGTGAGACATCTATGTATTTCTTCATCAAATCAACATATTTCAATTTTACCTCAGAAGAAAGGAATTTGGAGAACTTGACACACTTAGGATTTTCTGCAGTACCAATATTACAGTTTTCAACTTCTTCGTCAT
Source organism: Pinus albicaulis (assembly GCA_034641835.2). Taxonomy (NCBI): domain Eukaryota; kingdom Viridiplantae; phylum Streptophyta; class Pinopsida; order Pinales; family Pinaceae; genus Pinus; species Pinus albicaulis. The sequence goes on from CM076572.1 coordinate 667,589,553, forward strand.
CATATTGTATCTTAGGATTCTTGGCTATATCATTTTGATCAAAAAAAAATTCAAGTGGAATCATCCCTTCAGGAATACAATTATTTTTCAGTTGGATGACCTTTGTATTGGTTTTAGCTTCAACAAACATATTTTTTCTATCAATTTGAGTAGTTTCAAATTCTTCATTCAACTCCAGAAATTTTTTGACCTATTGATCATTTTCAAATACATGTCATCTTTTTATATTTTCAGGGATGCCTAGTCTAATTTTTATTTCGATTTCATGTTTATTACTGGAATGAATGGGGACTTTGAATAGGTTGGTTGAAATAGCCAAGGAATCTGCAATACCATTCTGCTCTCTAGGCCTTATTGTAAAATTGTATTCTTTAAAATTTTCCAGCAATTAAAGAATTAAAATTTTGTATGCTCTCATTCTAACATCTTTGGTTTGATAGGTGCCATTTACTTGTTTAATAACCAACTCAGAGTCACCATAAACTGAAATATTTTGAGCCCGTAAATTTTTCAATATTTCTAAACCCAAAACCAAAGCTTCCTACTCTTCCATGTTATTTGTGCAATCGAAATTGATTTTGTAAGAGCATAACTCACTTTCATTTCTTGGGTTGATTATCCAAATGCCTGCACTTGCTCCATCTCTTCTAGCAGCACCATCAAAGCTCATGTGTCACCAACCTTCACTGTCAATTTCTTCAACCTGCTTCCTTTTTTGTGTATGTTGATTTTCTATTTCATCAATTACTTCATTGAAAAGCATAGATGATCTTAACTCTATTTCCACTGCATAAACTAGGAAATTTTGAGGTTTATCTTTGTTTTTTACCATATATGCCACTCTAGGCTCTCTATATAATCTTCTTTTCTCACCAAAAACAGGGATAATGGCGTAGGACATGTCCATTTGCATGGTTCCCTTGATTTTGGTTTCCCAAGATCTAGATAATATCATACCGAATTTTGGTGGAATATCTGCTACAATTGTGTCCATCACTACACTTTTAACAGGGATCTCAGTTAGACAAAAAACCACATCTTTGATTAAGCCTATAAACTGAACTCTCTTAGAATCAAATGAGAATAAATCATTGTATGGTCTATTTATGTCCAACCCCAATCTTTCCATGATGAATTTTGGCATTAAATTGTGAGATTCACCTAAATATAACATGTCATTATGTAATGGCATGTCATGTATATTCAAACTTACATAAAATGGTGGCACTTGTTCATTTTGCTTATATTCCACTCTAGGTCCTAATAATATAGTAGGGTGATCTTCTTGCACATTTAGAGTATCAGAGGGTCCATCTTGACTGTTAAGAATTTTCACAATTTGATTCTTGTATTCTAAAATTTTTATTATTTCTCCAAAGGGGACAACAATTTTTATTTTTGAAATATCATTTTCTAGGCTAAAAATTGGTTGATATTTTTCAATTTCTTTCCTAGAAGCATATTTCTTTTATTCAGCAACTTTTGTACCATTTGTTTTCTTAGGTTGACTCTTATTGGCATTTAAAGGGGCATTCATATTCCTTAAGTTATATTGTTTTTGCATCTCAAAAATGGCATGATGATATCCTTTCAGGTATTCTGATTGTTTTTTAGTTTCATAATTACATATGTCATTATTGGGTTCATCATGCTCTTCCTTTATTAAAAACATCCTTGTTTCATTCTCATCCCAACAATGAATGATGTTTTTTTGAATTTCTGGTTGCATTTCCTTTTCATCTACTAGATTTTTATGGAAAGGGGGTCTAACTTGCTGATCAGGTTGGTTTCTTTCTTCTCTTGGTCTTTGTTGAATATGAGGTCTTCTAAAATTTGGATTTATTATCTGTGGTTTTGATTGTTCAACAGGGGGAATTATTTCCAAGTGTTATTTATCCCTAAGATTTTCCATGGTTTTCATCATACTATCAAATTTTACATCTGAAGATGTAGAAGGATGGTATTCCTCCTTTACTCTTCCTTTCCCAGCCTTTGACCTTTTTGCTGCAGCCATATTGACCTCCACCTTAACAGCATCATTTTGCATGTCAACTAAAGTGGCAGATTCCCTCTCTCTCAACAAAATGGAAAACTCATAATCAAAAGCTTCAGCATAATGCAATTGGGCAGCCCCTGGGGGAGGTTTTATATGAGCAAGAATGGAATTATAAACTTTGTTAAACCTCCTTGAAAAATATTGCACTGATTCATTATTTTCTTTCTTCAAATTATTATATTCAGTCAATGCTTGAACAAGATTAACCTTACTTCCTCATTTCCTTCAGAAAGTGTCTTCTAATTGATCCCAGTTCTGTATACTTCTTAGGGTTATAGATTTAAACCATTTTATGAATTCACCAATGAAACTATGTACAAACAATATCATCTCAACATCTTCGTCATCCACCTACTCTAGGTATATAAAATCATTAAATTGGTCAAAATGTTGTTCTGTAGTGATTCTCTCCTCACCTCCAAATTTTTTTTTTCTAGTAGAATATCCATATGGCAGATCATGAAGTTGGGCAGGCAAGACAAGAGGGGCATATCTGGCAGGGCCTACGGGAGGAGGAGGAGGAGGAGGAGGAGGAGGAGGAATTCCTGTCATTGAAGAAGTGACAACATTAATTGTACTAGAAGAAGCTATAACAGGTGAGGTAGCTATCAAACTAGTAAGGGTAGTAGTAACAACATATGTGATTGTAGTAAACTATGTTACAGGGACCTTCAACTCAAAAATAAAAGAACTTCATTTAGTTAAAGGGATACAAGATTTTATTTTCAACATAAATTCAAAAGGATCAAGTTTCTTTAATTTTTTCCAAGGAATCCTATTCCAATGACAATCCTGATGTGACATTTTCCCAAAATCCTTATTTATCTTCTTTGGAAACGATAGATGTGGTGTCTACCACTAATATTTGTAGATCTAGTACAATTTTTGTTATTTCATTTTCGAATTTAGATTTAAAAAGTCTTTGCTCAAAATTTTCATCAAACTTTATGTATTCAATACTTTGAAACCCTACAGAGGGTAAAGATGAAGTCATTAATAGATATGGAGTATCTTATTTTGATAAGCTACCATTTCCTCTGAGAATTTTCTCTAGATCATCAACTATCTTCGATGGATCTGAATCTAGATTGCTTCTCATGTAAATCTTCTTGGGAGCCAATTTTAAGTTGAATATGTGAGTGGAGTCACCAAGTCTTTTGGGCAAAGCTACCCTAAGGCCTGGGTTGATTGACCTAATAGAGTGGAGGGCATGTCATCACAAGAAGCACTCTAATTATCATTTTTTATGATGAACTAGAAAAATGAGGATTGTGGACCTTACCCATTTCTCCTTTGTTTGAGGTTGATCTCGTAGGGTGAAAACCCTCTACTACTCCTTGTGCTCCAGAATTTGAAAATATGTCAAGAACAAGCACACAAACTAGTTGCAAAGCATATATGACCTAGATGTCAGCATGTTAGCATATATAATCTCATAAAGATAACATGAAATAAACTATTCAAGATCGTTAAACATGTATTATAAACAAATAACACGTAAACATCAGGAAAGGATGGTACTTCTTTTATTGATAAAATGTACATAAAAAGTGGAGAAATCACCTGAGATCTGCCATGGCCTTGAGAAAAACCATCCTCCGGGTTCGTCCAGCCCTAGCCTCACAAAGCTTCTTCCATAAATGGTGCACAAAGGACGTGACATACAATGAGGGTGATCATCACAAGGAAAAAAGGGTTTCCTGAACCTAGGAAGTGCAGGAGGCATAGGGGAAATATCAGACTTGATCAGGGCTATAATAGGCTATAATATCAATAATATTCTCTCTCTAATCCCTTAGGCCATTCCCTTGAGGTGTATTTATACTTCCCCAAATTAGTTTTTTCAATTGGGGAACAGTTAGGCCACGGGCTGGGGTACTTAAGTTATAGGAAAAACCGTAGACCCCACCTCTTTAATACAAGTATTATATATTTTTAATATTTTAAATAGCATATGCAGGTCATCTATGGATGGACCCGCGTGTGCACGTGGAAAAAATTGGACAGAGTCGCGTATGGATTTTAAAATATTGTTTTTTAAGAAGTGTGACCAAGTCAAAATGGAAGGGTTTCCCAAGGCCAATGCATAATTCATCAAGTATATAGAGTTGATAAATGATGCTATAACACATGACCCCTAATATATGAGATCAAAAGGGATACATGATGGCCAAACTATATTATGTGCATAGAAATAACTTTGCAAGGACTAGAGAGGACTTCACTAGATTTCAGCCTGCCAAAAATCAGTGATAGAACTCAGAAAGAGAGCTCATATCTAAGGCGAGAATACCCATGCTTAGTGAAAGAAAAGCATGTTTGCATACCAAGTATGGAGCAGCTCCAATATATATACAAGCATAGCTGAAATGTAAAGTACATAGTGAATCATTTGATCACTGCTCGGAAGTACAAGTCAAAATCATGTCCAAGTATCACATATAAAAGACTAATCAATGATGCTGCATAGATATCTAATCACTGAAGTCACAACTTAATCTCCAAGTACCAAATCATAAGTGGTGGAAAAATGGTACAACACGCAACTCGAGTGCCAACATATAAGATGATGTTGTGATGAAACTACAACATATAAGGGTGGATGGTGTCACAGGCAGAAAACTAAAGGAGATGTCAAAGTGAACCAAAACATGTTGATGCAAAACTGAGGTCTTCACCAATCACCATGGCACAATTCTACACAATGGGAATAAATGAGATGAGACCAACCATGTGAGAAATTGTTTGATTACCGGTCATTGATGTATACCGTTAACAAACACGAGACAACTCACTGATAATGATAATGAGTGTCAAGGTGCCCCAATACAATCTAAAAAGTGCGAATAAATGAGTTGAAGTCGAGCACTTGAGAGAATCTACCAATCAGGAGACATTGATGTATTATCACTATTGATAGCAAAGGAGTCTTCCACTGATGACTACAAACCCTAAGGTACTAACAAAAGGACTCTAGATCTTATTCCCAGAGAAATGAGTCAGAGTCGATGGGAAAATATCTGCTGGAAGGAAGGCATTAAGGCATCCCACATCAGTCCATCATGAGTGTAACCCGCAAGAAAATATTTGGAAGGAATCGGATGAAGCAAAGTGAAGTAACCAGCCCAAAGTACGTTTTCAGCATGCATAAAATGTAGCTAGCGCATAGCAGAAACCCTCTGAACCAACCAATAATGAAATTTGACAAAGAGGCAAGATATCCACCGATAGGGTCAAATAGAAATCAAGGTACTACATGAATCCTAGGGGTGATAATGTAACCTAAAGTCGAACACAAGGGAAACAACTCAGTCAAAGATGCATGATGTTGATAAAATGTTGAGCACAAGGTCACCTATCAATGATGTAAATAGGACCAGGGTGTAGCTCTAGGTTTACACTCAGAGAAATATGTTGAATTCAATAAGAGACAAACCACAAGAAAGAATTCAATGGAGACCTTCTCAAACTAGCACGAGCAAAGTACCAAATAGTTGATGTGATAGAACAAGACTCGAAAAAACCAGGATGGCCGACTGAAAAATGAATGAAGAGACACTGCAGAAAGGCTGACTCGGGTTAACTTCCCTTGAACAAAAACATGACTCATTTTGACTATGGAAGAAAATGATAACTCTGTATAAGTTTTTTATGGCTTCTCCTAAGTCAAAAACTAAAACCGTCCCAAATGGACAAAAGACTTATCATTTTTGTGCTTTGTTCAAGGGCGACACAATTGATTCTGTAGCTACCATCAAATATGGAAGTATTGTCCTGTTCCCGCTCTTTTTTCAAATATTTGATTTTTTTGTTTTTTTCATATTTCAAAGCCTGAAAAAAGAATAAAAGAATTCCTATAGTACAATGGATAGAACAAGTGTTGATAAATATATGCTCTAGTTCTTAGGATAGGAACAATCCTATGCTCAATGCAAGGTGGTGAAAACTGGTAAGTGACACTCAAAGGAATGTTCCATCCATGGGTAAAGGTGTCAAGTTAATAAGGCTAAGTGATTGCATGGTTAACTTTGTAGAAATACATGGTCAAAATATGGCTTAAAAATGAGTCCAACTGAAGCCGGCTAAAGGCCAAGATAAACAAGTGGTCAACATGCAATGCAACAATACAACTCGATAACAAAATGGGAGCCTCTAAGGTATATGGCCAGAATAAAAATAGCGAAGAAGAAGAAGAATGAAGCTTCAACACATAATTCATGAAGAAACTAAAGAGGACTCTCGAGCCTACACAAATTGAAACATGGACGGAAAATGCTAGCAAGGAACTAACTATGAATCCCATGTAAAGGATGGCTCTACCATCATATCATGATTTAAAAATTGGCAAGTGAAATTGATTAAATAGTCATAATATGATGGGGTCAACCCTATGGAAAGTGCTAAGAATGGAGGCTAGTATGCATAAGTGCAACGAAAAGTGAATTTCCTAACATATATGCCAGTTTAGAAACAAATACCTGCCATGACAGGCCAGCAGTCATGCATCCAAAGAAAAATTGAAAATATCTCAAATTCACCAGAATGGACCTGAAAATAAATTTTCCCAACACTTACAAGCCAAAAGGTTAAACAGTCTTAAACAAATTCAAAAAATAGACACAAACGAAATTTGTGAAAAAAATTTGAATTATGGGCATAAATAAGCTTTTTGGACTCACATTTTTTCATTTGTGCTATGAAGAAGTTGAGAAAGAGCTCTGGAGAAAAAAAACCCCTTCTTGCAAATAAAACAATCGTCCACCAAATCGATCCAAATTAGTCAGGTAATCCTTATACTCAACTTGTTTGTCAATTTTATTATCATTTCAAGAAAATTTTAGGATTTCTTACCATAGGAATATATGTTTTTTTCTGAAACCCTCTACGTATACACGGATTCGTCATGAGGAACTCACGTATAGATGAGACTGTGTCTGAATGAAGTTGAGTATGCGCAAAGCGGAATTCAAAATTTGATTTCTAATTGGTCAATTGATGAAATGATTCAGGATGAAAATCAGTTGGAGGGAAAGAGAGCACAGTGCCATAGATAATGAGGTCTTGCAAAATCAGAAATCATTGGATATCCTTCGAGGATGCGGATTGTTAAAAAATTTCAAAATTCCAAACATGAAAACTAACACTCGGTTGCTTGAGATGTTGGTGAATTATTAGGATATGGATGAATATTGCTTCATGATAAACCAGATGTTATTAAGAATTGAACTGGAAGACATCTATTCCATAACTGGACTTTCCCGGAGGGAAGAACTAGTTAATTTGCAGGGTAAGCCCATAGGGAGGGCTTAATGTAGATGACTAGGTTCAGGTTTATTGTGTTGAGGGTGCAAAGAAGGTGGGGACACATATCCTAATCAAATATGTATGAGATTTGTACATGAAAATCCTCCTTTTTACCATTTCTAGAGTAGCAGGATCAGCATCCCTTCACCAGGCCTCATGAAACAACATGATTTTAGCAGTGGATTGCTTGACCACACTCTATGATTGGCGCACAGCCTTATTGGAAAATATGAAGAAACAATTGACTTCTATCTGGAAAGAAAAAACAAAACAAAAATGGATATGGTACCATTTTGCTGACATTCTTCTTTGAAAGAGTCCCAGGGCTTTGTCCCAAGATCATATCAACCATCAGTAGCCCTCGTGATCCACGAATAGCTAGATGGGTAGAATTGATGAAGAGATTAGGGGGAGGTGAGGTCCCCCGAACTACATCGGATGATGAGTTCTTACAGTGGCAGGGAGAAAAAGTCATCGCAGTATAGGACTATCCCTACGCTGGGATGGATTTTAGAGCAGATCCAGATTTGATTCTTCCACCCGGTGCAACATGGGGCACAATTGATAGGATTGCACAATGATTTTTTGATTATATGATTTTTTTATTTTCAAATTATAAGAAAATTACAAATGTTTTTTATAGGACAATATGACTTACAAAATTTTAATGATCCTGACGCAGACATGGGACCGGTGATACCTGAGGGTTTCCCTAGACACAGGTGTCGCGGAACAGTGGCAGATGACGCTGGATACCCTGGAAGAACACTCCATGCCATTCAGAGAAACTTGGAGATTCTGACTTGCCAAGTACCCATGGCGACCATAGAGGATCTTCCAGAGGCTATCCTGAGACGAGTGGTTGGAGTACCACGTGACTGAGTGTGTTTGTTACACCGCATAGCTACTGCCATTGTGTTCTTCCAGAACACCTAACTTGGGCAGGGCCCTCAAGGATATATTTTAGATTTGATCGAATGACTGTATTATTTTTTGATAATAGGCATGATCAGGCATAAGCCCTAATTTTGCAGGACGTGATGGTCCAATTTTTGTATGTTTTGAACACACTCTGATATATATATATATATATATATATATATATATATATATATATATATATCGATTTTATATTATGTGATTGTCCCAAATGTATAATGATGAATGATGTTTTTGATATTTTTAAAGTATTGAATGATTAGTGTTCTAATCAAGTGCTTGATTAGCTAATGAGTCTGCTAACCAATTATCTGATTGAGGAATTTGAATGAACGTAATAAATTGAAATATACGTTGTAACAAACACACTCTCAAAAATAATTGATGCAAAAATGTGTCTCTGACACGGTAAGTGTTGTTTAATTGTGAAACAACCAGTTGTGAATCTAATTAAACTACTAAGGAATCAACACCAAGAGATATTGACTCCGAGAGTAGTTTGACCACTGCAGTGTATTCTGCTACATTTTTTGAAGTAGGACCAATGCATACACTTCTTGAGGCTAACAACTGACCGGATGGATAGTGAATTACCCAAGCCACAGAAGCAAGGTTCCGGGTATGTCTACTAGCACAATCGGCAAAGCCAATATGACTCATCTAATCCAATAATACCAGCGACAGCAGATCAAAATCATCAAAGTCACAGAAAAAATTGATAAACAGAAATGTACAAAAATACAATATATACAAGAAATCAAATGTTAGGCCGAAGCCTAGGCATAATACTTCTTCAGATAGAGCCCATTTCTAGGCTCAACCAGCTTGTTTCCATAAAAATAAAACAAGGCATAAGCTCCCTTTTTTAGGATCTTTTTAACAATAAAGGGGCCATACCACATGGATTTGAACTTGCCTGCCCCCAAGGCATCCTTTTCTTGGGCATAAACCAAGACAAGGTCACCTTCAAAGAAAACCCTAGGTTTGACCGCCTTATTGTACTTAACCTTCACTCGCTTCTTATAAGCCTCATTCATCGTAGCTGCATCTCGGTGCTGCTCATCGAGATGTTCTAGATGAACAAGCCGTTCTTCAAGACTAGAAGTGTCAGGAGGAAGCTCAATTTCCAACTTAAGGGAAGGAATTTTTCATTCAACGGGAAACATAGATTCCAACCCATAAACTAGTTGGAATGGAGTGAAATCAATTTTTGTCTTCACAGACATCTGGTATGCCCAAAGTGTAGGATGCAACATGACATGCCAATTGGATTTGGCTTTATCAATTTTCCGTTGAAGGATATTCTTCAAGGAATTTTTTACGGCTTCAACCTACCCATTGGCCAATATGAAGATGAATGCTCCTGCCAAAAGCCAAATTTGAGAGCCAATTAAGCCATCATACTATTCTGAAAAATGAGTGCCACGGTCAGTGACAATTTCTTTGGGGATACCAAAGTGAGAAATGACTTGGTTGAATAGAAATAGGGTTGTTGTTTCACCATCGTTCGCAAAAGTAGGCATAGCCTCATCCCACTTGGTAAAGTAGTCTACTGCTACAATAATGTACTTATGACCCTTTTTCGAAGCAGGTTACAAGTAGTATAATCAATACCCCACTTTGTGAACAGACCGACAGTGACAACAGGAAAAAGAAGAGCTGGATAAGCATGCATATTCTGAGTATAAACTTGATAAGGATGACACTTTTTTACCACCTCAACACAATATTTAAAAATAGAGGGCCAAAAGCATCTTGCACGCAATATCTTTTGGGCTATAGCAAGTCTAGGCAAATGACCACCACAAGCTCCATTGTGGCAATTATTCAGCACAACCTCAGCTTCTTCGAGATTCAAGCAACGTCTAAGGATCAAATCGACCCCACGGCGATATAGAGTGTCCCCGATAATCAGATAACTTTCAGCTAAGTGACGCAATTTTTGACCCTCGTATTTCCAAAAATCTATTGCAGTCCGAAGATAAACAATGAGATATCCATACCAAGGATCCTGTGAAGAAATGAGATAAATATGTTCATCGTGGAATGACTCTTCATAAACAATATCATCTCCACAGGGAAACTCAGAAATCAACTCCGCAAATACCAAAGACTTCTTGGATTTGTCAGACAAAAATTTAGATCAAACTCTTGCAAAATGAAAATCCATCGATTTTGTTTTCCCCCAATCACTTGCCTACTAAGAACAAATTGAAATGGATTAACTGCCGCTAAAACATAAGTTTTCCAAAGAAGGATATAATTCCTGAGCCACTGGACAACGTGGACAACTGCCAAAGCTAGTTTCTCAATTGGAGAATATCGGATTTCAGGAACCACCAAGCCTCGACTAAGGTAGTAAATGACATTCTCACAAATATCATCATCTTCCTAAACCAGAACCATACCAATGGTAGATTATGCTACAGCAAGATACAAGATGAAATCTCTATTATAATAAGGTGGAATCAATAATGGAGTAGAGTTCAATTCCTTTTTCAAAGCATCGAACGAGCATTGAGCAAAGTCATCCCAGAAGAATGGAACTCCTTTCTTTAACAACCTCATAAATCCCTTTGTAACCTCGGTATAATTCACAATAAATTTCCATAAGAAATTGGCTTTACCTTGTAGACTTTGAAGTTGACGAATTGAAGACGGGGGAGGAAATTGAAGTATTGCCTCAACCTTGAAGGGATCTACCTGAATCCCTTTCGTAGACACGATGAATCCCAACAATCGACTAGATGTGACAGCAAAAACGCACTTATTAGGGTTCAACCGAATTTTATAATAACGACACCATTCAAAAACTTGACTAAGGTGTGAAGGATGATCAATTCTCTTTTGAGAACGAGCAATTAAATCATCCAAATATGCTTCGATAATATGTTTGATGTCATGGGAGGCATATTACATAGCCCGCTGAAAAGTAGCTCCAGCATTTTTAAGGCCAAAAGGCATATTTTTGTAAGAAAAAGTACCCCAAGGGAGTTTAAAGTAGTCTTATGTTGATCTTCAGGACAGATGGTGATTTGATTATATCCCGTGAAACTATCCATGAAGTAGAAAATATCATTCCTCACACATTCATCAATAATTTGATCTATAAATGGTGTGAGGTAATTGTCTTTAGGATATGCCTTATTCAAATCCCTGAAATAGATGCAAACTCAGATCACTCCTTGTTTTTTGTCCACAGGAACTAGATTCTAAACCCACTCGGTTAATGGAACGGGGTATATGAAACTTACCTTTAGCAGCTTCTCAACCTAGGCCTTGATAGTTTCAGCCTTCCTAGGGTTTACCGGATGAAGCTTCTGCCGAATAGGCTTAGTGTTTTCATAGGTCTTAATCTCATGTTGGACAATATATGGATCTATACCAGGAATTTCCTCATATGACCAAGCAAACACATTTCGAAATTCTCGAAAGAGATCGGTGTAAGTCTTAATCTCTTCAAGGGAACATTCAGATCCAATGAAGACATTCTCAATAATGTGGGGATCTCTGGAGATGTTCACAGAGGTAGTAGTAGAAATGACAGTCATGTTCCCTTCAGCAAAAACTTGTGTTGGTGCTAAGGGGTTCAAGACTGGTTGAACAGGACCAGAAGATTGAAGGCTAGACAAACTTGTTTCAACTTCTTAGAAGTCTGGTAGAAAATAGGACTGATGATGCAAATCATCCCACATTCTTTCCACACCATTCATTGCTTCAAGGATGGCCTCTTCAGATGGAAGAGTGGTATGAAGGAAATCCTGAGCATAAGATGAACTAAGATTCCAAGCCGGAGCCACATCTCCATCCAACTCCTCCGGTGAAAGAGAAACCAGAATGGAGTCTGCAGAGTCAACAATATATTGATAGGCAATCTCAGTTGCAGACATAGGAAACTCCATTCCACCCACTTGACCTTTCTCTAATGTGGAGGTAGGAGAAGGCAAGGTCCAAGTGTCTGAAAAGTAAATATTTCAAAATAACTCCCTTCGAGTAGGAACCCTAGAGGATGAGATAGCATGAATATGAAACGAAGAAGGCAGAAGATCAAAAGTACCCTTCAACGATGTATACATTCCAACCCCCAAATTATTAACAGGTTTCTTGGCATCATTCACCAAGGGTATAGTCGATTTAGCAAATGCATTCGGATCTACAGGAGAACAATCCATATAATCAACAGTGACAATCCTTCCTTCGTGTGGAAAACATAAAATGTGAAATAATGAGGAAGCAATAACATCCATCTCATAAATACAGTTTTTCCCCAATAGATGGTTGTAGTCTAGATTTGCATCAACTATCTCGACCTCGATATTCATAGTTTTACCCCAACCACGGATAGGTAAAGCTGGAACAATGCCATGTGGCCTGTGAAAATGACCATCAAACGCAGTCAGAAGACTAGTTGAAGGGATAGCCGAAGGAGATCCAATAGCCTTCCAACATGAGATAGACATTACACATGTGGAAGCACCCTCATCGACTATTGTTCGAAACATATTGATATTCTAGTATGTAGACTTAATCTGAAAAGCCATATGATGAGGGAGTCTCCTTTTAAAATTTGACATGTCAAATGTGATCATAAGAGAATTTTTTGGATCGACAACCTCAATGGCGGTGAGCAATGCACTCCTTTGTGCAGGGCATGATTGGAGTACCTCTAACGTAGACATGGCACAAGTACTTTGAGCCATATATTCTACAATTGAGTATTTTTGGGAAATCTTGGCATTAGGATTGATTATCGTACGCTTTGTATACCCTTTCAGCATCTGAGGTATAGGCTCAATTGCATGCCTCACGATATGGATTGGCTCAGCATTACTAGGAGAACATTTAGCTTTCAAAGACTCAGCATCACCATAATCACGAGATCTCTTAGAGATATATACGTAAGAACTCATCATATATACATTCGATGAATTTTCCCCTTCTTGGTTTCCCCCAGAGGGAGCTTTAGTATTCACATTCGCGCTAGCAGGCAGTTGTTGCCCTTGGGGAAAAGGGTTTATTAGTACATCCTGGGAGCTAGAAGAACCCTGTTGAGCTAACAAGCACTGAGCATCCTGAATTTTCAATTAGAGGTGAGTAAGATGGTCTCCGGTGCATAATTTTCATGGAAACTTAACCTTATTCTTATTGTCCCTCTTACCCTCTCCAACATGATCATTGGATATGTTCGCATTTCCCTAGCCATTGTTGTCTTTCTTCTTATTATTTTGTCCCTTCTTCTTCCCATCGGATTGTTTATTTCCTTTGGGGTTAGAATCCTAAACAACATTAATATTCAAGGGATGAGAAGGATTTGACACTAATGGCGTAACCTGACCAGAAAGAGTAGATTGTATAGACAACTACTACAATTAATTTAGCAGGTTATTCGTACCACTATTGATCGTACTGATAAGTCTGTCAACATGAGGACCAGGCTTCATTTTGGCTAAATATAGCTTGGAGTGAGGAGCATCTTGAAAAATCTTATTAAGGACCCAAGACTGAGAATAGATCAGTTCTAGATGTTGAGCCCTAAAGATAACATGTTCCTCATAAAATTCCCCTGAAAGGCATACATCCTTTGAGATTTCTGGCTGCATAGATTTAAGAAACCGTTCGAGATTGAAATCATTCTAAATTTGGGCTTTAATGAGCCTCTTCCTTCTCCTCCATTCCTGAATATGATCAGAAAGGTGAGTTGCCTTGTCCTGCTAGAAATTGGCCAAGAGATCAGTCTCGGCATCATAACAAACAGGAAACTAAAAATGGTTTAAAAACATAATAGCTAACTCACCAAAACTAGCGAAACTTCTCCTTGTCAACTCAATGTACCATGTTGTTGAGTTCCCAGTTAGGTTCGTTGAAATAGCCTCAACCTAATTGAATCATCGATAAGGGAGTTAGACGAATGCCATAAGTGGAAAATGGTCACATTGTCAGCCAGATACTCACTAATATTCCCTTCAAACTTGGGAATGTCTTAGGGAAGTTTAGTAGGGACCGGAGGCCAACCCATAATATATTGAATAGGATCAGTCGTCAAATTCGATAGATCTGGAACGTTTAAAGTTGCTAGGAAAGGTAAGCGCGGGGGAGCCTAGGAATTACATCCCCCATAGGAAGGATTCCAAACATTTTGAAAAGAATGCCCTGAATTTTTTGAGGCACCAAGTTGCCAGAGATTTTTTGTAGAAAATTTTGAGCCATAAGAGAAACCTTGCGACCCAAGCTTCGGAGAAAGACTCCTTCCCATCGTAGGATTACTATAAATAGGGATATTCCCTCCAATCGAAGTGTTAAAAGAAGAGGAAACCCCTTGATAAGGATTCCAAGAATTGGCGAATGGCGAAAAACCTTGAGAAGTGCCTACGGAAGGGAAAGGAACATTCTCTTTCTGACCAACGAAAAACTGACTCCCTGCTCCTAACCTTGTAAAATCAGGTTCCATCCTAAAAAAGCATTAGAGCTTTGACCTCCGATGAAAGGATTGAATCCTTGATTTTGAGAGGTGAAAAGAAAATATCCTAAGGAAGGGTTTGAATGAGGAATTTTCCCACTTCCAATGGGGAAAACCTGAAATGAAGTTGATCCACTAGCCATAGAAGGAATACGCGCGGAGACAGCTAAAGCAGCAGTGAAGGAGACAGAAGGAATCGCACTAGTAGGCATTCCAAAATAAAATGGGCCAGAATGAGAAGCATATACTTGGGTGCTTCCACTCGTAGATAGAATAGAGGTAGAGCCAAACATAACAGCACTAGAAGTGATTGTCGAAATGGAAATATTACCTCCTCCTTCGACTGAAAGAGTATCATGCACACTTACAGTGCTCATAGCCGAACTTGTGTTCCCATCCATGGCCATAGAAAGAAAGGGATGAGGATAGGGGCTAGCTGGCCTCTGAGAATCAGGCCCAACGTACAAAAGAATGTCTAGAAAACTAGTAAGAAGAGGAGATGAAGGAGTACCAGGAGGTTGAGGAACCTCTTCCACTTTAACTTCTTTTGCCATAAACAAGACTCTAGAGATGAGTGGAGTACTCCTCTCTACAATACCATTAGTACTAGGACCACCCACAAAAACAACAACCCCAGACGGAGGATCACTCTCTATTGCGTTCGAAACTATTGGATGAAAATCACCCACTGAATTGCTCCTATGCCTTCTTGAAGAAGGCTCAGCACTCACTGGAGAAAACCCATTTAGCCTCCTTGATCGAAGAGGCATTTGGTCAACCACTTTTAATAATTATGAGATTAATTAGACTCAAAAATTTAATAAGCTACGGCAATATAGGAGTAAAGAAAACACTCTATCAAAAGCCCCTAAGATACAGTCAATCAAGCAGCCTTCAGGTATTTCTGCTCCGGGTAATTAGGACCGAACACCAAAATACAAGAAAGCGAATAAGAGGACCTTCCCAAAATATTCTGGGGTAATTATGCCCCGGGCCTACTAGCGAAGGTAACAAAAATAGTTACGTTGACCTCCTGACAAAAGCCTTTGCCGGTTCAAGTACCCAAGATTCGCAAGGGCACCCTCCAGAAGTACTAATGAAAGTGATACAGCGCCCGCCTTAGATACCACGGGTATTCCCCCCTGTAGTCACATGTGTAGTCCCTAGGAAAGGAAACTAAGGGCACCAATCTGTATCGGCAGTCGGACGAAACTGTCTTAGGTCAAGATTCAGCAAATAGGAGAGGGGGTATCTCTTTTCTCTACCTTCACTATCCCTTGCACTTAACTCTCTCGAGGTAGAGCTTTCCCGGTCCACTTAACAGAATTGGATTTTACTCATTAATCAACTTTCTACGTTCGAAAATTTTGAGCAACCTTGGAGAGTTAACTTTCCACTCACCTATTCCAAGGCCCTATGACCTATCTATTTGGTGTATAATTAATGACAATACAAAAACCTTCTAGTTCATTTTAATTATATCGCTTTATTTTAAATGGTTGTTACTTAAGTCACAGGTAGATGGAGATGAAACTGATGATTTTTTTCGACGCAAAAGAAATCAATGAAAACTTACTACATGAAAATGCAATATTTTTCTTTCGATGAAATAATATTTCTTAATGGGTTCTACGAAGATATTAATAAACAAAAACTTTTTTTTTATTTTCAGTTATTACTCTTCACACACTTCAAAAAACTATCAAAAAGACTAAAATGCTCCAGTGCAACTAATGAAAAAAATACCAATGATATGCAAATTCTAGGACTACTCACTAAGGAATAAAAAAGAGTTTCTAAATAAGATTGGTTCGATCACTTTGACAGACAAGCAAGGCAAGTCCCAACAAGAACTCATTTGCATACAATGATGCCAAAACAAAATTGATATAAAAGAGAGAGAAATATAAACAAGGACTCCTTTCGAAACAAAGCAAATGAACCAAAACAAGAAACTAACAAGCTACTTCAAAATGGATGAAAACCATAAAAAGAAAACCAAAGCAAAAGAAACGAAAAAAAAAAAAAATTGTTTTTGGCTTTTCACTTTTAAGGAAAATGAGAAAATTTCAATGAGACAAGCACAAAACTACTCAAGTACCAAAATCAAGAAAATGAGCCACAAGGAGACTTCAAAATGCACAAGCCAACTATGCCACTTTTATAGGGGGACTCAAATGAAAAAGAATAAGTAACCAACTCAAGAAACTGACTCAGAACAGTAGCACAAACTTCTAGCAAACAAAAACTTCAAGAAACCAAGAAAAGGCAACTTCAAGATTCACTAGAAGACTAATCCCAAGATACAAGAAAACCAAAGAAGTCAAAGAGGAAAAAACCAAAAAGTGAAGAAATCTATCAGGAAAACACGAGCAAACAAGAAAAGGCTCACTGTTCTGAATGGTCAAAACAACCAAGAACTCTAGGAAGAGGTTGTGGTGCTACTATCCCAATTGAGACTTCACAAAATAGGAAAAACCCTAGAATGACTAGATCTTCACATGAAAAAGAGATGAATTGACATACAGCAACAAGAATCACAGTCCAGACACCTAATGGGTTCCACAGGGATGACCAACTACAGACAGGAAAGACTTACAGGGCCTCAAAATTCAAATTTTCAAAATTTACCAGGAATACACTGGTTCGTTGGCATACGCAAGTTCGTTGTGTGCAACACGCGTGTATATGTGACTATATCCAAAGAAACACGCATATACGCAGTTTATTTTTGAGAAAACAGTAGGCATACGCAACTGTGTACATACAGAGTAGTGTATAAAAAATGAAATAAGGAAAAAAATAAAAACCCAAGCCTGATCAAGAAGATCAGGACTTTTTCCTGGTTGGGAAAAGAACCTACTAGACTGAAAAAGTGATTAAACTGTCAAGGAACCCACAAGACAGATAAAAAAACCAAAACTAGGAATTACATAGATGTAATCCCCAGCAGAGTCAGCAGATCTATTTTGGGAAAATCTAACCTAAGGCCTAGGTTGAGGGACCTGACAAAGCGGAGGGCATGTCATCACAAGAAGCACTCTAATTATCATTTTTTATGCTTAAACTAGAAAAATGAGGATTGTGGACCTTACCCGTTTATCCTTCGTTTGAGGTCAATCTCGTAGGGTGAAAACCCCCTGCTACTCCTTGTGCTCCAGAACTTGCAAATAAGTCAAGTAAAAGAACACAAACTAGTTTCAAATCATATATGTCCTAGATGCCAGCATGTTAGCATATATAATCTCATAAAGATAACATGAAATAAAATATTCAAGATCATTAAACATGTATAATAAACACATAACACATAAACATCAGCAACAGGATGGTACTTATTTTATTGATAACATGTACATAAAAAGTGGAGAAATCACCTAAGACCTACCACGGCTTTGAGCAAAACCGTCCTCTGGGTTCGTCCAACCCTAACCTCACAAAGCTTCTTCCATAAATGGTGCACAAAGGATGTCACATAGAATGAGGGTGATCATCATAAGGAAACAAGGGTTTCCTTAACCTGGGAAGTGCAGGAGGCACACGGGAAATATCAAACTTGATTAAGGCTATAACAGGATATAATATCAATAATATTCTCTCTCTCCTCCCTTAGGCCATTCCCTTGAGGTGTATTTATACTTCCTCAAATTAGCTTTTTCAGTTGGGGAACAATTAGGCCACGAGTTGGGGTAGTTAAGTTACAGGAAAATTCATAAACTCCACCTTTTTAATAGGATAATTATATATTTTTTAATATTTTCAATAGCATACGTGGTTCAGATATGGATGGACCCACGTGTGCATGCGGAAAAAACTGGGCAGAGTCGCATATGGATTTTAAAATATTGTTTTTTAAGAAGTGTGACCAACTCTGAATGGAAGGGTTTCCCAAGGCCAATGCATAAGTCATCAAGTATATAGAGGTGATAAATGATGCTATAACACCAAGGTAGGAGTAGAAGCTCAAAATGTCCGATCTCTTGCTACCTTCAAGAGTTCAACTACTTTGAAAAGAATCATTGAGGGTAATGCAACTTTCGACTCCCAGCAGATGCAAAAAAATGTTATCACTTCATATGACAGGATGGGTTGTGCCAACCTTCGACCAAGAGTAGTTATTTCAAACCACTTATAGGTATAAGTCAACCCTTCTAGCATGAGAGGGATCTCTCAAGAAATATTGGAAAATGCTCTAAATAAGCACAATTACAGATGGCTAACTCTAGATCTTTGTATAGTTTTGCAGGTGAAATAAAATGTGATAATCACAACCAAGAGGCATGGATACAGTTAAAATAAAACTTTAATCACAGACAAAATGTGTTTTATGGAAAATGAGGCACTTTTGGTTTAACTAATGTGAAGTGGAAAAATACATTCAATCACAGTAAATTTGAAGGAAGTTGGAGAAAAATTATATTGAATTCCAAGAAATCAAACAAGCTATGAAAACTAATAATATAAAACATGAATGGATGGAACAAAACCAAAAATGAATCTCAAGTTACAAAACACAGTATTGCTGCAAATATATTAACTAGATAAAAATTTACAAAATGTGGTCTTTCTCACATTCTCGATCCTTTGTAGAGTAAAAAAATTACAAATATATAGAGAAACATCTCCATATGCCAGTGATTACAAAATCTGACACTTGGGGCCAAATTTGATTATCATGCTAAGAGACCTAATCCTATTTGATTTACAAAACATTTTGAGATTTTTTATGGATTCTATGTTTTGATACAATCTGAATTCAAATAGGATTCTATTGATTTATGAGCCCTCAATTTTTTTTTTGTTGAACCTTATCGAATCAAACTAGATGTTGAGTCTGTTGAATTTGTTGATATGCTCATGCCATGTGGATGTGTTGACCTGGTTGACTTTTCTGACTTGTGTTCCTAGAAAATAGGAGTTTTTTGTCTGATGATGTGGATACCCCTGTGACCTATAACCCCTCTAATTTCTCTGTTGTCTGATGACAAACCAAAATTTATATCGCAGAAAAAATGGTTTGACAATTTCGTAGCAAAATTTGGTAACAAGATACAAAAACATTCCTCTAGTATTTCTCTGATCTTTCTGTAAGTTCAGGAGTCTTCTCTTGTGCATTTTAGCTGAATTCATAGTATTAGAACTTATTCATCTCAAATTTTCACTTGCATTTTCATCAATGATATGCTACAGCAGTTTCATAGCAGATTTTGAGATTAACTATGGGGAGTTGCTACAAAAGTTTGAATTTGAGAAATTTTGAATTATGTTCCAATTGATGTAGAGGAATTCGAACCGAATGATGAAGTTTATGAATTATAATTGTGTGATGAATATGAATAAAAAGGATGAGTTTTCATAAATAAAACTCAAAACAAAGTGGTATAAAGGTATTGTATGCATGCACATATAAATTCATACATAAATGTTATGCAACCAACTCAGAAAAAATAGAAATAATAGATCAACGACTTATAAAATATCCTATTCTAGGGGGAAACCTCCTTTAAATTACATAAATGAAAAATTCTTGGATGATTCATATGAAAAAACCTCTTTTTTATATATATGATTCTAAGGGGTCACAATATAATCAAAGTCGACATAACAATATTGATGTAAGGGCACGAAAAAAATAATAGTGGGCTTCTATGGGGCACAATAATAACAATATGGTGACTACATGGGCACAAAAATAACAATAATGGGGATACAGTAGTATTATAGGGACCTAACATGCCCCTCTCCTTCAAAAACGTGTTGTCCTCAATGCTTGAGTAGTTCTTGATGCTTCTGTACAAAATTCTCATCGTCCCATGTGGTATCTTCAGCGGGTAAGTTCTTCCACTTTATGAGATACTCTGAAATTGATCAATTTCGTAGTTGTCGAGTTCTTTTTTTGGTGACTTCTTTAGGTTTTAATATGATTTTTCCTTCCTCATCAAGTTCTGGAAATATTTTTTGAATTTGGAGCTTGTCACCTATAACCTTCTTTAACCATGAAACATGGAAAACTGGATGCACTCAGGAAGATGCAGGAAGCTCCAATTTGTATGCCATAGTACCAATATTTTGCAACACCTTCTAAGGACCATAATACTTTTGTCATAATTTATTATCCTTCTTAGCTTGCTTGAGGTACATTTTTTTGTATGGTTGTAATTGTAAAAATACCCAATCACCTACATCAAAACTTCTTTTGCTGCGATATTGATCTTCCTGTTGTTTCATTCGATTCTATGCCAAAGTGAGGTTATCCTTTAAGTGTTGGATTCAATTTTGCACCATATTGATTTTTCACTGCTTGAACCTTAGAATTTTCTCTTAAATATTATGTGACTGATGGTGGATGATATCCACAAAGTGCCATAAATGGGGTCATTGTTGTTGTAGTATGACAGAAATTGTTATACCACCATTCAGCCAGAGGTAGCCACTTGGCCCATTGCACATGTTTATTAGATACAAAGAAATGAAGATATCCTTCCAAAAATTTATTCACTATCTCAGTTTTCCCATCAAATTGAGGATGATAAGATGAGTTATGATTTAATTGAGTACCCATACAAGAAAATAGTTTCGTCCAAAAATTCCGATTGAAAATGGTATCTTTGTTGCTTACAATAATATTTGGGTTTCTGAGTGAAAATTCAGTAGCAATTGTACTCGATTTAAATGGATGAGATAATGCACAAAAGTGTGCATACTTGGTAAGTCTATCAACTACCACCATGTGAAATTCCAGAAGAATTTTTTATTTGAGTTGGTAATTCTTACAAATATATAAGCGATATTTGTACCATAATGAATTATTTTTCAAGATAAATGTATCAGATGTACTGGGATATTTCTACAAATTTTGAATGAGTGCCCACACTTTTTCATCGTTATTCCATTCATCTCTTGCTTTAGTTATCCAATCTAGTTCGTTAATAGAAATGGAACAAAGCAATGCTTTCACATCCTCATCCTTTCTTGAGAGCGTATCTGCAACAACATTTTGCTTCCCTTTTTTTGTAGAAAAATTCAAAGTCATAACCTAACATCTTTGTGACCCATTTTTGCTTCTCTTCTAAAGATAATATTTGTTCTAAAAACTATTTAATACTATCATGAGCCATTTTTACCTTGAAGTTTATTTCCATTACGTACGATCACCATTTCTTAAGTGCATGTAGTATTGCCAACATTTCCTTCTGATAAATAGATTAGTGTAAATACTTTCCTTTGATTGGATAAATTTCAAAATAAATGGATCTTCCTTGCATTAAAATAGCACCAATTCCATTTCCTAAGGCATCACATTCCACAATAAAGGTTTTTGTGAAGTCTTGCATAGCTAAGACCGGAGCTTGGCACATTGCCTCTTTAAGATGTTCAAAGGCCTTAGTTTCTTCTCAAGTCCAATAAAATGCATATTTCTTCAGTAATGTTGTTAGAGGTGTTGCTATTCTCCCATAATTCTTAACAAACTTGCGATAATACCCTGTCAACCCGAGAAATCTTTGCATATGCTTTATGGTTGTGGGGATTTTCAGTTCCTTAATGGCTTTAATTTTGTTAGGGTCTACCTGAACACCCTCATGAGATACAATATGACCCAAATATTCCACCTTGTGTACTCCAAATAAATATTTAGAGGCTTTTTGCGTATAATTGTTTCCCCTCCAATAGTTTGAGCAACATATCAACATGTTGAACATGATCCTTCCAAGACTTGTTGTAGATTAGAGTATCATCAAAAAATACTAACACAAATTTTCTAAGGAAGGGTTTCAAAATGGAGTTCATAAAACCTTGAAATGTAGAAGGTGCATTGGTAAGGCCAAAAGGCATGACCAAAAATTCATAATGACCCTCATGAGTTCTAAATGGTTTTTTTGGAATGTCTTCAGTCTTCATTCTTATTTTATGATAACTTGAACAAATATCCAACTTGGTGAAGTAAATTTCTCCATGTAATTCATCCAATAATTCATCAATGACATGAATGGGAAATTTATGTTTAATAGTGAGCTTGTTGAGCTCCCTATAATCCAGACACATGTTCCATGATCCATCCTTCTTGTGGACCAATAATATTGGACCAGAGAAATAAATTTGACTAGGTTTAATTATACCAGCCTCTAGAATTTTTGCAAACATACATTCAATCTCACTCTTTTGGGTGTAGAAATTATACAAGATGCATGTATATTACCAGACTCCCCTGTTCTAACAGATTAATCATATGTTAAATACATAATCCTTCCACTTAACTCTTTATGGAAATTAAATTGCCAATTGCAAACACATATGAAGCAAATCAATCGCACATAACAAGAATGTTTTACCGGGAAAGCTTAAAGCTAAAAACCCCAACTATCATATATTATGTATATCAATGGAACATGTAACAATCTCATACAAATATTAGTACATCAAGCTCTAAATACTATCAACAATCGTTACACACTGTCATGTAGAAATTTGCATATCTATGCACCAATTTCTTGCCTGCTGACAGCCTGCCTCCACTGCGCAATCCCTCCTGAAGAAGGAAGATCCCTGAATGAATTCGATCTTGCCTTGCCTTGACTACACAATCCTCATTGGAAACTCCAATGTCTGTGTAGATGCATCGAATGCATCACTATAGTCACAACAGATAGTCCATCTCACCCTTTCACCTATCTCTCCACTAGAACTGACATGCAAGTAGTCAATTGATATATTTGTTCAGTTGCAAGTGAGTCTCTAGTTGCGAATTAATTAAATAATTAATTCACTAAACTCTCACTAGTGTATCTTCAGTTAGAACTAGCACAAGAAAGGTTAAAACTAAACTCAAAAAACTCCTTAACTACTCTTCCAACTCTACTTCACAACTTGCCACGGTCCATGCATGACTCTGCCAACCACCTAGGAATTGTGTAATTCCTTGTTATGATGTCCCTCACTGTTCACTACAATAAAAGTTCTCAAGAGAATAAGTTGATATTTAGAGTCCGATTATTATTAAGGGCTAATAATAATCGACAATATGCATCTATTTTTAGATTAGCAATCTATAAATAGACTTCGAACAATCTTCTAAAAATAGAAATTCATCGAAAGATAGAATTTTCTCAACCATCTAGAATTAGCATCCTGCTAACTTTAGAATATGCTCACCATTCTAAAAATAGACATACACATAAAAATAGCCTGGAGGCCCCACTTAAAGAAGGTGCTTAATTTTCACTAAGCTCATCAGCTTGTTGAATCTCAACACTCCCTCTCAACAAGATAGTGACTATCCTTCACCCCAATCCTGCCTCTATGGTATTCGAATTTTCTCCTCATGATCACCTTCGTCGAGAATATCTGCGCACTTGATCTTCCATACGAATGTCTTCGAAGAAACATATAGAAATTTGAATAATATCTGAATTATTCACAAAGTTATCACGATTTTTCTTTGAGCTTCATGCATAATGCATAACCTCTTCTACCATTGATCATTAATTGCGGAAATATAAACAATCGCATGCGCACATTAAAACCATAAACAATCACACATATAAACACAGTATTTATGGGAAAGCTTAAAACTGAAAACCCCCAACTATCTGTATATTATAATGATAGAGATCATGTAACAATCATTGTACAAACTCCTCACAAGCTCTCAGTACAATCTCCAATTGTTACACACTACACAAGCTCAGATCTAGCAAAACACATGCTCCAATCTGCTCCACCTGTTAGCATGCCTCTACTGCGCAATCCCGGGTAAAGAATGAATCAGATCCAAGTTTGAATCCAATGAAAACCCCTTAATGTGAAGACCTCATTGGCAATCTCAAGTAATGTGTGGCAAAATCTCATGCACGAGCGATAGTCTGGCTTGATAGTAGACTCACACTTTCACCCACCTCTAACAACTGGTCTCCACTGAACTTTCCATGCATTGGAGTTAAGCTGATGTGTTCTTTAGTTGATTTATGAGTCAATAATTAGTGGACTAATTAATAATTAATTCACACTCATCACTAGTGTGATATCCAGTTAATTTAAATACAACTAGTTCAACTAAGTTAAACCAAACACAACTCACAGTTGTCTCATCAACTCCACCAAACTCTGCCCCTTGAGTTCTAACTGAAGTCAACCATGAAATAGCTCAACTAACCCTTAGAAACGTATTTCCTTCTGTCGACCTACATGTGCCACATCCAAGCATCAAGTTGAAGTGTCCAAGAGGATAAGATAATGTTTATAGTCTAAATATTATTAAGGGTTAATAATATTAAATTTGTTCTATTTTTAGCCGCGGTATAAAAATAGATTACGCCCAATGTCTAAAAATAGAGGTCCATATGTTTTTACCAACTCAATAATCATCCATAAATAGCATCAACTCATAGACCATGATCCATATGTCTAAAAATAGACTTTGCGACAAAAATCGCCATGTAGCCCCCACCTAGTTTTGGTGATCACTTTCCAACTAGGATTTGGAAAGATGTTTTAGGATGCCTCCTTCACTGTTTCTTTTTGCCATTTTCAACACTCCCTCTCAACAAGAAAGGACTGTCTTTGCATGCGACATGCAACTCCATGCATTCGCCCTGCAACCTCCATAAGCGCCATGCAACTCCATGCATCTGCTCTGCAACTCCTCTGAAACTGAATAGGCTCCAAACAACTCAAATCAGTCTTGATGCATCTATCATCAAAGTCTTTGACTTCTACTGGTACCAACTACACATGTCTTCAGGAACCACTGCGCTGTTGAACTCTGCACCCATGCATGCTGCACTTGCTGTCAACTCTGATCCGTGCTCCAGTATCCGACACCGTCACTTTGATCTGCTTTCATAAATCCAACTGATCATGATACTGTTGCTCTGTGGGAACCTCGTAGCCAGGTTCAATTCATGAGATCCACACCATCTCAATGAATCCTGCCCAAAAATTTCCTCTTGGGATTACTCATGCATATCGCCCCACCTCTCACCTGGTGGTATAGCTGCATGCACCCCCTCTGCCCATCTGGCATGAAATTTCTCTACATGAGTGGTTTCTCCCACTCCATGATCCTCATCTTGTGGCTACTCCACATCAAGGGGTTCACTCTTACCTGCATGCAAAACTTGCTCCCTCTCAAGCATCAATTGCATGTCTTTCTTGCACTTCCCAACAGTAGGAAGCTCCATGGACATCCCATCTACTTCAAGTATGTAGAGATTCTTTGCTCGAATCCCAACCTTCTTGACTTGTCCTATTGCCTTATGCCGAAGGAACACTTTTCCTTCACTAAAGACAACTTCATACCCTTTATCCTCTAACATTGCGACTGAGATCAAATTATTCTTTAAACCTGGAACATGCACTACATCTTGTAAAATAATGAGTTTACCTGACTCCCTCTGAAAGGTTATGGTACCAATTCCAGTCGCATTGTATCGTCCATTGTCACCCAACTCAACATGCAACTGGAGATCTTTCTCCACCAAGTCACTGAAAAGGTTCACCTCTCCCATCATGTGAAAGGAAGCGCCACTATCAAAATACCACCCCGATCCCAATGCACTAGACACCATGCATGCGATCAGTGAGAATTTCATCTCAAATTGTGAGGCAAGAGCCTCACTAACTGCAAGCTCCAACAACCTACTTGTTCTTCTTCTTCTGTGGACAATTTGTGGCGTAATGCCCATGCTCGTGACAGTGAAAACACTTCACTTTGGACATGTCACGCTCTTTACCATCCACACTGGATTGAGAAGCATTCTTCTTTCCCTTCCCCTTCCTTTCTTTGGCAGCCAAAGTGAAATCCTCTTCATCATCATTCTTTGATGAAGATCCATCCCTGGTATCCAGCCTTATCTCCTCCTGCACAAGATCCGACCAAAGTCACTCCCATCCTGGCAATTTCTCCCGACCATTGACAGAGTCCTGATAGGAATGCCAACTCTTCGGAAGCCCAAGGAGAGCCAAGCTCACCAATTTCTCATCATCCACACTAACTCCTACCTCCCAAGCTCATCCCTGGGTGGACAAACTTTGTCAAGTATCGGGAATAGTGTCATTCTTCTCCATCTTTATTTTCACGAGTTTATCCTTGAGCGCCAACTTCCTTTGGTCACTCTTGCTTTGAAACAAATCTGTCAAAGCTTTCCACGTCAAGAATGGAGAAGCTTTACCATGCCAATGCAGATACTAGCAGTCCTTCCGCCCTCCAACAGAATCCTTCGATACCTTGCTGTCTTCTTTTTCCAAGCCTCAACCAAGGCTGCATCGCTAGGCTTTGGAACTTCAGCATCTATGAACTCCTTCATCCCATTGTCATTGAGCACCGTCTCCATCCTATCTTTCCATGCAATATAATTCGAGCTGCCTTCAAGAGCATACTCCAATCGCAATCCTTGATAAGACATTTTGACTTCGACACCAAGAAAACACTGCTGCAAATTCGAATTCCACCAGCTCAAAACTCAACCGCTTCTGATCTGTGAGAACAAGGTATTTCTAGCACAGAGATCGACTGTAGGGGCATTTACTGGATATATCACCTTTCAAAGAAAGGATGGATCCAGAGGCTACCTGGCCCGCTTACAGACTCTGTCTACCGAAATAAATTGTAATCATTGTAATAGATCCGATGATCAATTTCGCTCTGATACCATGTAGAAATTTGAATAATAGCTGAATTATTCACTGAGATTATCCCGATTACACACTATTTAAGCTTCATGCATAATACATAACCTCTTCTACAATTGATCATCAATATGCGGAAATAGAAGCAGTCGCATGCGCACATTAAAACATAATCAAGCACACATATAACACAATATGTAATGGGGAAAGCATACAGCTGAAAACCCCCAACTATCTGTATATTATAATGATAGAGAAAATGTAACAATACATAGCACAAAGCTCTCACAGCTCTCAGCACTATCTCACATGCTACACACAAACTAGCATGGAAGATGAACAAGTCACAGGTTCAAATCTCCTCCACAAGTCTGCCTGCCTCTACTGCGCAATCCAAGTTGATTAATGATGAGATCCAAGTTCGAATCCCACTAGCTCCAACTGCGCAATCCTCATTGGCAATCTCCATCAATGTGTGTGCAAATCTCATGCACAGCCAATAGTCACAACCGATAGTAGACTCACCCTTTCACCCACCTCTAACACTGGTCTCCACTGAACTGTCCATGCATTGCAGTTAACCGATGTGTTCTTTAGTTGATTTATGAGTTAATAATTAGTGAATTAATTAATAATTAATTCACACCACTCATCACTAGTGTATTTTTCAGTTAGACTAAATACAACTAGTTCAACTAAGTTAAACCGAACACAACTCCATCAACTGATCCATCAACTCCACCAAACTCTGCCACATGAGTTCTAACTGAAGTCAACCATGCAATAGCTCAACTAACCCTTAGGAAAAGCGTATTTCCTTCTGTCAGCTGCATGTGCCACATCCAAGCATCAAATTGAAGTGCTCCAAGAGGATAAGATAATGTTTATAGTCTAAATATTATTAAGGGTTAATAATATTTGACTGTTCTATTTTTAGCCCGGCAGTCTAAAAATAGAAACCGCCCAATGTCTAAAAATAGAGGTCCATCTATTTTTACCAACTTGACCAATCATCCATAAATAGCATCCTGCAACTCATAGACCATGATCCATATGTCTAAAAATAGACTTTGCGACAAAAATCACCTGTGTGGCCCCCACCTAGTTTTGGTGATCACTTTCCAACTAGGATCTGGAAAGATGTTTCAGGATGCCTCCTTCACTGTTTCTTGTTGCAATCTTCAACACAACATGATATTTCGTTGCACACATTCTCTGATATGATGATACCGTATAGCTATATGCTTATATCTCTCATGAAACACAGGATTAATCAAGAGTTTAATGCAACTCTGATTATCACAATGAATCACTGTAGGATCTAAATGAGAACTGAACAAACCGACTAGGATCTTCCTCATCCATATAGCCTCACATGCAGCTTGAATTGATGCATGTATTCTGCTTCTGCTGAACTAAGTGCCACAGATCTTTTTTTCCTGCTGTACCAATAAACTGTTGTAGATTCGGTACTGAAAACCCCTCCTGATGTGCTCTTTCTATCAGTTGGGATGCCTTCCCAATCTGCATCCGTGAAGCCATGCAACTTCACCTCATCCGTTTGTCTGTACCATAATCCATACTCGGATGTGCCCGTATTATATCTTAGGACATGTTTTCCCACCTTCCAAAAGATCTTGGTAGGCTTAACCATCGCTTTACTAAGTTTTTTCACCACATAGCATATGTCTGGTCTTATATTAACTAAATACATGAAAGAACCCACCAATTTTCCATAGACAGTAGCATCCATTACCTCTGTCGATGTAGCATCCTCTTTCCTCCAATTTCCTGGAAGAGGAGTATCCATGGGCTTGTAGTCCTGCATGTGAAACTTAACAAGTATCTCCCGAGCATACTTTCCATGAGACACAAACAGTTCACCTTCTCACTGCCATATTTCCAATCCAAGGAAATAATGAAGGAGGCCTAAATCCTTCATCTCAAACTCCTTTGCAAGGTCCTCCTTGCATGAGTGTATCAACTACTCATCACCCGTTAGTATTAAATCATCAACATAAATAACAATGATTAAAAGCTTACTCTCCACCACAATTTTGTATAGGTTTGCATCCACCTCACTCTTGGTGAAGCCAAGTCCAGTGAAATTGTTGTCGATCCATGTGTACCAAGCACGAGGTGCTTGCTTCAGCCCATACAACGATCTTTTGAGTCTGCACACATGCAACTCGCTGCTAAAGATCTCAAATCCTTCAAGCTTCTCAATGTACACTTCCTCCTTAATGATCCCATTAAGGAACACAGTCTTCACATCCACTGATGAATGTGCCCACCCATCTACGCTGAGAGAGCAAGGATGGTCCTTATGGAAGAATAACGTGCGATAAGTGCAAAGGTTTCTTCATAATCAATCCCCTCGATTTGTGAGAAGCCCCAAGCAAAAAATATTGCCTTATACTTCTCTACGCTCCCATCAGCAGCTTGCTTTACCTTGTAGATCCATCTTGAAGCTACCACTGATTTACCAACTGGCCTTGGAACAATCTCCCAAGCATTTTTTCTAACAATGGAGTCATACTCCTCCACCATGGCATCTACCCATGTGGGCTCCTGCGCTTCTTCCTCAAAGTAAGATGGCTCTTTCATGATACACTTGCTCATGAGAGCCATGTATCCAGTGAATCAGTCAGGTGACTGTCTCTGTCTGTGCTGTGATGTAGGGACTCCTACATTCTGTACCACATCAAGCTTTAGCCTCTCAACTTCTGTAGTACACCTTCTGCTAGTTCTAATGTTTGGCTCTATGTGAGTGGACTCCTCCACTCCATGATCCTCCTCCTATGGCTGATCCACATCTTGAACCTCATCTTTGGGAACAAGAAGTTCCTCCTCTACATGCAAGTGTAGCTCCCTTTCAAGTAACAACTTCATGGCTTTCTCCTCATTGAATTTTATATCCCGTCGCACCACAGTCATCTGACTGTTTGGAAAATAAACATGATAATTATGGGGTGTTTCTGTTCACCCCACAAATATCCCAACCTTTGCAGTCAACTCCAGCTTCTTCCTGGCGTCCTTAGTCACATGAATGTAAAAATATGAGCCAAAAATATTTAAATGATAAATATCCAGCTTCTTACCGGTAAAATCTTCTTCAGGTGTACTCATGCCAAGTACTCTATGAGGACAATGGTTTTTCACATAAACCACAGTGTTGCATGCTTTCGCCCACAAGTGCATTGGTAGTCCCTGGTCATGCAGCATAGCTCGTGCAGCACCCACGATCGTTCTATTCTTCCTCTCCGCAACCCCATTCTGATGTCGGTTATGAGGTGCTATGATTTCTCTTTGAATTCCTTATTTGCTATAGAAGTATTTGAATTCCTTCGAGATATATTCACCACCATTATCGCTCTGTAGAGCCTTCAATCGCTTCCTCGACTCCTTATCCACAAATTCTTTAAACTCATAGAACTCTGAGAATGTTTGATCCTTCTTCTGCATGAAGTATATCCAGCATCTATGAGAATATCCATCAACAAATATAACATAATACATGTGTTTTTCTATTGAAGCAACCGAGAAAGGTCCACACACGTCTGTGCGAATTCTCTCTAGGATCACCGAAGCACGGTTTTCCTTCTCATGAAAGGTGGTCTTCACAAACTTACCCATAGTACATCCATTGCACTGATATGACTACGCAAGAGTACCCTTGGGAAGTCCAGTAGAAATATGCTGCAAAATCTTCAAGGCACCATGGTGAAGATGGCTCAATATTTTGTGCCATAATTCGCCCTCATCCCGGCTCACCACTTCCTCTGCTTTGCCCATCATTGCAGCACAGCCATCTACCTCTAGCTTGTAGATATTCTTAACTCGAATCCCTATCCTCTTGTTTTGACCCATTTTTTTATGTGGCATGAAAGCTTTTCCCTTGCTGAAAACAACATCATAACCTATGTCCTCCAACATTGCGATCAAGACCAAGTTCTTCTTCAAACCGGGAACATGCATAACATATTTCAGCGGAAATGGTTTACCTGACTCCCTCTCAAAGGTAATGGTTCCAATGTCGGTTGCACTATATCTACCATCGTCACCCATCTCTATATGCATTTGGAGATATTTCTCCTCCAAGTCTCTAAACAACTCCTTGTCTCTTGTCATGTGGAAGGAAGCACCACTATCAAGATACCACACCGATCCCATTGCGCTTGAAACCAAGCATGCGATCAAAAAGAAATCAAGTTCAAATTGTGAGGCAAGGGCCTCACCAACTGCAACTCCAGAAGCCTTCTTGTTCTTCTTTTTCTATGGGAAATTAGTGGTGAGATGCCCATGTTCGTGACTGCAAAAACACTTCATCTTAGACAAATCCAGCTTCTTTCCTTTAGCCTCAAATTTTGGATGGGATTTCTTCCCCTTCCCTTTCCTTTATTTGGTAGCCAAAGCACAATTCTCTTCATAATCATTCTTTGATGAAGAGCCATCCCTGGTACTTTTCCTTATCTCCTCTTACACTAGATCTAACCAAATTCACTCCCAATCCGGCAGTTTCTCCCGTCCATTAACAAAGTCTTGATAATTTTTCCAACTCTTCGGAAGCCCAAGGAGAGCCAAGCTCACCAAGTCATCATCCACAACTATGATTCCCACACTCCCCAGCTCATCCCTACATTGGAAAAACTTCATGAGATACTTTGGAATACTGTCGCCCTTCTCCATTTTCATTTTTCTGAGCTTATCTTTCAACACGAACTTTGTATGGTCGTTTTTGCTTTGGAAAAGATATGTCAAAACCTTCCACATTGCAAATGGAGTGGCGTTCCCATGAAGGCTTGACAAAATATGGTCCTTCACACCTTCCAACAGAATTCTTCTTGTCTTCACTACTTTCTTTTGTCAGGTGTCAAGTAATGCCACGTCCATCGAAGTGGGCTTAGGAACATCGCTATCGATGAAATCCTTCAGATCATTATCTTCAAGCACCACCTCCATCCTATCCTTCCAGTCTATGTAGTTGGAGCTTCCCTCGAGCAGCTCCAACCGCAACCCATTGAAATCCATTTCAATGAATACTCAATTGTTGCACCAAGAAATTCTTGCAACAAATTTGAATTGTCCACTAGCACAAAACTCAGCACCGCTTCAATATTGAAATCTCCAGTGATCAAAACTACTCAGATACCATGTAGAAATTATACAATATGCATGTATATTACCATACTGCCCTGATCTAACAAATTAATCTTATGTTAAATACAGAATCCTTCCACTTAATTATTTGTGGAAATTAAATCGCCTATTGAAAACACATATGAAGCAAATCAATCGCACATAACAAGAATGTTTTACCAGGAAATATTAAATCTAAAAACCCTAACTCTCATATATTATGTATATTAATGGAACATGTAACAATCTCACATAATTATTAGTACATCAAGCTCATAGTACAATCAATAATCATTACACACTGTCATGCAGAAATTTGCATATCTATGCACCAATTTCTTGCCTCCTGATAGCCTACCTCCACTGCGCAATCCCTGTTGAAGAAGATCCCTAAATGAATTCGACCTTTCCTTGCCTTGACTGCACAATTCTCATTGGAAACTCCATTTTCTGTGTAGATGCATTGAATGCATCACTATAGTCACAACAGATAGTCCATCTCACCCTTTCACCTATCTCTCCACTGGGTATCCACTGGAACTGACATGAAAGTAGTTAACTGTTGTATTTTTCAGTTGAAAGTGAGTCTCTAGTTGTGAATTAATTAAATAATTAATTCATTGAGCTCTCACTAGAGTATCTTCAGTTAGAACTAGCACAATTGAGTTTAACTCACTGAACTGAGTTAAACTAAATAACAACTCCCATAACTACTCTTCCAACTCTGTTACAACTTGCCACAATCAGTTATAACGAAGTCCAACATGCATGATTCATGCGTAATTCCTTCATCCCACTGATTTTCCACACCTGTTCACTGAAATAAATTTCTCCAAGAGAATAAGTTGATATTTAGAGTCTGATTATTATTAAGGGCTAATAATAACCGACATGCATCTATTTTTAGATTAGCGATCTATAAGTAGACTTCGCCCAATCTTCTAAAAATAGAAATTCATCCAAAGATAGAATTTTCTCAATCATCTAGAATCAACATATACTAACTTTAGAACATGCCCACCAATCTAAAAATATACATACACCTAAAAATAGCCCACGGGCCCCACTTAGTGAAGGTGCTTAATTTTCACTAAGCTCATCATCTTGTTGAATCTCAACATTGAGCATAAGGATATCTGTAAGTCCTGATGTTTGGAGGGACACTTCCTTGAATCAAATGAATAGCATGATCATGATCACAAATAGGTGGGAGGCCTTTAGGAGTCTCAAACACCTTTGAATGATTGTCCAAGACTTTTTAGAGATTTGAAGAAATAGATGATTCGATGTTTGAACCTCTAGTGAGCATAATTGTGAAATGACACCTCATTTTTCTTTCTTCAGAAGATTTTTTTTGACATTAGAGCTTATTATATTTCATGGTTTCCCTGCGATACCCTATAATTCAACTTCCTTTCCTTCCCAAAAAAAAATCAAGAAAAGTTCTTGAAAATTAAAAGCTTTCATCCCCAAAAATTGTAACCATTGGACTCTTAGTACAACATCAACACCACACATTGGAATGGAAAGCATTGGAATATTCAATACATATTCCCCCATGGTTAGATTGATATTATGGCACTTTCTAGAGAAATTTATAGTTCCTCCATTTTCAACCATCACTTGACACTCTGTTGTTGGATATAGGAAGCAATTCAATTCCTTAGTTATTGTACAATGGATAAAATTATGGGTACTACCTGAATCAATCAACACTATCACATTTTTTTTCTTGATATATCTTTCTATCTTAAGATTTTTAGGAGTGGTAATTCCTAAAAATGCATTACAAGATGTGGTCGAATTCATTTCTTCTTTATCTAGGGTTGCTTCCTCGTGTATATCCTCCTCTTTTGATGTTTCTTGTTCCTTTTCTTCCTCCTCTTCACAATCTATGTAAAATAATTTCTTCTCAACACACTTATGACCTTTAGTGTATTTTCTATCACAACTATAACAAATCCCTTTTTCTCTTTTTTCTTCCAATTGTTGTGGTTTCAACCTTGTAGGTTGTGGAAGGCTAGGAGAAGCAACACTTCAATATTTATCCTTGTTGCCATAATTTATCTTTCAAATTTTCTTTCCACCTTGAATTCCTTCTCCAATGAATCAAGTTCCCAAAGGTGAACCTCACGTTGGATGTTATCCTTTAAATTCCCTATGAATACACCAATCCTATGCTCCTCAGGAATATTTTTTACCCTGATATTCAAATTTTTGAAGTCCTCAATGTGCTCTTCCATTGAACCCTTTTGTTTGAGATTTATCAATTGGCTAAAGAAAGTGTTGCTCTTTTTATCCTCATAATGTGCTATCATTTCCTCTGTAAAAATCGACCAAGTGAAAAGTGTTTTATGAGAACAAAGCCATCGATACCATACAAACTGATTTGTTTCTAAATATAAAGTTGTAATGCATACCTTTTGTGAGTGTCGCACATCATGGAGATCAAAATATTGCTCCATTTGTAGTATCCATGTTATCGGATCCTTTCCATCAAACTTCATCATATTGATATTTGGAATGTGGTGGTTCTTAAACCCAACATTGGAGTTCATAAAATCACAATTCATATTCCTTTTTTCGTCATCTTTATTTTCATGGATTACCTTCTCGCTATTGGGAAGACTTTCTTGTAACAACTTTGTCAAACCTTCCTTCAAACCTTCCATGTATGCTTTCAAACCATCCATCTTAACTTCCATGCCATCCTTCAAACCATCTATATTAGCTTCTATGTAAGTTTTAAACCATCCATGTCACCTTTTAGTTCATCTTTGGTTGATCTTTGTGAGAGAGAAATTTGTTACTCTTAGTCTCGTAATTTTGATATATCATGTTGCAATTCTTCCTCTTAATGTGTCATAGTAGAGCTTTCTAAGGGCTTGATGGGTGTGGAATTATTTTTTTTGGGAGGAATTTTAGAACCCAATACTGATATATATGCTTCAATATTCCCTTTGAATCACTTCAAACTAATTTTTCAAACAAAGGCTATGAAATTTTTTTAAAAATACACACTTTTTTTCTTGATTTTTAGGAACTCAATACTGAAACTATTGTATCTCTATGATTTTGGATCTTCTATATCTGAACTTAGGTCCTATAGTATCCCTATGAGTCTTCTTTCCAACCCCACAAGTCATACCAAGGTTAGAGTCCTCAAGAAAGTGTTATTATTGATCTCCCGCAATGACCTGATTATAGACTGTTTCAGTAGAGTGAAATTGTACGGAGTGCCACGTGTCACTGTTTCGACCTTCAGCCCTAAAATTTCTACACAAAAAACTAAATTTTGTGCAATTTCTGCCACTTTTTATATAGTTCAAATTCGATGCCTGAAACGAAAGTTGTGGAAATTTTCCCTAGGTCACATGTTTGAGATTGAATTTTTGAGCTTGTAAAACCATTTTCTTCGTCCTCTTCTTTCTCATCTTCTAATATATGAAGGAAATGCCACCCCTTGGCTTAGGGGCTTGCCTCCTCTTCTTTTTTTATGCATTCCTTGCTTGTGGACAGGAATTATGCAAATGACCTTTTTAAAAGCATGTTCATCATTGAAATATTGTATTCTCATATTCTAGCACATGTGTCCACTGAAAATTCCTATGTTTTAATAGAATATGGTCCGGGATACCTTTTCTTAGATTGATATCTATGCATCCTAAAAAAATTAAAATTTCCTTTTGAGGTTTTGTATAAATCTATTTTGTTGAACTTTCCCATAACGTTATCGATATCCTCCATAACTTGAGAGTTCCAGAAATGGAGGGGAAGATTTGGTAGCCTTACCCACACCTACATCTTCATTACCACCATATTTTTTACATCAAACCCTGGAAACCATGGGGTAACAAAGATCCCAACCCTAACCCAAAACCATGGGTCATTTTTTAGAACGTTTTCTAAGTATTTCTTTCTTGTACAAAGAAAAAACATTTGGAACACAAAAATATATCACATTTTGTTGTCCATGAAGAGTGTACCCACACGTACATATCTTTTTGTTTGGACAAAAACCATTAAAATGACATATTACAACCGAGGATTGTAGATCATCATGATATGTTTTTACCTCAAGGGTTTATATGTCAATTTATGGAACCTTTCTCATTTGCTCTATAATGTACGGGCCTGGCATATTTTAAGGTTGTTATACTTGTCTAGTTTCTTCCCCTTTGAGTGCCTCTTTGAATGATGTGGCTCCATTTTTATTTAGGATTCTGGAACCTCCCCACATCCTCATATTTAAAATTATTTTTGAATCTTTAGTAACATTCTAGAACTCTAACTGATGATTGTCTTGAAATACTTTTCCTCCATATTCCAAGACATGGAATAGAACTAGTATGCCCATAATCATATGGACCATCTACTTCATATTTCTAAATATATCCAAACCTCAGATCCAAATAATTAACATTTTTCCACTAATATTTTTTAATAAAAATATGAAATTATTTATCTTTTTACGAGACCTCACCAAATCTAGTGTAGGGTGATCCATATCTGGTAAAGATCAATTCAAATCTTGTGTAAATTGGCCCAGATCCAGAAATATGGATTTCCCTTTGTTCCAATCCCCTTCCATCGTTTTACATTCTATAGATGGCTCCCTATGCTTCATATCGCTACATATTTCCTTAAAAATTTCTACCCGGTTTAGACCCAAATAACTTTATGGTTTGATATAAGCATTTCTAATCCAAAAGCTAAAACTTAGCCAAGTTGAATGGATTATTTTCTAGACACGATAGTTAGTATAAAAATGATATGCTTGTAAGTTGTATCATATACCAAAGACTACCAAATTTATATCTACTTTTCAAATCATCTATTTGTCATCAAAACTAACCATCTTCTAAGGGGGAATTAGAAAAATCGAGAACACTACAAATTAAAAACCATTAAATACGACATTATTTTTTTTTTATTAAATATTGTAGAAATTTGAATAACTATTAAATTATTCACCAAGATTATCCTGATCACACACTATTTGAGCTTCATGCATAATACATAACCTCTTCTACTATTGATCATTAATTTCGGAAATATAAACAATCGCATGCGCACATTAAAACCATAAACAATCACACATATAAACACAGTATTTATGGGAAAGCTTAAAGCTGAAAACCCCCAACTATCTGTATATTATAATGATAGAGATCATGTAACAATCATTGTACAAACTCCTCACAAGCTCTCCGTACAATCTTCAATTGTTACACACTACACAAGCTCAGATCTAACAAAACACATGCTCCAATCTGCTCCACCTGTTAGCCTGCCTCTACTGCGCAATCCAAGATGAATAATGGCCCTGACTGAGTTCGAATCCACCTGGTGTGTACTTCGCAATCCTCATTGGCATCTCCATCAATGTGTGGTGCAAACTCATGCACCAGTATAGTCACAACTGATAGTCACTCTGCTCTTTCACCTACCTCTTCACTGGTCTCCACTGACACTGTCCATGCACTGAAGTTAACTGATGTATTCTTTAGTTGATTTATGAGTTAATAATTAGTGAATTAATTAATAATTAATTCACACCACTCTCACTAGTGTATCAATCAATTAGACTAGATACAACTAGCTCAACTATGTTTAACTGAGTTAAACTGAATACAACTCCACTAACTTACTCAATCAACTCCACTAAACTTTGTCACATGATTTCTAACTAAAGTCTCCATGCAATAGCTCCACTTGACCCTCAGGAATAGCGTAATTCCTTCTGTCAACTGCATGTGCCACTTCTGTGCACTTAACTAAAGTGCTCCAAGAGGATAATATAATGTTTAGAGTCCAAATATTATTAAGAGCTAATAATATTCGACATATCTATTTTTAGACTGGAAATCTAAAAATAGATTCCGCCCAATATGTCTAAAAATAGAAGTCCATCTATTTTTTCCAACTTGACCAACTATCCACAAATAGCATCCTGCAACTCATATAACATGATCCATATGTCTAAAAATAGACTTTACGCCAAAAATAGCCTGCAGGCCCACTTATTGCCTGACTTCTTTCCACTAAGCTCATCATCTTGTTGCAATATCAACACTCCCTCTCAAAAAGATATGGATTATCTGCAACCCCTATCCTGCCTTTGTGGTATTCAAATTTTCTCCTAGTGAGCACCTTCGTCAAGATATCAGCATCCTGATCCTCCGTAGGAATGTATGAAAGTAACATGATCTTCCGCTGCACACAATCTCTGATATGATGATACCGGATGTCAATGTGTTTAGATCTATCATGAAATATTGGATTAACCGAGAGTTTGATGCAACTCTGATTATCACAATAAATCACAGTAGGCTCTAAGTGTGAACCGAACAACCCGACCAGGATCTTCCTCATCCATATAGCTTCGCATGCAGCCAAACTCGCTGCCATATACTCGACCTCTGCTGAACTGAGTGCCACGGATCTCTGCTTCCTGCTGTACCAAGAAACTGTTGTCGACCCGATACTGAAAATCCCTCCAGATGTGCTCTTTCTGTCCATTGGGCTCCCTGCCCAATCTGCATCCGTGAAGCCACATAGCTTCACCTCATCCGACTGTCTGTACCATAATCCATATCTCGATGTGCCTCTGAGATATCTCAATACATGCTTTCCTGCCTTCCAAAAGAGCTTGGTAGGCTTAACCATAGCTTGTGAAAGCTGGTTAACAGCATAGCATATGTCGAGTCGTGTATTGGCCAAATACATAAGCGACCCCACCAACTGTCGATAAACAGTGGCATCCACTACCTCCGCTGAAGTAGCATCCTCCTTCCTCCAACCTCCAGGAAGAGGAGTATCAACAGGCTTGCAGCCATGCATGTTGAACTTCTCCAGTATTTCCCGGGCATACTTACCCTGAGAAACAAACAATCCATCACTGTGCTGCCAAATTTCCAATCCCGGGAAATAATGAAGGAGGCCCAAGTCCTTCATCTCAAACTCTCTAGCAAGATCCTCCTTGCATGAAAGTATCAACAGCTCATCACCCGTCAAAATCAAATCATCTACATAAATTACAATGATCAGCAACTTACCCTCCACCACAATCTGGTATAGGTTAGGATCCACCTCACTCTTGGAGAATCCAAGTCCAGTGAAATAACTGTCTATCCGTGTGTACCAAGCACGAGGTGCTTGTTTCAACCCATACAGCGCTCTCTTGAGCTTGCACACATGCGACTTGCTGCTGAAGATCTCGAAACCTTCGGGCTACTCTATGTACACCTCCTCCTCAATCACCCCATTGAGGAACACAGTCTTCACATCCATCTAATGAATGTGCCACCCCATCTGCGCTGAGAGAGCAAGAATCGTCCGTATGGAAGAATACCTTACGACAAGTGCAGAGGTCTCCTCATAATCGATCCCCTCTATCTGTGAGAAGCCTCGGGAAACAAATCTTGCCTTGTACTTCTCCAAACTCTCATTAGCTGCCTGCTTCACTTTGTAGATCCATCTCGAACCCACCACTAATTTCCCTTTCGGTCTCGAGACAATCTCCCATGCACTATTTCTAACAATCGAAACATACTCTTCCACCATGGCATCTACCCATGCGGGATCCTCCACAGCTTCCTCAAAAGAGGATGGCTTTGTCAGGATACACTTTCTCACAAGAGCCATGTATCCAGTATACCAGTCAGGTGACTGTCTCTGTCTGCGTTGTGATGTAGGTGCTCCTACAACCTTCGCTGCATCTTGAGCCAGTCGCTCAGCTTCTGTAGTGCGCTTCCGCCCTCTGATGGTTGGTGTTGCATGAGTGGTCTCTTCCACTCCATGAACCTCATCTTGTGGCTGATCCACATCCTGAGACTCATCCTTAGGAACTAATAGCTCCTCATCTGCATGCAAGTGTGGCTCCCTCTCAAGCGAACACTTCATGGCTTTCTCCTCCTGAAATTTGATATCCCGTCGCACAACAGTCTTGCGACTGTCTGGAAAATACACACAATAGTTGTGGGGCGTATCAGTGTACCCCACAAATATCCCAACCTCTGCGGTCAGCTCCAGCTTCTTCCTGGCATCCTTCGTCACATGCATGTAGACAGGTGAACCAAAAATCCTCAAATGGGAAATATCAGGCCTCTTACCAGAAAACGCCTCCTCGAGTGTACTCATGCCAAGTATCTTGTGAGGACAACGATTCTGCACATATACTGCAGTATTGCATGCCTCCGCCCACAAGTGAATGGGTAGGCCCTGATCATGCAACATCGCCCGTGCAGCACCCACGATCGTTCTGTTCTTCCGCTCAGCAACCCCGTTCTGCTGTGGGTTATGAGGTGTTATGAGCTCTCTTCGAATTCCTTCTGCGCTGAAAAAGTCCTTGAATTCGCCAGAGATGAATTCACCACCATTGTCGCTCCTAAGAGCCTTCACCTGCTTCCCTGATTCTTTCTCAACCAGTGCCTTGAACTCACAGAACTTTGAGTATGTCTCGCTCTTCTTCTGCATGAATAAGATCCATCACTTCTGAGAAAAATCATCAACAAAGATCACATAGTACCTGTGCTTTGTTGTCGAAGCTACTGAGAAAGGTCCACACACGTCTATGTGAATTCTCTCAAGGATCATCGTGGCGCGACTATCCTTCTCTTGAAAGGTGGCTTTCACAAATTTTCCCAAGGTACATCCCTTGCACTGATCTGACTGCACAACAGTACCCTTAGGAAGCCCAGTAGAAATATACTACAGTATCTTCAAAGCTCCATGGTGAAGGTGGCCCAATCTCCGATGCCACAACTCGCCATCATCCCGGCTCACCACTCCTTCTGCCTTGCTTTCCATTGCTACGCAGCCATATACCTGCAATTGATAAAGGTTCTTAACTCAAACCCCTATCCTCTGGGTCTCACCAGTTGCCTTACTACACAGGAAAGCCTTTCCCTCGCTAAAGACAACATCATATCCCTTGTCTTTTAACATCACCACATAGATAAGATTCTTCTTCAATCCTGGAACATGCATCACTTCCTTCAATATGAAAGGTTTACCAGACTCCCTCTCAAATTAAATGGTACCGATACTTGTCGCACTATATCTACCATCATCACCCATATCGATGTGCACTCCAAGATCTTTCTCATCCAGATCAGTAAACAAATCTCGATCTCCTGTCATGTGAAAAGACGCACCACTGTCCAGAAACCACACTAAACCCATCACACTTGAGACCAAGCATGTGATCAGCAAAAAATCCAGCTCAAACTACGAGGCTAAGGCCTCTCTAGCTGCAAATCCAGCAGCCTACTTATTTTTCTTCTTCTGCGGACAATTTGTGGCATAATGTCTGTGTTGGTGACAGTGAAAGCACTTCACCTTGGACATGTCCTGCTTCTTGACTTTCACACCGGAATGAGAAGCTTTCTTGCTCTTCCCCTTCTTTGCTTTGGCATCCAAAGCACAATTATCTTCATTAGAGTTCTTTGATGAAGATCCGTCCCTGGTACTTCGCCTTATCTCCTCTTGCACAAGATCCGACCAAAGTCGCTCCCATCCTGGAAATTTCTCCCGACCATTGACAGAGTCCTGATAGGAATGCCAAATCTTCGGAAGCCCAAGGAGAGCCAAGCTCACCAAGTCCTCATCATCAACAGTCACCCCCACACTTCCCAGCTCATCCCTGCATTGGATGAACTTCGTGAGGTACTTGGGCATACTGTCACCTTTCTCCATTTTTATGTTCCCGAGTTTATCCTTGAGCGCCAACTTCCTCTGGTCGCTCTTGCTTTGAAATAAATCTGTCAAAGCTTTCCACATCAAGAATGGAGAAGCCTTACCATGAAGGCTAGATACTATGTGATCCTTCACACCTTCCAACAGAATCCTTCGACACTTTTTTGTCTTCTTTTGCCATGCGTCAAGTGCGGCAGCATCGCTAGATGCAGGTTTTGGAATTTCTGCATCTATGAACTCCTTCAACCCATTGTCATCCAGCACCTCCTCCATCCTGTCCTTCCATGAAATATAATTCGAGCTGCCCTCAAGGGCATACTCCAATCGCAATCCGTTGAAAGACATCTCAACTTCGACACCAAGAAAACACTACTGCAAATTCGAATTCCACCAGCACAAAACTCAACCACTTCAATGTTTTGCAATTGCTCCAATGATCAATATCGCTCTGATACCATGTAGAAATTTGAATAACTGTTAAATTATTCACCGAGATTATCCTGATCACACACTATTTGAGCTTCATGCATAATACATAACCTCTTCTACTATTGATCATCAATTTGCGGAAATTAAACAATCGCATGCGCACATTAAAACCATAAACAATCACACATATAAACATAGTATTTATGGGAAAGCTTAAAGCTGAAAACCCCCAACTATCTGTATATTATAATGATAGAGATCATGTAAAAATCATTGTACAAACTCCTCACAAGCTCTCAGTACAATCTCCAATTGTTACACACTACACAAGCTCAGATCTAGCAAAACACATGCTCCAATATGCTCCACCTGTTAGCCTGCCTCTACTGCGCAATCCAAGATGAATAATGGCCCAATCTGAGTTCAAATCCACCTGGTGTGTACTACGCAATCCTCATTGGCATCTCCATCAATGTGTGGTGAAAACTCATGCACCAGTATAGTCACAACTGATAGTCACACTGCTCTTTCACCTACCTCTTCACTGGTCTCCACTGAAACTGTCCATGCACTGAAGTTAACTGATGTATTCTTTAGTTGATTTATGAGTTAATAATTAGTGAATTAATTAATAATTAATTCACACCACTCTCACTAGTGTATCGATCAGTTAGACTAGATACAACTAGCTCAACTATGTTTAACTCAGTTAAACTGAACACAACTCCATCAACTACCTCAATAACTCCACCAAACTCTGTCACATGAGTTCTAACTGAAGTATCCATGCAATAGCTCCACTTAACCCTCGGGAATAGCGTAATTCCTTCTGTCAGCTCCTGTGCCACATCTGTGCACTTAACTGAAGTGCTCCAAGAGAATAAGATAATGTTTATAGTCCAA
Source organism: Pinus albicaulis (assembly GCA_034641835.2). NCBI lineage: Eukaryota > Viridiplantae > Streptophyta > Pinopsida > Pinales > Pinaceae > Pinus > Pinus albicaulis. The sequence continues at coordinate 667,633,103 of CM076572.1, forward strand.
ATATTATTAAGAGCTAATAATATTCGACATATCTATTTTTAGACTGGCAATCTAAAAATAGATTCCACCCAATATGTCTAAAAATAGAAGTCCATATATTTTTTCCAACTTGACCAACCATCCACAAATAGCATCCTGCAACTCATAGAACATTATCCATATGGCTAAAAATAGACATAGTCTAAAAATAGACTTTGCGCCAAAAATAGCTTGCGGGCCCACTTAGTGAAGGCGACTTCTTTCCACTAAGCTCATCATCTTGTTGCAATCTCAACAAATATTTTCTTTCCGTCGGAATACCGACACCTCTAACATCGGAACAACGACGGAGTGTCCAACCGTCAGTCGTGCGACGAATCTCTCCAAACTGTCGGTCTCGCGACGAACACCTCTGAACCGTCAGTCTTGCGACGAAATATCCTCAAGCGTCGGTCTTGTGACGAACACCTTTGAACCGTCGATCTTGCAACGAAAACCTCAAACTCGTCGGTATTGCGACGAAAACCTTCGAACCTTCGGTCTTGTTCCAAAAACCTCCGAAGCGTCGGACTTGCGACAAAACATCAGCAAGCGTCGGTCTTGTGACAAAAACCTCCTAATCATCGGTCTTGCGATGAAATCGACCGATGGTTTAACTAATGTTGGAATAGCGACTCTTTTACTAATCGTCAGAAGACTGACGCTTTAAACGTCGGAAGGTATAACGTCGAAATTTCGACGTTTTGTTTCTGTTGAAAGAGCGACATTCTAGATAATGTCAAAAGAGTGACGACGGCCTGGAAACGTCAGAAAAAGTGTCGCTCTTCCGACACTTGATTGAAGTGTCAGAATTGTGACGTAATGTCTAACCACGTTTTGCCCGGCCTCAAACTGTCGCTCTTGCGACGCTTATGTGTTGGAATAGCGACAAAGTGGCCGTCAAAAATTGGGCCAAATATACTAGTGCGGAGAGCTGATCGAGGTGGATATTGGTGGCCACCTGCCTATTCCACCTAGTCAGTTTCATCAGTTTTCTTATTTACTATTTTTAGCATTATTTCGGGTCATTAACTCTGAGAGTTGTTTTGAGACCCTAATCAGCATTTTTTTGCTGCAGAGATTTGAAACAAATTGCATCAATATTTGTATTCCTTGGAGATATCATTCCAACACGGTATCATACGCACCAAACCAAGCTAATATGATGAAGTGACAACCCCAGGAAGTTGGTTTCCCAACTAACCCAACGGGGCCCATAAAGTCTTGGTGTTACATCTCCTCGGGATAGGGTTTCGGTTGTTTAGGGTTTTCTCTTATTGTTCAAAAATAAAAAAGGCCATTGAACCTCATTGTAACATATTTCAGAGGCATGTAGCCACCACATCTCTTCTCAAAGATAAACTACCATCGCCCGAGCTAGTTTGTTTTCCATTCTATCTGTAAGCATTTTTTAGTATTTGATATTAATGAAATAAAGTGTTAATCCTGCTAGATCTCTGCGTTTATGTTTATTTATGTATTTTATTGCGTTCCTGCATAATTCAATATCATTGGTATCGGAGCGGTCTTCTCTTTCTCGGTCTTTCTTTTCCTGTCCCCAATGAGGTCAGGGTATAAGGAGTTAGGGATTGATATGGTTGAACCTTTGCAAGATCATCCTCGCAAACCCCGACGACCTCCCATGGAAAAAGAAAGACGAGGGAGCAGGAGATCTTATCAAAATATTGCTTGAGGAGGCCCTCAAGAAAAAAAGGAATGCGATGATGGATAAATTTTCCTATATCCTTCAACAACTACCCACCGGCGGCGTATCTTCATCCAGCAGCCACTCTGGAGGCGCCACTCCTTTCGAGGTACAATTAAAATTTGACATTCCCATATTTGAGGGCCAAATAGATGCAAACGTTGTAGATGGATGGCTAAATTTTCTGGAAGGGTATTTTTTGGTCCATTATTTCTTCGATCAAGAAAATATTACCTTTACGCTCCTCAAAGCCACCCCCCATGTCAAAGATTGGTGGAGACCCACTGTGAATAGAGGGATGAGGAACAACCTTCACTTTTTTCAGCCGCACCCAATTTGAATTCATTCTGAGATGGCATCATGGAAAAATATTACCCCATGGGGAGCTATGAGGACAAGTACATCAAATGGACCACGTTGTGGCAGCAAAGGGATCAAGATGTGCATGATTTTAAGAATTTGTTCCATACCCTGCGCACAAAGTTGGGTATTAAAGATTCGGAGAAACACTTAATGCTCAAGTACTGTAGTTGTTTGCACATATACATTCAGGAGGAAATGGAGTTCCTTGAAATTACCTTTCTTGGAACAACATATCGATATGTCGCCAAGATCGAGCAGAAAGTTAAGCAGAAGAAGCAAGAATTTGGATCCAAAAATCCGAAGCCAGGGAAAGGCACCCCCAAACTGTAAAACAAGGAGCAAAGCCAAAGCGGGGGAACTCAGGACAAATCATCGAAGCAGGCGACGAAGAAAAACACCACAAAGCCAAATAAGAACACGAGGAAGTGGTGTGAATTCCATAAACTCTCCACTCATAACACAAGTGAGTTTTGGGCCAAGCAGTCGTCGGTGGGCGAGCTAAAGGCATCTAAATTAGATGCATGTTCTGATTCTGAGTTAGAACTGGATAAGGGGAATGACAAAAGGAAGAAAATCATTGATGTGGAACCCAATGCCACCATTGCCACCACCAAGATCAAGAAGGATGAACCCGAAGATCCAGAGGATGGGGAGTGTCTCTTCCATTCTGAGATGTGGATGAAGGGTTCTCTATTGCAATTTATTCTCAATAGCGGAAGTCGAAATAACCTCATTTCATAAGAGATCATGAAGCAACTCAGCCTACCAACCATAGCACACCCACAGCCATATACCATCAGGTGGCTTCACCAAGGAGCAGATCTTTACGTCAACCAGTAGTGTTTTCTTCCCTACAGCATCAATCCCTTCACGGATATACTGTGTGATATTTCTCATGTTGAATTTTCTAAGGTATTGTTAAGCAAACCATACTTGTGGAGGATACATGTTGTATATGAGTCTAGGCCTCGTTCTACTATTATTTCTTTTGGAAATAAGTTGTACAGGATACCAGAGGTAGTATCGCCTTCCGCCACCTCTTTAATTACTGCAAAGCAATGCAGTAAGATTATTTCCAAAACCATGAAAAAATAATTCATTACGATTCACCCATAGTGCAAGAAGAATATTGTAGCCACAACCTCCAAAAAATCTCCCATGCACGATAGCAGCAGATGGAAAAAGTCATGGAGGAATACAAGGACATTTTCTCCTCACCCAAAGGGGTTCCTCTACACTCTCAGGTCAAGTACTCCATTGATCTGACCCAGGCACGTCGTTGCCTAATCTGCCAATTTATCGATGCTTTGTTCTAGAAAATGATGAAATCAAGAGACTGATCCTAGAATTTTTATAGAAAGGGCACATCAGGCTAGGCTCCTCACCTTGTGGGATCCTGATCATGTTGGTACAGAAGAAGGATGAAACCTGGAGACTTTGTATTGACTATCGGGTGTTGAACAAGATCACAGTCTGGAATAGGTATCCAATCCCACGGATCGATGACCTCCTGGACCAACTCAGGGAGGCAAAATATTTCAGCAAGATCGACTTGAAGTCTGGGTATCACCCAGTACCAATGGAACCCTTTGATGTGTGGAAGACTGCCTTCAAATCTAACGAGGGCCTCTTCGAATGGCTAGCCATGCCTTTCAGTTTGGAAAATGCTCTCACAACCTTCCTATGGCTGATGGACGACATCTTGCATCCATTCACCAACTCATTTGTGGTGGTATACTTGGATGACATCCTAATCTTTATCCAGACTTGGGAAGATCACCTCCACCACATCTAACAGGTCCTTCAAACACTGCGGCAACACAAGTTGTGTGCCAATTTGGAGAAGTGCACTTTTGGCATGACCCAGGTTTAGTATCGGGGGTATATTATTGATGAGAATGGGGTGCACGTCTATCCATCCAATATCCAAGTCATTCAGGATTGGCCAGCCCCAACCACTCTAACAAATCTCTACATATTTTTGGCTCTTTCCAATTTCTACCACAAGCTCGTGTTGGAATTATCTCATATCACTTGGCCCTTAACTCAAGTCACCAAGGGAGGAGCGAAAGAAAAATCATTTTCGTTTGAATCTCAACAAAAGGTGTTCATAGAGTTGAAACATCACCTCTACTCCACACCAATGCTCGCATTACCAGACTTGAAACAACCATTTGATATTGATACATATGCCTCTAACTATGCTATTGGGGCATTCCTTACTCAACAGCGGCATCCTGTGACATATCTTAGTGAGACACTTTCTGACACAGTTCGAAAGTATCCCACTTATGAAAAAGAGATGTATTCCATTGTGAAGGCTTGTCGAAAATGGAAGCATTACATTTTGGGGAAGGAAACAGTCATCCACACAAACCACCGACCCCTACAGTTCATATAGACACAAGGGAAGTTGCAGAATGATCACCATCAGAAGTGCTCCACATACCTACAACATTTTCATTTTAACATCAAGTTCAAGAAGGGCAGAACCAATAATTTTTTAGACTGCCTCATTCGACCACTGATCGTGGCGCTAACCACCATGATCAACTCTTGTGGGCATGAGACTTACGATTTGCCGCTTATCTACAGAATCAATCCAGAATTTACCACACATACAAGACACTCTTGGAAGGTAAGCAAGTTTCAAATTTTCAACTCCAGGATGCACTCTTATGTCACCCGGGACACCTTTGTGTTCCTTCAAGAAAGTGTGCCTAGATGGTTTGGGAAGTGCACTACAGTCGAGTCGCTGGGAATTTCGGGGTCGAGAAAACAATGGCAATATTTCTGAAGTATTTCTATTGGCTGAAACTTCAACAGGATGTCAGGAAGAACATCAGATCCTGCACTTCCTGCATCATTTCCAAACTGACCATCAAGACGCAAGATCTCTATACTCGTTTCCTACTTCTAGTCGACCTTGGGAAAACATCTCCATGGATTACATGTTGGTTCTTCCTTATACTAAGCATGGCAGTGACTGTGTTTTTGTGGTCATCGATAGATTATCGAAGATGGCCATTATGACGGCCTGTAAGAAGAATATCACAACAGAAGCCACTATTAAACTCTTCTTTGAATGAGTGTGGGTACACTTTGGGATCCCACAGTCTCTCATCTCATATCAAGAGGGCATGTCCATCAGTACATTTTGGTCCAACATCTGGTCGATGCTGGACACCAAGCTCACCAAGTCCACAACTTTACATCCCCAAACCGATGGATAGACAAAGGTCATCAACAGGATGATCATACACATTAAGCATCCATGCACATGGGATGAGAGCCTCCCCTATTTAAAATATAGCTATAATCGGGCTCTCCAAAACTCAACAAGCCACATCCCCTTTCAAGTGGTCCTGGGATTACAGCCACTATGTTCCATTGATGTAGCCATGACATTTGCAGCTACTAAGGAATATTTTTCTCATGTCCAGTTTGAAGCTGACAAGGCAAGAAACTTCATTGAGCGCATTCAACACATCCACCAACAGGTTCATGAGATATTGGACAAATCCAATGCTAAGTATAAGTAGCGACATGATCAGAATCGGATGCCACAAAGCTTCTAGGTGGGCGACAAAGTTTGGTTAGTGCCTCTCTAGATCCCACTGCAAGTTATGACCACTCCAATATGGTCCATATGCCATAACCAATGTCGTGGGAGACAATTATTTTGAGCTTAACATTCCCCCATTCTTTGGCTTACACCCAGTGTTCAACGTGGATTGCCTTCGGCCATACTTTTTTTCATTACTAGACACATTCGACATTGTAGAACAACTAACCCCAACAGAGTCAAATCTAGAATGCATGAAATAGGCTACAACTGATTGGATCATAGACACACAGCTTTAAATCACTTCCCAGTAGAAGATCCAATTGTATCGGGTTGTCAAATCCGGCCAAATCCTTCACCAAGGACCAGGTTCAATAGAAATTTCCCCACCTCATGGAGGCTCTGCACGCAATGGGAACCATTTCTTCCTAAGTGGGGAGGAATGATCCAGGTGGGTATTGGTGGCCACCTACCTATTCCACCTAGTCATTTTTATCATTTTTCTTATTTACTATTTTCAGAAATTTTTCATGTCATGAACTTTCGAAGCCATTTTGAGGCCCTAAAAAGTGTTTCTTGGGCATTACTATTTTAAAACAAAACACATCATTGGTTGTATTCCTCGGATATATCTTTCCAACGAGGTATCATACGCACCAAACGGAGATAATATGACCAAGTTACGACCTCGGGAAGTTGGTTTCCCAACTAACCCCAACGAGCCCATAAACTCTTGGTGTTACATCTCCTCGAGTTATGCTTTTGGTTGTTTAGGGTTTTCTCTTATTTTTCAATAATAAAAAATTCCCTTGATCCTCATTGTAACATAGTTCAGAGGCATGTAGCCACCAAATATATTCTCAGAGATAAGCTAAGATCGCCCGAGCTATTATGTTTTCCATTCTGTCTGTAAGCATTTTTTAGTATTTGATATTAATGAAATGAAGTTTTATTCCTACTGTATCTCTGCATTTATGTTTATTTTTGTATTTTATTGTGTTCTTGCATAAGTCTGGATCAAGAGGACTCTCACACTTATTTTACTCAACAAAAATATATTACCCTGGGTAGTAAGCTCAAAAAGGGTTTTGATTTTATAAATATATTGATGAGAAAAGGAGCAAAACCATTGGGCATGGAGTCATGATCAAAATTTGATTTATGTCCAGTGAAATGATGGGAAATTAGAGGGTTTCTCCATAGGAGAAAGGTAGGCATATTTGGTGGTGGTTTTAGATCAGATTGTGGTAAAAGGTGAAGGAAGAAAAAGTTAAGATAAACCACATTAGAGCATCAAAACTAGATGAATTCTAAAATGTTGTACTAAAGCAGAAAACTAATCATAGCATCATTAGGGATGAATTCTGAAATAATCATCTAGTTTTCTCCAAGCAAGAAATATGTACATTAAAGGATGAAAACACATAAGATAACTCACAAATCATAGGATGCACAAGCCACCAAAATTCTAACACAAAAATCCATACAAATCACTTTTTATTCCATTCATTTACTGGCAATAAATCTTCAAAATTACAGTGCACAAAGAGTCTTCTCTCTAAACTCAACCAATAGAACCCTTTCTACATTCAAAATCATGCACTATATTCAAAATAATTTTTCTATATCAAATGAGTTCGAAACCCACCTATTCCCAAATAGATGGAAAGGATTTCATGAAGATAGGAAAGAAAAAACCACTATTTTGGAAACTAGGAAATTATATTTGACTATTACTTATACTCTTACCTAAACACCTAATACACCGAACATGTAAAAGATATCATTAGTGAATTTTTCACATGATAAAACATAAATAATGACATGATAAAATCCTTCCTTTGTCAATGCTGGGGTAAAATATTTTGTCCAAAAAGCTTACTGTATTTGTGCACAGCAAAAAGAGTGTTATTTCTCAAGCTACTTGGAGAGCTACACATTTGTAAAAAACTATTATTGGATGTCCTTTTTACTATGATGAATGTGTCCATATCCTCTAAACATCAAAAACATGCCAAAAATGTCGTTTTTAAAGAAACCCTAATTTCGTTGCTCATCCTTTCATGCAGCGATAGAGAGAAAAGACACTTCAATAGGCCAAAGGACAGGCTTGATATGCTTCCAAACTTTCCAATACCCTTGGTAATTTCAACTTAATTCATATAAGTCTGATAAACTAAAACTTTCAAGATTTGGAGGAGGGTGAGAGGGTGAAAAATGACTATGTTTCTGTGCGTAGTGCCTATGCGCAACACCTGTATTTATTTTATATCTTTTAAATAGTGATTCTGATGGAGCTAAAAAATTTACGACAAGTTACTATCATCATAATTCATCTCATAAAAAATTTGAGCCAAATATGACTCACAGATCTCGATAAAATCCAAAAATAGTTGTAGGTGATAGTAACTTATTTCTCAAAAACCATGAAGCGTTTTGACCTAAAATTAAGTGGGCTTATTCATCTCACCCCCATGCATATATTGTATAATTTTCAGGGAAAATTGGTACAGGGCTTAAGAGGTATGGTAAAAATACATTTGTGCAGTGCACTTGTGCATCAAATTGTCTTTCCATGGATTTAATCGCATGCTTTAACTTTGGCTGAGAAAAAATGGATGATTGATGATGTTGCCACCCTTGTAAACCTATTTTAAGTTCCCACACACAAAATAATGCCAAAAAATCATTTTTAATTAAACCCTAATGCTTCTGCAGGTTGCAGCATCTCATTGGTTATCATGCTTCCGAACATCTTTTGGACTTATGAACGTGTTGTATAAATTATACAACATGCATGTATATCTTGGATTCACCTAATCTAACGATGTACTAAAGTTAAATACTGAATCGCATCTACAAATATTTTGTGAAATTAAAAACAAAATCGCTAATCACATGAACATGAAGAAAGATCAATCACACACAACACAGATAACTTATTGAGGAAAGCTTACAACTAAAAACCCCACTATCTTCTATTGTATATTAAGCATGGATCATGAAAAAATTACATAAAAAATATTCTCACAAGAGCCCTCCAGTACTCATCTAATTGTCTCACACTGTCATACACAAAACTGACCAACACATAGCCAATTCTCAGCCTCCACACTGCCTGCCTTTCTTGCACAATCCCTGATGGTAAAGATCCCTGATAGGAATTCTTGCCTGTCTTGACTGTGAAAGTATCATGGGTACTCCAATGGGTGTTTGGTTGCAAGTGTGCAAGCCAATAATCCTACAACTGATAGTCAACTTCCCTTTCACCTAGAACTCAACTGGGTCTCCACTAGATATGACATGCATGCAGCAAATAATAGTAAATCTTCAGTTGCATGTGAGATCATTGATTGTGGATTAATTAATTTTTAATTCACTTGATATCTCACTAGTGTATCTTCAGTTACAAGTAACACAACTGCGTTTAACTCAATTAACCGATTTAAACTATTTACAACTTGGACCAACTCATGCACCACTACACTTCGAACTCCGTTACAACTAGAATTACTCTGCATGCCTCACCAACTACGTTTAACTCAAAATCCACTAGCTAATTTAATTTATCACTTTCAGTTAACTGATTCAAGTCCACATTCAGAATAGATTACAGTTTAATTTCCATCTTAATTAAGGGGATAACCAAAATATACATGCACCCAAAAATAGCATTGTGGGCCCCACCCTAGTCTGGGTGCTTAATGCAACCAGGTGCTTAATGCACAGGGTGCTTAATGCACTAGGCGCGGGTGCTAAAATTTCTTGTTGAATATCAACACTCCCTCTCAACAAGAAAGGGATTATCCTTCACCCCGATCCTGTCTCTATGGTATTTGAATTTTCTTCTGGTGAGCACCTTCGTCAAAATATCTGCATCCTGATCTTCTGTGGGAATGTACTGAAGCAACATTATCCTTCTCTACACAAAATCTCTAAGATGATGGTACCGAATATCTATATGCTTGGACATATCATGAAAAACAAGATTAATCGAGAGTTTAATGCAACTCTGATTATCACAATGAATCATTGTTGGATCCATCTAAGAACCAAACAGACCAACCAAGATCATTCTCATCCAGATAACCTCACATGCAGCTTGACTTGCTGCCATGTATTCTTCTTCCACTCAACTAAGTGATGTGTATCGTTTTTTCCTGCTGTACTAGGAAATTGTTGTCAATCCAATGCTAAAGATCCCCTCTGATTTTCTCTTTCTGTCTGATGGACTGCCAACCCAATCTGCATCCATGAATCCATACAGCTTCACTTCCTCTGTCTGTTTGTACCATAGACCATACTCTGATGTGCCCCTAAGGTATCTCAGGACATGCTTCCCTACCTTCCAAAAGAGCTTGGTAGGCTTAACCATAGATTGACTCCACTAGTTAACTGTGTAGCAAATGCCTAGTCTCGTGTTCACTAGATACATTAGTGAACCCACTAACTTTCGATTGACAATAGCATCCACTACCTCTCCAGAAGTAGCATCCTCTTTCCTCCAATTTTCTGGAAGAGGAGTATCCATGGGTTTGCAGCTCTCCATGTTAAACTTACCCAGTATCTCCTTTGCATACCTCCCTTGAGACACAAAAATTTCACCATCCTACTGCCATATTTCCAATCCAAGGAAATAATGAAGGAGGCCCATCTCCTTCATTTCGATCTCCTTTGAAAGATCCTCCTTGCAAGAGTGTATCAGCTGCTCATCACTAGTCAAAATTATATCATCAACATAAATAAAAATGATCAATAGCTTACCCTCAACCACAAACTGGTACAGGTTTGTACCAAGCACGGGGTGCTTGCTTCAACCCATAGAGTGTTATTTTGAGTCTGCACACATGCGAATCACTGTTGAATATCTTGAAACCTTCAGGCTACTCTATGTACACCTCTTCCTCAATGATCCCTTTTAGAAACGTATTTTTCACATCCATCTGATGAATGCACCAGCCCATCTGCGCTGGGAGTGCAAGGATGGATCTTATAGAAGAGTACCTTGCAATAGGTGCAAAATTAGAATCATAATATATCCCCTCATCTATGAGAATCCCCGGACCAAAAATCAAGCCTTGTATTTCTCCACACTCCCATCAGCAGCTTGCTTTACCTTGTAGATCCATCTCGATCCAACCACCGATTTGTAGACCGGTCTTGAGACTATCTCCCATGCATTGTTCTTGAAAAAGGAGTCAAACTCTTCCACCATTGCATCAAACCAAGTTGGTTGTTTCACTGCTTTCTGAAAGGAAGATGGTTCACTCACAATACATTTTCTCATAAGATCCATGTATCTAGTAAATCAGTCAGGAGATTGTCTCTGTCTGCACTGTGAAATAGGGGCTCCTACATTCTCTGCAGCATCAAGTCTCAGCCTATCATCTTTCATGGTGCGCCTTATGCCATTTCTGATGGATGGCTCTGCATGAGTGTTTTCCTCCACTCCATGCACCTCCCCATGTGGTTGATCCACATCTTGAGACTCATCCTTGGGAACCAACAGTTCCTCCTCTGCATGCAAGTCCAGCTCCCTCTCAAGGTACAGCCGCATGGCTTTCTCCTCATTAAATTTTATATCTCGTTGCACAAAACTAATTTTGTTGTTTGGAAAATACACACGATAATTTGGGGTGTTTCAGTGTACCCCACAAAAATCCCAACCTCAGTTTTTGGTTCCAGCTTCTACCTGGTGTCCTTGGTCACATGCACATAAACAGATGAGCCAAAAATCTTAAAGTGTGAAACATATGGTTTCTTACCAATGAAAGCCTCTGTAGGTGTACTCATGCTAAGTACTCTATGAGGACGACGGTTTTTCACATGTATCGTTGTATTGCATGCTTCCTCCCACAGATGCATCGGTATGCCTTGGTCATGCAAAAATGCTCGTGCTGAACCCACAATGGTTTTGTTCTTCCTCTCCACGACCCCATTCTGCTATGGGTTATGAGGCACTATGAGTTCTCTTTGAATTCCTTCCTTGCCGCAGAATTTATTGAATTCATTAGATATTTCACTTCTCCACCATTATCGCCCATAAGATCCTTCACTTGCTTCCCCGACTCTTTCTCCACTAGTGCCTTAAACTCACTGAAATTAGAGAATGTTTGATATTTCTTCTGCATGAATAAGATCCACCACTTACGAGAAAAGTCATCAAAAAATATTAGATAGTACTTATGTTTTGTTGTTGAAGAAACCAAGAAAGGACCACACACGTCTGTGTGAACTCTCTCAAGGATCCCCGAAGCTTGGTTTTCCTTCTCATGAAAGGTGGCCTTTACATATTTTCCCATAGTAAATCCCTTGCATGTGTCTAACTACGCAATTGTACCCCTGGGAAGACCAGTAGAAATCTGCTACATGACTTTCAAGGCTCCATGGTGAAGATGGCCCAATCACCTGCGCCTTAATTCGCCCTCATCCCGGCTCACCACTTACTCTTCCTTGACCATCATTTTTTTGAAACCATCAACCTCTAGCTTGTAGAGATTCTTTACTTGATCTGTTGTTTTATTTCACAGGAAATATTTTGCATCACTAAAAACAACGCCATAGCCTCTATCCTCCAACATTGCAACTGAGACCAAATTTTTCTTCAAACCTGGTACATGCATCACATATTTTAATTGAAATGGTTTACCTGACTCCCTTTGAAATGTAATGGTACCAATCCTGGTAGCACTGTACTATCCATCGTTGCCCATTTCAATATGCATCTGGACATCTTTCTCCTCAAAGTCACTGAAAAGTTCCTTATCTCCCGTCATGTGAAAGGAAGTTCCACTATCCAAATACCACACAGATCCCAGTGCACTTGACACCATGCATGCGATCAATGAGAAGTCAAACTCAAATTACAAGGCAAGGGCCTCACCAGTTACAGATCCTCCATCATTCTTGTTCTTCTTCTTTTTTGGACAGTTAGTATCAAAATGCCCATGCTCGTGACAGTGAAAACACTTCACCTTGGACATGTCCTGCTTCTTGCCATTCTTGGACTCAGATTTAGAATGGAATTTATTCATCTTCCCCTTCCTCGCCTTGGAAGCCAAAGCACAATCATCTTCATCCTCATTCTTAGATGAAGATCCATCTTTGGTGTTCCATCTTAACTCCTCTTGCACTAAATCCAACCACATTCATTCCCAATCTGGCAATTGTTCCCTTCCATTGAAGGAGTCTTGGTAACTATGCCAACTCTTGGGAAGTCCTAGGAGAGCCAAGCTCACCAAATCATCATCAGCAATTGTTATTCCAATGCTCTCCATTTCATCCTGACATTGGAAAAACTTTGTTAGATATTTTGGAATGGTGTTGCCCTTTTCCATCTTCATCTTCCTGAGTTTATCTTTGAGCGGTAATTTCCTATGGTGGTTGTTGCTTTGGAATAGATCTGTCAAAGCCTTCCACATTGCATATGGTGTGGCTTTCCCATGGAGGCTTGAGATAATGTGGTCTCGTACTCACTCCAATAGGATCCTCCTCACCTTTTCCACTTTCTTTTTCCATCCATCAAAATTTGTAGCATCTGCAGCATCGAGTTTAGGAACATATTTGTTAATGAATTCCTTCAACCCGTTGTCTTTGAGTACTGCCTCCATCATGTCCATCCAAGCAATGTAGTTCAAGCTACCCTCGAGTGCATACTCTAATCTCAAGCCATTGAAATCCTTTTCAATATTGAATCAGCTGTAGCACCAACAAAGTATTTCTACAAATTCGAATTCTATCCAGTCACAAAATTAGCTCCTGCTTCACTTCTGCAATTTCCTGTGCTATGATACCATTTAGAAATTATACAACATGCATGTATATCTTAGATTCGCTTGATCTAACAATGTACTAAAGTTAAATATTGAATCGCTTCTACAAATATTTTGTGGAATTAAAAACACAATCGCTAATCACATGGACATGAAGAAAGATCAATCACACACAACACAGATAATTTTCAGGGGAAATATTACAGCTAAAACCCCCACTATCGTCTATTGTATATTAATCATGGATCATGAAACAATTACATACAAAACTCTTCTCATAACAGCCCTCCAATACTCAGTTAATTGTCTCACACTGTCATATGCAAAATTGACCAACACATAACCAATTCGTAGCCTCCAGAAAGCCTGCCTTGCTTGCGAATCCCTAATGGTAAAGATCCCTAAAAGATAGGAATTCTTGCCTTCCTTGACTGCGCAAGTATCATGGGCACTCCAATGGGTGTTTAGTTGTAAGCGTGCAAGCCAATAATCCTACAACTGATATTCAACTTCCCTTTCACCTAGAACTCAATTGGGTCTCCACTGGATCTGACATGCATGCAGCTAATAATAGTAAATCCTCAGTTGCCTGTGAGATCACTAATTGTGGATTAATTAATATTTAATTCACTTGATCTCTCACTAGTGTATCTTTAGTTACAACTAGCACAATTGAGTTTAACCCACTTAATTGAGTTAAACTATTTACAACTTGCACCAACTCATGCACCATTGTACTTCAAACTCTGTTACAACTAGAATTACTTGGCATGCCTCACCAACTACCTCTAACTCGAAATCCACTAGCTAACTGAATTTATCACTCTCAATTAATTGATTCAAGTCCACATTGAGAATAGATTATATTTTAATGTCCATATTAATTAAGGGATAACCAAAATAGACATGCACCCAAAAATAGCACTGTGGGCCCCACCCTAGTCTAGGTGCTTAATGCAACCATGTGCTTAATGCACTAGGTGTGGGTGCTGAAATTTCTTGTTGTATCTCAAGACATGTTGGGAAGGTGGAAGACAACTCATACAACATTGAAAACTTGTTTAAAAACCTTTTCTTCAGCTACAAACCTCCATATTTTAAAATCAACCCCTCACATCAGAAACGTGGCAAACTCCAACTTTTTTCGCAGCTTCAATGACAAATAACATCATTCCTTTGAGCTTTCAACCACCTTCTTGGCTTTCTTAGACCTATATTTCACATTGACACTGCTTCTAAGCTTGGATTAGACTTTAAATGAGGGAGAATGAGAGAGATTCAAGCAAAATTTTGAATTTTATTCCACCCAAAAAGCTATTTATTTTCATGATGGTGGTTTTGAATAATGAACGTGAGGTGACATGAGGGTACTTTTAGAATCATGAGTAGGACATGAAACTATTTGACTCATAACTAACTCTAAATTACTTATATGATTGACATGACCTCCACAAGTGACTTATGATGAGAAAATCCCTCATGACATGACCCCTTTAACTTCCATAATGACCCTTTTTCTCTGTGACTTCAAATTTCAAATTATGAATATTTTATAGAAACACCCCTTGGACTATGACACTCAAGAACTCATAGGCTAAATTTTTACAAATATACCCCCAATTGAATATTAAGATAGAAACACTTTCATCCCTATATTATAGGATCCTAACACAACCCAACCTCAAATGATTAGATGTCTACAATATTAGTACTTGTTCTAAAGGCTATATATAGCATCCATAAATTTGGTAATGGTTCATGTTGCATGCACCTCTAGAACACCAGATGCTCAAATGGATTTTTTATTTGAATATATAAAACATGGAAAAACGTCAAAATTCCTTAACACTATGAAGCCTTACGAAAGAGCTTTTAGGCATGAATCTCGAGGTATGTCACGTCAATTACCATGTCATTTGTATGCCACCTATCATGCCATGTCACTACCACATCATCTCTCTTCTACCTATGATGTCACGTTAATGCCATGTGGAAATTGAAAAACGTCCACTTAGCCACCCAAAAAGGCCAAAAGTGGATGCCACGTCTCCTCACCTTATTGTGCAACATCATCAACCAAATCCATGTCAACCACTCTATCACTACCACTTATATCCATGCGTGTTTCCATGGCATACTGGAGTCCACCTTCTATTTGTGATGTTAAATCCAAGATCTTATTGTTTTTCACAAGCATTGCCCTATCTCTCTCCTAGAGGCCCAAATTCTTAGATGCCTTGGTGCATCCCATATAGGTATGGATGCCTGGATGAATCCATCTAGCTCTACAAACATCTGAATCTACCCAGATTGACCCCCAAATGGTTGGATATTAAACATGGCAAAACCTTGTCTCATGTGGAACCATGCCTAGACTCCATCATTTCAAACTCGTGTTTCTCTTCATTCCTTGGGAGTTATACTAAGCTCCATATACCATTGGAAAGATATCTCAGGCTTTAACTTCATAATCTTAGCACACTATTAATAGATTCAATAGGATCCCCATGAACATGAAACCAAAGATATAATATTCCACCACACTCAACAATATCCCACTTTGGAATTTATGGAAACACCACCAAACATTGTTTGTCATTGATGGCCTTTTATGTGACTCCCCCTATTAGTCTTCTCATTCTCCATCTCTATGTATGCTCACTCTCCATATTCAGTGTTCAATTTCTCTTCTCACATTTCATCTCCAATTTTTTCTCACTCTCCCCATTTGACATCAATGGTAAATGGTTCTTACTTCTCATACTCTTCGTTTCTTTTAGGTGCCAATGTCTGCTCATTCTCCTCTAAGTCAAAAATCAAGTGACAAATATCTATCAAAAATGTGTCAATTATACCATTGATTTCGTCTTATACTAATTCTAAGACAAAGTAATGATACCAATTGTGAAAATTGTACTATGCCTCAAATTCCGCCATTTGTGTTATGTTTCCAAGTCTACTAATTCTCTTTAATATTGATATCAAATCTTACGTTATTGTATTACATTACCAACACACCAAAGGTTATTCTAAAAATGGAGATTGGATATAACTGGTTGTTGATTTTAATGGTTGTTGAACACAATTTTTGCTACTATTTAAACCAATTAATACCTATTAAAGAAGAAAAAAATATCAAACATGAAAACTTTCCATTTCATCATTCTTACAGTGCACTCTACTCCCCTGAACTTGTACTACTCTTGTTGACCTTGAATCTCCCCCTAAGTTAACTCTCTTTTCTTCTCTCTCGCATCCTAGCATACAATTATCCTTGACATGTTTGGACAACTTCCCGCTTTCCTTGTGAAGGAAACATATGAATATTTGAGGGAGATACAACTCCCTACATCTACCTGAAATATTCAAAGGGTTCTCTGGAAAGGGGCTTACTAACTATATCAACTATTTTTTCCTTTATTGATATATAACTATGGGTATGTGTTTAGCTTTTGAGTGAAGAACATGATTATTATATATACTTATAAAAATTATGCTATCACATATAATGGGAATGGGTTCTGTTATCACTCCATTGGATCTCTAAGGCTGAGAAGAGACCAGTAAAGGTAACCACAGACCAATATTTCACCAAGTAGATAGCCCTACTAGGAAGGAGAGGGATCTCTCCACAAGATCACAGCCAATATGACTGGATAAAAATGATTTTAGGCTATGTATATTAGCACTACGGTTTGGTTGAATAATTTTGAGGTGTTGGATGGTGAATAAGTTAGAGAAGAAACTAGGTCAGGGAAAAAAGGGATCAGAATTGCAGGGATCTAATGGGGCAATGTAGGTAAGTAGCTTAACACATTAAGGTATCTTGATGGAGTGGTTTAGACTACTAGGTTTTTAGAAAAGATCATTAGAAAACATGAATTATTTTCAATTAGAAGAAGATGAAAAAATTGTAACTATTCCTCCAAAACAGAGCATAAGCTAATGAATTATGTCTTTCTGACTTAGGAATCAATTACATTCAGAGATGGCATGAATATGAATATCACAATACATTCGCACATTTGCAAAACATAAGAAGAAACAATGTCAAATCACATTACCACAAGAATCCCACCAAAATAGCTACAACTCAGTATGTTATTTCTTGCCAAAAGATTGATTACAATAGTGTTCAACGATCACATTCTACAGCATCCAACCCTTACAATGAGAAAGGAAATGAAATATATAGACCAAAAAAAATTCTCCCACTCTCAGGGGTCTAATCCCTAACTTGTGGATCTTATCCACTAAGTGCTCAATTGGAAACCTAGTGATTAGGGAGGTTAGCCAACTCATCCCTATCATTCACGAAACTAATTCACTTTGACCAAAATTACATTTTTACATGATGTATCTACCCTAGTAAATATTCATGATATAATTACATTTAAATTTGACAATTACATTAGTAAATTCATTGAAATCCATCAATCAACTGATAAAACTAGAAAATTCTGAGAAAATCATTGCACTGCAAAAAGCGCAACGTGCTTGGAAAAAGCACAGCGTGCTTGGAAAAAGCACAGAATGCTTGGGAAAAAGCACAACGTGGGCCTAAAAACTGATTTTTGACTGCCTTCCCGAAGTCCAAATTGGGCCCAAGATGGCTCATTGGAAATCTCTTCTAGTCTGGTTGTCAAAATTGTCCTCAAGCACTAAAAATGGTTGAGTGAATATCCTCAAAAATTGAATCTCCCAAGACTAATCCAAAAGCATAGCGAAGATCTGAAAAAGGACGCAAAAAGGTGATTTTTTAGTGGATTTTGGCCATTTCCACCTATCAAAAGCTATGTTTTCTAAGTGAAAATAGTCAAAATTGCATGTAGACATCACTTTGAATCCAAATATCCAAACCATTTTTCATTTGGAGGCCTCCACAAAAAGCGCATAGTGGCCCATGCTGCGCTTTTTGTAGGCTAACTGTGAAAAAAGTATGTCAAAATTTGCAGAAATGCAAAAAAATTAAAAACTTGCCCAAAATTATTCAAAATTGGTAGATGAAGTGTTGATGATTTGTCTCAAGCAATCAAGAAGGCATCAGCAAGAATGTCAAGTTTTTCCTCCTCCTTATGCTTGATTAGGGTTTGCTTGTGTTTCTCCTTCAACTGCTTGATCCTGATGTTGCAAATTTTATTTCTAGTGATGTATATGTTGGCCATGTGTCTAAGCATCTCATTATCCTTGTTGGCCTTATGGAGTAGCTTCTCAAGGTGGATTTTAACTCTATCAAGCCACACCTCTCGGTAATCATCAATTTCCTTTGCAATTCTTTCCTCAAAATTGAGTTTCTCTACCTCATGTTTATCCTGCTCTAAAGCTCTCTTAAGACCTCTTGATTTTGGTATTTTCTTGGTGATTTGAGTCTTACTATGTTCATAATCACCAAGTGCCATCATTGCCTTACCTTTGTTGTCTTACCTCTTTGCCTTTAGCAGCTCTAACTCCATGAGTACCTGCTTGTCTTTCAGCTACTTGTTTTCTTGTTCAAGGAAGGATATGACAAATTGTGCTCTTGCCATGTTTTCCTACAGTTATTTGACTGTAGCATCCTTCTCTTTTATGATCAAATTTAAGGCCTCATGATCATCTTGGACATCCAAGTCCACCAAGTCAAACTCTCTTTCTTCCTCATGAAGGTATTTCTCCTCTTGAATAACTGCCTCTTTCTGACTTTGATTTCCCTTCTTTGTTGATGAATAAGGCAAGGCCCCTTCCACAATCTGTGGAGAAAACACTTGCCTAGGTCCCCTCTGGTAGGTTTTGATCTCTTTGACTTCTTTGACCTCTTTGACCTCTTTGGCCTCTTTGTTTTATTTCACTGTAACCCTACTAGTTTGCCTAGTCTTCCTATGAGGAACTGATGCTTTTGGTGGAATAGGTATAGCAGGTTGACTTGGTCCTGCAGTGAAGACATTTGCCTCAATGAAAGCTTCCCATGTTATGTTCAACCGATTAAGGTGGTGAAGGATAATGATTTTGATCAGAGAGTGATGGAAGAGGTTATTCATCTAAAGCTCAAAATCTTTGTTGTGCACAATGTAGGCCATTTTATCAATTCTTTTGTACAATTATTAGGGGAGGTTGAGAAATTTAACCCTAGTGAAATTCATAAGAAACTTGATGTGATAGTTATATAATCTAGAGAATCTACGCTCACAAGCAAAGTATTTCATGATTACTTTCATCATGGGGGGGGATCTATCCAACAACTGACCAAAAGGAAATACCTTTTTGATGTTAACTTTGTAAGGTGCCTTGAGGTAAGGCTCATACAACTGGGCATCCAAATCCTTAGTCTTAAACCATTTTTCACCCACATTTGGTATCCCTATTGTTGTTGCAATGATATCAGTGGAAATGGTGAAATTAACTCATGTTATAGTCACTTGGTTGTTTTGGAGGTTACTGATGAAAAACCTGATCAAAGTAGGATTACTTTGGACTCTTTGTACCATCTCACAAAATTCAGAACAACCTACATGCTGGAAACATCTGACAGCTAAGGGTGATGCCATTAATTCTCTAGTGTTTGTTGGCTCTAATATAAAAATCCTCCCTCCTTTGTTATATTTTTTCTTGTCTTCTTTTGTGGCATTTCTTTCCTTCTCCATTTTGTTTCTTTTTTCCTCCATTATGCTCAGTTTGTCTTTGAAAACCATAGGGAAGAAGGGGAAGAGAAAGGGAGTAGTAATGTAGGGTTAGGGGATTGTGATGGGCAAGGGAAAATTTGAGGGAATGTAGGAAGGGATTAGTGAGCTTAGGGAAGTAATGGGAGGGTGAAATATTTAGGGAAATAGAGTAGGAAATTTTTATTACAGTGAGGTATCTAGCTACCTAGGAAAGCACAACTAGGGTGGTAGGGTTTATGAAATAGGGCTTGGGAATGGGAAATGAGTAAATGTATGGGTAGAGGGGAGTGAGTTAGGGTGTGGGGAAGGTAAATGGGTCTTGGGGAGAGTAATTAAGTTTGTAAATTATAGACTATGGTTTCAATTGATTAAAACATGGCATAAAATGTAAGGGAGGTTTTGCATCATGAAATTGACACCACGAGCTGAAAGGAGGGGCTATAGAGGTGCCACTTACTTGAAAATACCTGTAGAAACCCTAAATTGATGATTATAAGCTCTGTAATGAAGTTTAGGTACTGTGGCTCCCTTCTACAAAAAGCGTAGTGTATTGAGAAAAAGCGTAGCGAGCAACTGGAAAAATCGCAGCGCCTTTGGAAAAAGCACAGCATGGTCTCCTGCAAAAGCGCGGCGCCTTTGAAAAAGCATAGAAAATGACCCAAAATTCGAATTTTTGAAGTCAAACTCTATTTTTTTCTTGGGAGGTTGACAGCTCGATGATTTGAGGATGAAATGAATGACTTCTTGGTCTTTGGGAGCCTTTATACTTGGAGAAATTATATTAAACAACCTTGGGACCCACTTTTCCTTTCTTGAATTTGACTTTTCATTGCTCTTTAGCTTTTAATTTCTAATTTAGATCATTGAACTTCATCTTTTGATGACTTAGGAACATTGATTGACATTTTGGAACTTTGGCTTATCTGATGATGGAAATTTGAGTGTGAAGCTATTTGGAATTTTGAGAACTTATTACAAAATAGGAAAATAAAATTACATTTTTCTCTTGAAATCAAATTTACAAATCAAACTTACTGATGAAATCTCTTTATTTTCACCTCTTAATTTGTTCGGATTTTATGCAATGAAATAGTGAGTTGATGACCTTGGAAACCCTAAGACCTAATGGAGACTATCACAGAATGAAACCATGATGAAAATGACCAAAATGATGATGAAAACTCATGATTGATGGTACACTCAGCAAAGTGGTGAAATGAGCCAGCAAGTTATAAAAATTTTGAAAGGAGT
This sequence comes from Pinus albicaulis, assembly GCA_034641835.2. Lineage (NCBI taxonomy): Eukaryota > Viridiplantae > Streptophyta > Pinopsida > Pinales > Pinaceae > Pinus > Pinus albicaulis. The sequence goes on from CM076572.1 coordinate 667,654,412, forward strand.
GATATTAGACCTAAATCTGCACCAAGTGACCTAATGGAATGACAAAAATTTCAGAATGGGACCCTTAACATGACGTGAAAGAGTTTATTTGATCACTGGTGGAAGGATGCAAATAATGATACTAACAGGTTCATTATAAGTTACCTTCATGTTGTGCAATGTTTGATTCATCCACAAGATCGAAGTGAAATATATTGTAGTTTCTTTTCACTCGGCGTTGGTTGTGGATAGTGATATGGATGCTTGTTTTTTTTTAACCATGCCACTAAGAAATTTCCCATAAAGAAAGCACTGCCACTTGTTTTCTTCCTATCACCTACACTACTAACCCAATCCACATATGTGTATTCAATCAATAATAAGTTTGAACCCTTTGGATACCACAATCCATAACCCAATGTGCCTTTTAGATACCTTAAAATTCTCTCTATAGCTAATAAATGGCTCTGCTTGGGAGGTGTTTGGGTGCTAATTGTTATCTTGCTACTAAACTAGCTTTCATTATGTTTGGCCTTGAGGTTGTTAGGTACAACAAGTTGCTAATTTTTTATTTTAATATTTTTTTATTTACCTTTGGTGAATCATCATATCTTTTTAGCTTAAATCCAATGACCATAGGAGTACTAATTGGTGAATATGCTTCCATTCCAAACTTCTTCAAAATTTATTTGAGATACTTTCCTTGGGAAATGAACATGCCTTTTGTTGATTATATAATTTTTAAACCAAGGAAAAATTATAGTTTCCCAAGCATATACATCTCAAGAGTCAACTTGCATTTAAGTTGAAAAAATTTGGCTTATTAAATCTAATTTACTACCGAAGATTATGTCATCAACATAACCAAAAATAACTAAAATATTTTCACTTGTATATTTATTATAAAAATTACTACTAGTTGTCCCTCTTTTGAAGCCTTGTTGTTGTAAATGTTTGTCTAATATAGAGTACCATGCCCTTGGCACTTGCCTTAGTCCATACAATAACTTTTTCAACTTGCACACATCCTTAGGATTGTTTAATTGTTAAAAACCTTTAGGTTGTTCCATATACACTTATTATTCAAGTTATCCACTTAAGAATGCTAAATTCCCACCCATATGATACACTTTGAAATTCTTGAGACAGGAAAATGCTAAAAACATTCTTATTGCCTCTAATATTGCTACAAGAGTAAAAGTTTCTTCAAATTCTATTCCTTCAACCTGGGCATATACTTTAAATATACTAATATGTTCATGTTCATTATAACTTGTTCATACTCATTTAACTTATTCCTGTAGACCCAATTTGTACCTATAGAATTTTTATTTATTGGTCTTGGAACTAATTTCCAAGCCCGGTTTTTCTCAATCTAGTCTAATTCCTTATTCGTGCCACTTATCCAATGCTCATCTTGAATTTCCTAATAAAATAATTTGGGTTCAACCATGGAAAACATTGCAATATATACTTTGACTAGGAGTGCCTATTAGCTTTCTTCTAGTTTGAACTCCAATTTCCTTATCACTAAGAATTGGATTTTCAAGGTGATTCTTTTTCACATACCTTGAAGAAGGTTTTGGATGAGAGCATGTTGCAACTACTTCTTCTTCTTCTTCTTTTGATCCCTCGTGTTATTCTTCTTCACACTCATTGGTAAAAATTTTAATTGGGCTTATTCATCTTAGCTACTTCTCCTTGAGAGGTAAATATTCTTCTCGGTTGCTTCTCCTTAAAAGGTAAAGATTCATCCACTTTTACATCAATTTTGCATGATATTTGATTATAAAATTTGTAGCCTTTACTCTTATTTGAATATCATAAGAATATCCATTCTTCATCTCTTGCATCAAACTTACCAATATTGTCATCGTGAATTTTGATGTAGCACTTACTGCCAAAGACTTTAAAGTGTTTTATTAAGGCTAGTTTTCTATACCAAAACTCACAAGGAGTCTTGTCATTATTTTTCTTGAGGTGTGATTTATTTAAAATATGAGTTATTGTATGAAAAACTTCAGCCAAAAAGGTGTTTGGAAGATTTCTCTCACTTAACATCGCTCTATCCATTTGTTGTATTGATATGTTTTGCCTCTCAGCCACACTACTTTTTTCTGGAGTGTTTGCAATTGGGATTTGTCTTCTTATTCCATGTTCTTCACAAAAATCATTGAACTCTTTTGAGGTAAACTCCCCACCTTTGTCAGAACTTAGGCATTTCAATTTACAATCAATTTTATTTTCAGTAAAGGCTTTAAATACTTTAAACTTATCAAATGCTTCATATTTATCCTTTAAAAATGTGACTCAAGTAAACCTGGTGTAATTATCAATAATCAACCTAAAATATCATTCTCCACTTGGTGCTTCAACTCTTGAAGTTCCACATAAGTTTGTATGAACCAACTACAGAGGCTTGGTTGATGAGTGTCCCTTAGTCTTGAAGGGTACTTGAACTTGTTTACCAATTCGACGTGATTTTTAAACTGTATTATTTGGCATTGAAATCTTTGGAAAACCTTTAAAGCTTTCTTCTTGTTGAGCTTCACCATATGATCAAAATTTAAGAGTCCCAACTTTTTATGCCATATCCAGCTCGCATCAAGCTTCTCTAAAAAAAATTCTCACTTTCCTAATGGACTATATACACATTACTTGGCGTTCTCACAACCTTTGCCACCACTTTCCATGTATTTTCCATATTTATTTCACAACTTTTGGAGTGAAAAGTGACATCATACCCCTGGTCACACATTTGACTCACATTAAACAAGTTGTGTTTGAACCCATCCACAAACAGAATATTTTGAGCCTTACCTCTTCTATTGTCTAAGAAAATTGTTCCTTTGCCTGTCATTTTTCCTAGAGCATCATTACTAAATGTAATACTACCTGACTTATCTTCTTTTAGTGATAATAGTTTACTCTTATCACTTTCCATATATTTGTAGCATCCATTGTCCACATACTAATGGCTACATTGGTTTTTGGAATATAGGACAATGCCACATTATTCTTTTCTTTATTCATTTTCTTCTTCCATGTCTTGGGTTCTTCTTGTTCTTGTGTGATCTAAGGAGTTGATATGATTTTTATAGTTTTACAATAAACTAATTTACGTCCATAGTTATGATAGTTATTTCATTTTCTTTCTAAGATAGGCTCTGCAATTTACATCCTTATGTCCAAAATTCATTCATGAATAGTAGTAACCATAGAAGATATTTTGGTACCTCAGAGGAACTTTCCTTTGAGGATATGATATTATGGTTCTTGATGGCTTTCTCTTTGAGGGAGATAAGGCTTCTACTGATTTCTTGATTGAACTTTTTTACTATTCGAATTGTTTTAATTTTCCCTCTGTTGCTGCTATTGAGTTTTAATAGTGTTTCTTATTGCCTTGTTGTCATTTTATTCTCTTTTTTATTGTTTAGTTTTATTAATTTCTCTTCTTACCTTGTTGTCATTTTATTCTATTTGTTTCTACTGAATTTGACCATCATTGTCCTTAATTACCTTGTCATTTTATTTTCTTTGTTATTGTTGATTGTTATCGTTTCCTTGGATTCAATTGTTCTTACTCCTTTGAGTACTTTAATGAATATGGTGAGTTGTTTGACTTCAAATTTATTTCTTCTTGTCTGATCCGAATTTATGCAGGAACGCAACATAATACACATATAGCCATAGATACAGAGATGCAGCGGAAATAATAATTCATTTTATTAATAAAAGAATGACTGAAATAAGCTTAGAAACATAATGGAAAAAATCTAGGGCGTTGGTATCGTATCTTTGAGAAGAGATGTGGCGTACGCAGGCCTTTGAACTGTGTTACTTTGAGGCTCGCAGGCCTATTACAGACATAATGGAAATAGATGAGCTAAGGTACTAGCAACGCTTATCTCTGAGAAGAGATGCGTCGGCTACCATCCCCTGAACTTTGTTACAATGAGGCTCAAAGGCCTATTTATTGTTGAGAAACAATGTAAAACCCGAAACATCCAAAAACCTAACCCTAGGAGATGAAGTGCCAAAACTGTGGGCCCCGTTTGGGCAAGTTGGTGTTTCAACTTCTTGGGGACGTAAATTTGGCATCCAATGTATCCAAGGACTACAAATTTTGAGAGAGAAACATTAGTCTATAACCCATGTTGCTCCCCGTTTTCCCAAAAAACGTCATTTAGGGCCTCAAAACGGCTTTGGAAGTTCATGACCCAAAAAACTGCTATAAATAGTAAGATGTGCTGAAACTCACAAACTGAATAACTGATGGTGGGGGTTCAAATAGACTCAATGGGTGCCCACCAATATCCACCTGGATTATTAATGCCCCGAAATGGCTTTCGGCATGCAGGGCCCAAAAACCTGCTAAAAATAGTAAGTTGTTGGAAGTGAAAAGCTGCAAGAATTGATGTTGCGAGTCCGAACGGAATAGGTGGGAAGCCACCGATATCCACCTAGATCATTCCTCCCTCCTTAGGAAGTAATGGTCTCCATTGTGTTAAGTTCCTCCATGGGGGGGGGGGGGTGAATTTCTGCTGAACTTGGTATTGGATTTGTCCAGGATGTTGCGGACCTATTGGTGGATGTGTTGGATGTAGATGTGCCGCTGGTGGGCAGCCGTTGAAGGATCTAGGAAAATTTATCCATCATCGTGTTCCTCTATTTCTTGAGGGCCTCCCCGAGCAAGATTTTGATAATATCTCTTGCTCCCTCGTCTTTCTTTCCTTCTGCCATGGGGGGTCGTCGGGGTTGGTGAGGCTGATCTTGGAAGGGTGCAACCAGATTGAGCTTGAACTCCTTATACCCTGACCACGTTGGGGACATGAAAAGAAAAATAGAGAAAGAGAAAACCGACTCTGATACCACTGATCCGTATTTATGCAGGAACGCAACATAATACACATATAGCCATAGGTACAGAGATGCAGTAGAAATATAAAAGAATGAGTGAAATAAGTTTAAAAACATAATGGAAACAAGCTAGGGCGTTGATATCATATCTCTGAGAAGATATGTGGCATACGCAGGCCTTTGAACTGTGTTACATTGATGCTCGCAGGCCTATTATAGACATAATGGAAATAGATGAGCTAAGGTACTAGCAACGCTTATCTCTAAGAAGAGATGTGTCGGATACCAGCCCCTGAACTATGTTACAATGAGGCTCAAAGGCCTATTTATTGTTGAGAAACAATGTAAAACCTGAAACATCCAAAAACCCAACCCTGGCAGATGAAGCGCCAAAACTGTGGGCCCCGTTTGGGTAAATTGGTGTTTCAACTTCCCGGGGACATAACTTTGGCATTCGATCTCTGTTTGACGCGCTCAATAGCTCGTTAGAAAGACATATCTGAGGACTACAACTTTTGAGTGAGAAACATCAATTTGTGACCCATGTTGCTCCCCATTTTCCCAAAACACGTCGTTTAGGGCCTCAAAACGGCTCCAGAAGTTCAGGACCCGAAAAACGGCTATAAATAGTAAGTTGTGCTGAAACTTACAAACCAAAATAACTGATGGTGGGGGTTCAAATAGACTCGGTGGGTGGCCACCAATATCCACCTGCATTATTAATGCCCCAAAATGGCTTTCGGCGTGCAAGGCCTGAGAACCTGTTAAAAATAGTAAGCTATTGGAAGTGAAAAGCTGCAAGAATTGATGTTGCGAGTCCAAACAGAATAGGTGGGCGGCCACTGATATCCACCTGGATCATTCCAGATCATTGAATCTCCTTTAGAACCCAAACTACTCTTGATGAGGGGATATATTTGAACACTAAAAATTTCAACTAATTTCTTTAATTCTTTAATATATTGTAAATTATGGTTTAGTTGTGTCTTCGATTTCTCTAATTCCTTTTTAAGGGAAACTATCTCTTCCTCTAGTTTTCAAAATTTCTTACCCTTCTCTTTCAGCTATTTTAATAAGGTGTCTTCAATCTTCTTTACTTTCTCCAACTTTACTTTTAAAAGAAGTATTGAATCTTCGTATTTTGTGTTGTCTTCCATACTTAAATCAATAACTCTTTTTATTTATTATTATTTTTCATAAGTCTATTGATTTCTTCCAAGGAACTGATTAATTCATATTCCAAATCTACTATTCCAAATCTTACAACAGAAAAATAAACAATGATGAGAACGTAAAATATACACAAATATTTTCTCCAAGAACCCAAAACTGGGAAAACCATATTGATTTTTCATTATATTCATTTCAATGTTACAATACATATATATATATATATATATATATATATATATATATATATATATATATATATATATATATATATATATATATATATATATACATGTTGAATCATTCATAAACCTCAATCCATTAACCCTGGATTAGAACATAATTATAGTTCCCTTGATCGGATCAAAAAATTCCATGGGCAGAAAACCATCATGCCTAAAACCACACGTGAAAACCATGTGTAGGTTCGCTCACCATCTTTTGGTCCACCCCCAATCCTTGGGTCCTCCTAAAAAAATTCTCCCTGTAAACCCCCTGGTAGGGGGGGTTTTTTCCCCCGTTATGTTAAGCACAACGTAACAAAGTTTGGGGCTAGTCGTGGAAATAATATAACACGTACCAACATTCTCCCACTTGTTGTTTTCTTTCCACATAGGGGCCCACAGTAATGCATAGTAATTGTTCCAAAGCCACAACACCCTTTTATTTTTCTACACCAAGAAAACTTCTTAGTGCTCATAGAATTTTACAATGCATCTACAGCATTCTTCAATTTTGTACACTTTTGCTATAAACACATTTTTATCTTCAACCATATCCCTCACAAAGTGATACTGAACATCAATGGGCTTTGTCTTCAAATGCCAAGTAGGGTTCTTTGCCAATAAAATTTCTCTTTGGTTGTCACAGTCTATCCTTATAGCTCATTGTACCAACCCCATACTTGAACACAATCTCCTTAACCAAATTTCTTCCTTGCTTGTATGAGTGGCTACCATGTATTCAACCTTTGTAGTTGAAAGTGCCACTACATGTTTTCTCTTGCTCATCCAAATTACTACACCTCCAAATAGGTTAAACACATACCCACTTGTAGATCTTCTTCGATCCGTATCTCCTACTCAGTATGCATCAGCAAAGCAATTCATGTCCAAAACTCCATCCAATCCTAGTCTTCCTTGGTAGTACAAACCATAATCATTAGTGTCACGCAAATACCTGAAAACCCGCTTCACTATAGTCCAATACTCCTTCCCTAGTTTTGACATAAGCCTGCTCAATACTCCCACTGCATATGCAGTGTCTAGTTTCGTGAAAATCATTGCATCTATTGAGCTACCAATTACACTCGCATATGAAACATAGGACATGTCCTCTTCCTCTTCATGTGCCTTAGGACATTGTTCAATAGATAACTTTACACCTATAGGAATACGAACCTTAAGAGGTTTACTATCCTACATATTAAACCTCTGCAATATTGTCTCGACATGCTTTCTCCGGTTTAACTAGAGCTTCCTCTTTGTCTTTTTTAATTTTCATTACCAAAATATAGTTTACAACACCAAGATCCTTCATGTCGAATATGGAGGAAAATTAGGTCTTCAAATCCTGGATAATTTCCTGTCATTTCCAATCAGAAACATATCCTCCACATTTACGAGAAAATAATTAACACGGTCACCAATAAATTTAAAATAAAAACAATGATCTTCTTTGCTCCTTCTGAATCCAACTCCTTGTATATATGTATCAAATGATGATACCACATCATTTGTGACTGATTTAACCCATACATAGACTTTTTTAACCTGCATAAAATTTCTTATCACCCTTCACCACAAACTCGTTTGGTTGATTCATGTATATTTCTTCTTCCATATCACCATGAAGAAATGTTGTCTTCACATCCATCTGTTCTACCTCAAAATAAAAAGCAGCAACAATAGATAAAAGTAACTTAATAGAAGCTAATTTGAAAACAGGATAAAAAAATATCACCAAAATCAATTCTCGACACTTGGTAATAACATTTTTCTACCAACCGAACTTTGTATTTATCCACCTTTCCTTTTGCATTCATCTTCTTCTTAAATACCCATTTTTTTCCAATGGGTTTCCTTCCAGTCAACAACTCCACCGGATCCCAAGCCTCATTTTTATCCAAAGCTTCCATTTCTTCAACCATGGCCTTTTTCTAGAGTTTTCCATTCTCTGAATCCACTACATCCCTGATAGTTTTGGGATCATCATCAATAATATATAAAGAAAAATTTGAACAGAAAACAGATGGAATATACCTCTCTAGATGCCTTCTCTCTCAAACGAATGTCCTCAAAACTATTTTGAGAAAAATACTTGCGGGGGGGGGGGTGGGGTGTGAATCGGTATTTTAATTTGCTTTAATTTTTTAATTTAATATCCTGATTTCTATGTGTTATTTTCATTCAAGCAACTAGTGTATGTACGCAACTTCAGTGAAAGTAAAAAATGTTGTTACACATCATTTTGTCACTATCCCTGCAATCCCCATCCCGCATATTGGAGGTCTTTTCTGTGACCAATACCCAGTGTCATGCTTTGCAAATAACATCATTACATCCCTTTTGATGAAGGCAACATTCTTCTTGTTGACATTTCCCTGAACAGAACATCGAAAATCCTTTTTTTTCCTTGGCGCGAGTATCCAATTCTGCCCTTGCACCGATATGGAAGATTAACACTAGGGCCCGCACCACCTAGCGCTCTGTCCCAGTGTAATTCCCGTGCCAAGCTATTTATGAATTTTTTTTTTTAAATAGAGGCGGAGGTTTCATTCCAACCACCTTGAAGATGAGTCGCTGGGAGTGGTTGAACTAAAAAAACCACGAGCCTCCTCCTTTAGTTAGTAGTTTCCACCTCCCTTGGAACACACTTAAAGGATAGGCCCCCCTTCCACTTTTGTAGGGATCACAACCTCCTCCTTTGCCTCTATATAAACAAGCCTTATCCATTTATGAAAACTAGCTAAAGCTGAAGCTGAACAAAGAGAATTATACAGCTGAAGTGTTGAACTTGGAGACTAAGCTATAGTTGAATAACTGAGTTATTGAGAAGGTATATCAAGAAGGAACTCCATCGAGAGGTCCCTTTTCCCGTCCGAACTCCCTGAAGAGCTTTGAGACGTGCTTCACCTGAGCCCCGCAGGAGGAGACCGCAACATCAGAGCATGGTTGTATCTCTTCTTTCTACCTATTAATATAAGTGACTATTGTCTGGTTCCCGTCTTGTGTTTTTCTTTATCGAATGAAATATACCAGTCTTCTCTGACTAACTAGTAGTTTTTGGATGGAATTAGTATGTGGTATGTGGTTATCGTTTTCTGATCTTTGTGTAGGTGTCCAAACATGATAAGCGGAGGGGTTGTGACTTGCCTTCGATCAGGAGCGAGAGGTTCTCATCATCACTATGAGTGTCGACGACAGCTTTGGACCACAGGTAGGCCATCTTATCGCATCCTCTTTAATTCAAATATCTAGGAACCTACACTCTAGCATGATTCCTTGTTACTAAACCCACCCTAGGGCTAGAGGGATCGTCTCTATCCACAGAGAGGATTTACCTACATAACAAGTTGGCGATTCCACTGGGGAATTAGTGTGAGTTTTTCTTTGATCTTGTTGAGTCATTTTTTGGGTTTTTGGTCTTGTTGTTTACCTTCCTAGTTGTTTAACTATGTTTTAAACCCTTGTTCAGCCCCAGAGTGTCAAGATTGACCTCTTCTCTGTAAAGTTTTTTTTGTTTCCTTGGTTAACTGGCTTGGCACGGTTTTTCCCTGAATAGTCACACTGATTGGTGCATGTTGCTTTTGTAGCACTTGTGCCATCACCTATTTGGCGCTGAATACCGCCTCATAGTCACGCCGACCCCTACGAGTTTTTGGGTGTGAGATTTTCATGAGTTTTTGGTCACTTGTCTTTGTTTCTGGGTTCTTCTTAAGAGTAATTGAAGTGTTTTGGACTGTCTTTGACTATTGGAGGCTTGTTTTCCTCAATTGTTTGTCCATTTATTATCAGTGTAGCTTGAGGTATTATGGTTTTTGAGTGCCTTGGTGCACTGAGCCTTTTGTTTGGAGATCGAGTTTCTTGATAATCTGTCGAATTCGTTCCCTGTTTAATTTCTCTTGGTCTCTTTGATCCTGTTGAATATGTTCATTGGTTGAATCATCATTGCTTTTCTCGTTTTGATTTTTATTCCTCTTACTCCAAGCACCAATTACATTGCTTGTATGGGTCATTTTTGAGATTTCTCGTTGATTTGAAAAGTTTGTATCATTGGTTTGAGTATTGTTGTGTTTGTTTTATGTTGGAGGAGTCATTCCGTTTCAAATTTTTCATTCACTCTCTCAAGCTAGTGTTTAGTTTTGTTTTTCATATCATTTAGTGCATTGTTTGCTCTATTGCGTTGAAAAAACAAAAAATATTGCATTCTTTTTGCTTTGAAAATGAAACTTTCCTTCGCTTAGTTTGAATTGTATAGGCTAGGAAAGAGTTTTGTTTTCTCTTAGATTTCATTAGATGCATTAGTGGATGTTTTCGCATGATTTCATTATCTGCTACTGCTTGAAATTTTCCTTTCCTTCTCGTAGATATCTTTCATTGAACGAAAATGGTATCCTTCTGCATGTAGTTTTTCATTTAGGAAAATTTCAAATCCAACATACGTTAAGGCCTGGAAATTGAAACCTAATCCAAGATCAAAGTTAAAATTTATTTCAATTAACCTAAGGAAACATTGAAACCTAACGAAATATTCTAGTGGTCTAAGTAGGGACGTTTTCTGGCGTCTTAAAACCTAGTAGTTTTCGTTCGCCATCTGGCTCCAGACAGCGCTAGTATGGACTTGTGCTCCCCATACCGTCGAGTATATAAAGGGAGATCCCTCTAGGTTGCAATATTTTTATCCATAGGAAGCCGAGTCTGTCGCCCTGTAACCGTGATACACCGAACACAGCATTCAGGGAGACTACTTGCACGTACGTCAAGTCCTTGGTCATTTCTCTTTCATTTGATCACCAAGGTGTATATGGCAGTTCACGGAAACCTGGCATACCCTCTTGCTTAGAATACCTGAGCAGTCATTTTTGGTCTTTACTGAATCTTTATATTTGAAAATATCATTGAGCACTTGTCCTTTCGCGCTCATTCAAAATTGCAAGTGACTAGAGTCATATTTTTCTTGTTTCTTGACTCTTAAAACATGAAACAGCAAATTTTGGTTTCAGTGTCATAAAATAAACTACCCACAATTACACGCCCATTATAAAGTTTAGTACTTGGCTTGTTTTTGTTTGCCTTGGTTTTTTGAGTCTTTGCTCGGATCTCTCTTTTTCCTTCTTGTTGTGAAGCAGTCACGGTGGTGGAACCACCGGTTTCGTCATCCTCGCTCCCTTCTAGAGGTAGTAATTTACCTGATAGTTCATTTGAAACTCCTCAATCCTCTAGGTCTATCGAGCTTCAGCAGCCTATTCTCCCATCAATCTTACCCCTTTCTACCTGATCTCCCACTGACGAGTCAATTGAGTTCAATTGGCCTCCCTCAAGTGCTTGGTTTGGTTTTGGGGACGAGGAAGAATTCCCTCCTCTTACGTCGGGACTTCCCGTTTTAGTTGTTTGTAATGTTCCCAAATTTTCATGAAGAAAATTGGAACATTAATTTTTTCTTATTTCATCTAGGAGGTGAATAAAATGGGTAAAAGGCCCATGAGTAGGAATAAGATCCTTCATAATGTGAAAATAATCATTGGAGCAACTTATTTTGCACCTTCCAGTGTGAAAAGGGGAAATTCGCATGAGGACAAGGTCAAGTTTGACCAAGTCAACAGCGTTGCCTAAGAGGTGTAGCTTGCATCAGAAGACAGCGCAGATTTGGAGGGAGAAAGATTCCTTGTGGATGAAACCCTAATGTGTGGCATCCATGGCAAAGAGGCATTCACTTGTATAAGCATAGGAGGAGGCAGCCATAGTGATATATTTTTAGCATTTGATCATTTTTCCATTCAGAAAAATTGCACACTCTGACTGTTCAGTTGAGTTGCAGTGCTTCTTAGCACGAGGGATTCCTGTTTAGGATTTCCTCTCCTTCTTGAGAGGCATCTTGGAGGATTACACTTCATATTCTCCACATCTTCGCTCAATGCCAAAGCCATTCTTCATATACTGCGTTATTTTTTCTCAAGTATAACGCAGTGTTGTTGGGGCATTGCAGTGGAGGGTTCCACAACACTTCTCTTTGGCTCATCTTTCAGAGGAGGGAGTTCCTATTCCTTCGGGAGATTAGTGGAAGGGATTTCAGAGCTTATTGACATATTTTTGCATCAAGGCCAACATCTCCCATCATAGATAGCGCATTCCATCCTCTAGACTGTGTTATTTCAATGCACACTTGCAGTGAGGTTGCACCAGCTTCTTGGAGGACAAGATCTTCAATGTCTGGATCAGCCTTGCATTGAGAGATCCATTGGAGGAGATTTGTTTCAGTTTGAGCATCATCTTCATCCATCTCCATGTATTTCTAGTATTAAGTTGTAGCTTCTACCCAGCAACTCCGACATTTCTACAGATTTGCCAATTTCATGTATATTGTAGCCAATCCTTCCTAGGATTGTGTATTTTTGTTGTCTTAGTGTTTTCTGAGGCTGAGAGCTTGCTCCCCCTCATTCCTTTGAGTTGATATTGTAATATCATCCTATTATCATTTTGTATTTAGCATTATCTCCTATAAACTACGTTATTTTAGTCATATGATATTTTGCATAGCAGTATTGCTTCATTTCCTTGTACATGCTTCATTGAGGCTTCCATTGCCTAGCTGGAGTGATTGATTCCTCCACACATTGTATAAATTTGCTGCTATATCAGATATTTTTTGGCTAGACATATCTTCATGTGTTCACAGCTATAGAATAACGTTGTCTTTCCATTTCTTGCGTAAGAAATGTTGCAGTCCCTCACCGGGCATTTTCTGAGGACATCTAAGTGTGGGAGATCTGTTTAACCCACTTAGAAGTATTTATTTGGAGCCATCTCTTAGATTTCATTCTTAGATACATTGATCTAAGGGATCAGGGTCTTGGTTTCAAATCCTGCTGCCTCCATTTCTGGAAAATGTGTTTTCCAGCAATGGATTGCTAGCATTCCAGATTCGGGATATTACAGTGGTATCAGAGCTACTTTCTTGGCTCAGCCTGTGAGTCTAAGCCCAAGAAAATCAGAATATTGAAGAGGATGGGATTTATCCCATCATATTTCATATCCATGAAGAACCTCCCCATGGAGGATAAGCAGAAAGAAGAGGAAGAACCCTGCACTTCCTATTCTCATCAAGGAGACAAAGAAATAAGTAGAAGAAAGACTCCATCTTTTGGAGAAGAAAAAGAAAAAGGGGATAAGCTTACCAATATTCTTCCTCAATCTGTACATTGGATTCATGAAGAGTTCAAGGAGATCATGAGAAAGATGCATGAAGAATCTCCTAGAGGGTTTGATTCAAAAGAAAACTCTAGATTTGCACATAAAGAGTGTGAGCAAGCAGTTACACACCATCTTGTACAGCGCAGTCACATGCCCAGGATTTCCAGAAGAGAGGTGGAAAGAGAAGAAGAGGTTGCTAGGAGGTAAACCCTTAGTAATTTCTTGAAGGATTATAAGTCTCGAACTCAGAAATTCAGAGATCATCTCAGTTTTTCAGAGTTTTGCAAGATGAAGGTGAAAGGGAAAGAGCAGCAGGATAGATTTCATCTATCTACCTTTGAAGGTTCACCCATATGTTTAGCCAAAGCTTGGGTTGAAAATTTTGAGACCTTCTTGTAGCAACACCAAATCCTTGAAGAGGAAGCCATCAAAGTTGCAGCGTTGTATTTGAGAGGTAAGGCTTTTTCCTGGTGGATCTTTGAATCTTTTTCTTTGAGAAGTGTAAACATTGCATCCTATGCTAATTTCACTAAGACATTAGTGAAAATATTTGATAAAGAGATTCATGAGACTCACATGGTAGCAGTAAACAAGAAAAATCAAGAAAAACACTTGTATGAAAACTTGCACCATACTTTTCCAGAGGAGAAATATTATTCTCACACTTTTGAGCAGGAGAGCATGGAGGTCTCCTTTTCAAAAAGAGATCCAATCATTGGAAATTTTCCCACTCATTTTGCAGATATTGAGGGAAATAGCGTTGTTAGATCTGGAGTTGATCTAGCACCTCATGCAGAGGAAGAAGGGTCTTTTTCTCCAAGGAGATGAATGCTTGCATCTTTGCAAAGAAGTCCCCAGGATCTCATGTGTGGAGATCAAGGCACAACTCATGTTCCATCTGTGCCATTATTGAGGAGCTGTGAAGCCATGGAGACACAAGGAGGAAGTAGGGAGAAGACCCATCATCATGAGATGAGTATTATACATCCCTATTCATTTTTGGAGGTTGATGCACGGATTGCGTAGTAGAAGCATGGAGGTTTATCTCCATTCATCTATTCAGTCATCTTTTGATGATGATGATGTCTCATTGTATGGAGACATTTTTTCGGGGAGACCATTGGATCAACAGAGGAGGATGGATGCTTCACATGTTGGGGCACCAATCATTGATTTCAGGAGGGTGGAAACTTGGAGAGAGCTTGATACAGCACTGGGATTTTGGGTAGACTCAAGGAGAGAGAGAGCATTCTCTCAACATCATCAGTACCCACTTCCATTTCATTTTATGTGCTGTGGCAGAAGCAACAGGGGAAGGATAGCAGCCTTCCAACTTGCATCTTTGGCATGGGATATGTCAAAGAGGAGGGTGACCATATGACAGATGCTCTTCATGAGAGATCATCAGCATTGTCACTATGGAGAATAGATCCACATTAGAGCTCCCAGCTGTTGGTGGAGTATTCCAAGGATTTTTTTACTTGCATGATCTTGGATGGCCAGTTGCATGAGGAGGCATATTCATTTAGAGATGGGGTCATCTAATATCATGGTAGGATATTCTTACCTATAGCTTCCAAGCTCAAGGAGAAGTTTCTATGTGCAGCTCAGGAGGATTTCCTTTTCGGATTATGTGTTGTGGCAGAAGCAGCAGGGGAAGGATAGCGGCCTTCCAACTTTCATCTTTGGCATGGGAGATGCCAAAGAGGAGGGTGACCATATGAAAAATTCTCTTCATGAGAGATCATTAGCGTTGTCACTATGGAGATTAGATCCACATTGGAGCTCCCAACTGTTGGTGGAGTATTCCAAGGATCTTTTTACTTGCATGATCTTGGATGGCCAGTTACATGAGGAGGCATATTCAGTCAGATATGGGGCCATCTACTATCATGGTAGGATATTCTTACCTAGAGCTTCCAAGCTCAAGGATAAGTTTCTACATGAAGCTCAGGAGGATTTCCTTTTCAGCCTCACTTGTTCTATGAGAGCATACCACACCATCATGGAGGGGTATTTTTGGATGGGCTTTGAGGAGGAGATGTATCAGCATATGAGTAGATGCATGGATCACATATAGATGGAGGAGAGACATGACTCTTTGAGATAGTTATTACAGCCACCTCTTTTCCCTTCAGAGATGAGAGGAGACTCACTTATGAGCCACTCAATTTGTATGAGCAGGAGATATGGTAAGGGTATTCATTATGGTTTACATGATTGTTTTTATAATGTATGTATCCATCCCTTAACCATACATGTACAGGATTTTGTTCCAAGGAGGAGCATTCTTTCTTTAGAGCTTCATGGTCAAGTTGAGGCCATAAGCATGATTGATGGGCCTTCCCTAGGAGGACTTGGGGAAGAGATACATTATGGAGGACATGCCCATTGTACACCTTACATTATTCACTTCCTCCATACTTATGAGGAGATTGGAGCAGCAAGCATGTGGTTGAGAAGCCACCCTTTTTGTTAGTCTCGACTGCAGTTGAGGGTCAAGCTGCGCTGGTTACACTTGAGGGACCATTGTCCTTCTCATTTGTTGCATATGGCAGCAAGTATGATTCTCATATTTTCTCCCTATGGCTCTATTGTTTGTGTCTTTATGAGGAGCATACTTGGGAGAGAGACACATGAGGTGGATGTTTCCTTTGAGGGAGAAATTCCTCACACTTTTTTCACTACATGTTCTAAGGGGAACATGAGATATGATATGGTTACCTTAATAACACAGTTGTCACTTTATGAGGTGAGCCATATGATGGATGAGATGCCATATGTTGATGACTTCCAACTCATCATATATGGGGATATGTGGGCCAGCATGATTTGTAGCGTTAGAGGTGTTATTGCCCAAATCCACCTCAGGCTGAAAGAAGGCGGGATTCAGGGTAACACCAAACCACGCTCAGTCTGGTAGCTAGCCCTACCAGAACAGGAGAGGGCTCTCTCCGGGTCAATCTCAGGAAAAATGTATCAATAGGGTTTGAGATGACTGAAATGAGTGCTAATTTTAGGCTAGGTATATTAATCAAGGAGTTTGGAATGATTTTTAGGGGTTTTTGTTGGAAAAAAGGGAAAGGCAATTTTGGGCTTGGGAATGAGGCCAAATTCCTGCAGAGTTCAAGTTGGGGCAGGGAAGGAAATGAATTTGATGTCTTAGATTCAATGAATGGATATAAAATACTGCTAAGGAGCTGAAGAGGGCAATAGGGAGCAAGGATCCTATTCAAACTGACGAAAACATAAAAAACTAAACAAAAGTTTAAGGCAGACCACCAACAAACTAATGAATTCTACCTTAGTTACTCATTTGTTTAATTCAGAAACAAAGAGAAGGGAAATGGCATACATAAAAATTATAGAAACTTACATATACAAGGATAAAAACATCATCAACACTCAGAGCCACAAGGATCCCAACAAGTGCTGCAAAACTCTGGTCTTTCCTTTGCTAAAAATCTGAAATGAATATACAATGAGGTGCCAACTATTCCCAAGATTCCAACCTATGAAAATGATTGAGAAAATACATCATATAGACCATCCTAACCCCTTCCCATGCCTATAAGGGTCGAGCTCATCCTTCTAGGAGCTGTTTCAACCAATTCTAAACATGGAACTGAAATCTAGGCAGCCAAACAACTTGCCTCTATATGCTAGGAAACTAATCCATTCACTTAATTTTCACCCTTTAGTGAATGAATCCTCTAGAACAAGTAAAATTGAGCCAAATTTACATCATAGCCATAAAATTACATCAATATAGATCAATAATTACATCACAAAGTGAAACTAGTCAAACTGGCCGAATTTCTAAGCTGAAAAGTAAAAATTGGACCAAAATCCTCTATGCGCCGCGCCAGAAAACGCAATGTGCCGCGCCACTTTAAGCCTGTTTTTGGGGCACTTCCCGAAGTCCAAATTGAGCTCATGATAGCTCGTTGGAAAGCCCTATCTGTCTGCTATCCAACCCAAGTGGAATATTTCAATTTGGTGTTCATTTTCCCCTCCAAAACTGCAATCGCCCAAGACTGGTTCCTGCTGGTGCAAAAAGTGGCAGAAAGGCCATTTTTGGAGTGTTTTTGACCTTTAAGACCACCCATAACTTGATGAAATCTCTCATCCATTCCTGAGCATGCATAATTTACCATAAAAAATCCAAAAATGTAAATTTTTCCTCCAGAAGATCTCTCAAACGTAAGCGCGCATCGAGTGCCGCGACGCGTCGGGCAGAAAAACCTGTTTTGCAACCAAAATTTCAAAATTGACAAAATTTTCTCCAAATTTGGTGAAATTTGGAGTGAAGATCTCCCATCATGTCCCATGCTTATCCAAGGAAGCTTCGTCCAATATTTGGAGTGGATCGGGCCTTTTTCGCCGTTTCAGTGCTCTTCTGTGCATGCAATTCCGTGGTGGAATCACTATCTTGTTCATAGGATGAATCTGTGTCCCTCATGGTGTTTGCAATGTGTATGAAAAATTTATGTTTGAATGGTTGAAAATGAGAAATTAGGACTTGGTGTCTTCATCTCCAAGTGCCAAATGTGCCAAAGGGAAATGAGGGACTGTGAGGAATATGGGACAGTAGGTATAAGTGAACTGTGGAGTTTGTCAAGTGAGATTTGAAATGTGTTAACAGTCACTCAACTGTATTTAGGAATCTGGGATTTGGGTATTCGTTGCAAATGATATGGGAGAGGGGAAAAATTATAGGGAATGGTAGGTTTTAGGATGGGGAAAATATGATTTAGGCACAATTGATATGAGCGATAAATGGAATTATGAGGGAATAGGGGAGGGATTATAACGATTGTATATCAGTGATGGGAAATAAATGAACAACGTGGGGAAGATGGAATATGTGGCACAAAACTTATTTTAAAACACCATTTCAAACCTTAAGGATCAGATTTTGGTATGAATATAGGGTTTATATTTTGACATTCAAACTTTCATATTTTTCCCTCCCAATCAACACCAAATGCTGCTCAATGGCGATTACAAGTCAGCTAGAACCTACTTGGAGAAGAGCAGATCGTTTCGTTTGATTCTTGAGTGAGATAGCAAAATATTTACTGTTCTGGCTCTGTGCGCCGCGCACAAGCCCAGTGCGCCGTACCCCGTGGATGCACCGCGCCAGTGCAATTTTCCACAGTGAGATTTTGCCCTGTGCGCCACGGCCTCTCCCAATGCGCCGCGCACGTTGATTTCAGCCCATTTTCGGATTTCACACTAATTTATTCTTCCTCCATGTTTTCACTTTGGCTCTTTAATGTTTTGGTGTGCAGATGGATTTTTTAATGTGAAAATATCTCATGTATACAAAGGAGTTTGATTCTTTCTTTTGACAAACCCATTTTTATAATGTTTCACATCGGCACTTTTTCACATTTTAATACAACTCTGTTCTTCAAGTTTCCTTTTGATTTTTTGGCTAAAACGATGGCTTCTTGGTTGATTTTTTGCAGGGATGGTGGCATTGGATTTCGACAAAGGATGACCAGGGCTGTATGTGAAATACTTCATGGAGAAAAACTTTAAAAATACATATGTATTACAAACAATTAATTTGACGATTTCTTCCTCAAAACAGAGTTTTGATGAAGAAACATCCTTGAGCATTATTGATGATGAAAATCTTGAAATGAAAACTTATTGAAGACATCCTCATGGCCTGTGGGCATTATTTGACATTCTGAATACCAAACCCTAGACCTAGTGACTGAAAGACTCTTTTTTGACCACAAGACCATCTATTACTGTAAATGACTGAAATCAACTTTAATAAATTTTGATAAATTTCGACCAACCCAGCAGGTACAAACATGAGGCAAACTAGTGAAGAGACCCTTCCGTCAAATAATGGTATGCCCCTAACGGAATGCAGATGAATGAGTGGAATGAGACACCTAAAAATGAAATTCAATAAGAGAAATGATCTCTGACGGAGGGATGTAAAGACCGACTCTAACATTGGCTCCAATGGGGATGGTAGCTCCTGGGAGGTACCAAGAACTACAGATCTTTGGAAAGCAGACAGTGCCTTCATCCATTGGGAAATGGAATCAAAAACTCAAGCTGAAATGCATGACTGAAAACTGATGACTTGATGACACAAACTGACTCTCACTCAACTAAAAAATGACTCGATACTTAAACACAACTGACAAACTGGAAAAGATGCTCAAAGTAGAGCTTATTCAATACAACCTACTCTAATTGTTCCATTCATCACCTGATCAAGTGAAATGGAACAGCCAATGCAACCATGTAAGCATCCTGGCTGCTATTTGATTTCTTCCCAAATGTTTTCTGATGCGCAGGAAAAGAGAAGAATCGAAAGGAAACTCCCATGGAAACTCGGAATCAAGTTGATTGTTGATAAACTTGCAAAGCATGAATTGACTGGATGACTTCAAGAATACTGCAAAAGGATCTTCATAAACATAGCCACTGATTTCCATCAACACATTACTACTCTGGTCCAAGTGATCTTCATAGCTGGAAATTAATATTTTCCTCACATCTGTGCTAGCTTTCTTTGGTGACTGCAGCAAGCTATCAAAAGGATCCTGAATTTTGTGAATAACCAAACTCTGGAGCTAATTCCAAACAGAACAAAAGTCTCCTTTATCAATCTCCTCATATGACTGCAAATCTTTATATAGGCTTTGTAATGAAAAATCTGTTAAACAAGACAATGAAGACGACTTTTGAATAAGATTATTATCAACATTCTTTTCCAACACATGGTTAGCTAATGGGGAACAATTTTTACAGAAAACATCATCCAACACACGAGCAATAGGATCATCAAAAACTTGAGAAGACTACTGCAATGTATCCATTGAAACTATATGACATCTTACTGGTTTTTCATCCTTTTCTTTAGAGACATTACGAAGATTCTGCTTTATAAACTGAAATGCTTCGAAACAAAAGCGTACAGAATTCTCTTGCATCATTAAATCATATATTTCAGCTTCCATGACTTCATCTGTAATCTGACCTTCAATTTCATTTGGTGGCTGCAAATCTGATGCTGCAGGCTGCTCAAGAATTTCGTTATCTTTCTCATCCTCCACATTAACACTAAGAGATTGTTGATTTCTTACAGGCTGCTCATTTGAAGATTTACTATGCAATTTACCCTTCAAAAACTGGAATGATTCAAAACAGAATGGTACGGAGTCACCTTGTAGCATTTGATCATGTGTGCCAGCTTCCATGTCCTCATCTGCAACTTGACAATCAATGGTACTCGGGGACTGTAAATCTGAATATGAGAAGTCTTGAGCAAGGTTTTCATTGCCCTCAAGATGATCCAAATCAAGACTTTTTGACAGTTGATTTATGATTGTATGGAAGTTATCTCTGATGAACTGAAATGAATCAAAACAAAAAGGCAAAGATCCTTCACTTACTTCAAAATTTGCTGCACTTTCCTCGTCATTGTCATAACTGATATGCATCGGTTGATCACTATACTCAAGCTGCTGAAAGTGAACTTCCTCCTCGCACAAATTAGTTGTTGATTTGTCTGCAAGATTAGCTTCTGTTTGGGGAACATAATCATCATCATACTGATCAAACTGAGGCAAACCATCAATATAAAGTTCATCATCAAGCATACATATTATATCAACAGCTCTCTCTTCTTCAAGATGATCTATAAAGCAATCAATATGACAACTAGGATAAAAAACAAAATGTTTTCGATCAGCAACTTGTTCTTCTTCACTCAGCAAGTCATGGGCTTGAACATTATACTCATTCCTTGTGGTGTTATTTTGCATCATCTCTTCTACTGCACCTACCATCATGTCCAAATTTACCTCTAGAGATATCGATTTCTCCGGATCCATGTTTTTCATCTCTTCTTCTTTCAACCTTGCCCTTCGGATCAGCAAATGAGCCTCTATATTTACTGCACTATTCTGCATCTCGTGAAGTGTTGCAAGATTCCTTTCTCTCAATTGAAACTCCATTTCCGGATCAAAGGCACCGGGGTAGTGCAAGAGAGCAGATCTAGGAGAAGGTCTTATATCAGCTGGCATCGAAAAATATACTTGGTTAAATCTGGCAGAAAACTGTTGTACTGTCTCCCCTGGCAGTCTTTTCAGCTAGTTATACTCATCTAAAATAAGGAAAGGGTTCTGTCTGATCACCCACCTGTCAAGAAAGACTTTGACGAAATGCTGGAAATCTGAGATGCTCGCATCAGGCAGGGCTTTGAACTAACTCTTCACTTGGCCTTGCAAAGAAAGAGCTAATAGCCTAATACTAACATCTTCATCATACATTCAAAAAGGTCTAGAAAAGTCTCAACATTCTGCACATGTTGCTCAGCGTTGACATTGTTACATTCACTGTCAAATCTCGGCAAATATAGGTAATAATTTGCAGGGAAAGCATGGAGAACAGAAGGTAAAACAAGAGGTTTATACCTATCTGGGACTATAAAAGGTGTAGGAGTATATACAAGAGCTACGGGATCAATTTTGTTTTCTTTAGGCTCATCACTCTGAAGAGAGTCATCATAAGATCTAGGAAAAGTAAGGAGACCAGGATCAAAGGGAAACTCAGTATTTACACTCTTTGAATAGGTCGAGTGAAGATTTTGATCACCTTTCTCATACAACAAATTCTGAAAAACTTTCAGGACAACTTCAAGGACAACAAAGAAATAGTTTATAAGAAAGCAGACTAGATCCTGAATACCATTCCATTTTGGATACCTGAACTTTGTGTAAGATCCTTCCATTTTCGTAGAGAAAAGTGGTCCTCCGGTGGAGTGTACATTGAGTTGGAGTCACGAGGGTGAATGATTTGTTGTTGTGTATATACAGTCGTTTTCCACCATCATACATCGGATGAACTTGATGCATGTACGGGGGAAATCTCTGACGGTGTCACGTTTACAAACTAGGCCAGAAAGATTGATGAGCGGCGTTTATCTACTTTTGCTAATGCAAAAGCAAGAGCGTTTCGAAGGCTGCAACGCCTTGGGGCTTAAGTACGCCAACTTATGAAACAAATAACACCAACAAGAAAACCATTTTCTTCCCCAGTATGGTCGCCACTATGTTATTTCCCAAATCCACCTCAGGCTGAAGGAAGGTGGGATTCAGGGTAACACCAAACCACGCTCAGTCTGGTAGCTAGCCCTACCAGAATAGGAGAGGGCTCTGTCCGGGTCAATCTCAGTAAAAATGTATCATTAAGGCTTTGAGATGACTGAAATGAGTGCTAATTTTAGGCTAGGTATATTAATCAAGGAGTTTGGAATGATTTTTAGGGGTTTTTGTTGGAAAAAGGGAAAGGCAATTTTGGGCTTGGGGATGAGGCCAAATTCTTGCAGAGTTCAAGTTGGGGCAGGGAAGGCAATGGCTTTGATGTCTTAGATTCAATGAATGGATAGAAAAGACTGCTGAGGAGCTGAAGAGGGCAAGAGGGCGCAAGGATCCTCTTCAAACTGACGAAAACATATAAAACTAAACAAAAGTTTAAGGCAGAGCACCAGCAAACTAATGAATTCTACCTTAGTTACTCATTTGTTTAATTCAAAAGCAAAGAGAAGGGAAATGGCATACATATAAAATTAATGAAACTTACAGATACATGGAGAAAAACATCATCAAAACTCAGAGCCACAAGGATCCCAACAAGTGCTGCAAAACCCTGGTCTTTCCTTTGCCAAAAATGCAGAAGTGTATGTACAATGAAGTGCCAAACTATTCCCAAGTATCCAACCATGAAGATGTCTCAGAAAATACAATATATAGACAAGTCTAACCCCTTCCCATGCCTCTAGGGGTCGAGCTCATCCTTCTAGGAGCTGTTTCAACCAATTCTAAACATGGAACTGAAATCTAGGCAGCCAAACAACTTGCCTCTATATGCTAGGAAACTAATCCATTCACTTAATTTTCACCCTTTAGTGAATGAATCCTCTAGAACAAGTAAAAATGAGCCAAATTTACATCATAGCCATAAAATTACATCAATATAGATCAATAATTACATCACAAAGTGAAACTAGTCAAACTGGCCAAATTTCTGAGCTGAAAAGTAAAAATTGGACCAAAATCCTCTATGCGCCGCGCCATAAAACTCAATGCGCCGCGCCACTTTAAGCCTATTTTTGGGGCCCTTCCCTAAGTACAAATTGAGCTCATGATAGCTTGTTTCAAATCCCTATCTGTCTACTATCAAACCCAAGTGGAATTTTTCAATTTCGAGTTCATTTGCCCCTCCAAAACTGCAATCTCCCAAGACTGGTTCTTGTTGGTGCAAAAATTGGCAGAAAGGCCATTTTTGGAGTGTTTTTGACCTTTAAGACCACCCAGAACTTGATGAAATATCTCAACCATTCCTGAGCATGCATAATTTACCATAAAAAATCCAAAAATGTAAATTTTTCCTCCAGAAGATCTCTCAAACGTAAGCGCACGTCGAGTGGCGCGACGCGTCGGGCAGAAAAACCTGTTTTGCAACCAAAATTTCAAAATTGACAAAATTTTCTCCAAATTTGGTGAAATTTGGAGTGAAGGTCTCCCATCATGTCCCATGCTCAGCCGAGGAAGCTTTAGCCAAGATTTGGAGTGGATCAGGCCTTTTTCGCCATTTCAGTGCTCTTCTGGTGCATGTAGTTACATGGCGGAATCACTGTCTTGTTCATACGATGAATCTGTGTCTGTCATGGTGTTTGCAATGTGTATGAAAACTTTATGTTTGAATGGTTGAAAATGAGAAATTAGGACTTGGTGTCTTCGTCTCCAAGTGCCAAATGTGCCAAAGGGAAATGAGGGACTGTGAGGAATATGGGATAGTAGGTATAAGTGAACTGTGGAGTTTGTCAAGTGAGATTTGAAATGTGTTAACAGTCACTCGACTGTATTTAGGAATCTAGGATTTGGGTATTCGTTGCAAATGATATGGGAGAGGGGAAAAATTATAGGGAATGGTAGGTTTTAGGATGGGGAAAATATGATTTAGGCACAATTGATATGAGCGATAAATGGAATTTTGAGGGAATAGGGGAGGGATTATAACGATTGTATATCAGTGATGAGAAATAAATGAACAACGTGGGGAAGATGGAATATGTGGCACAAAACTTATTTTAAAACACCATTTCAAACCTTAAGGATCAGATTTTGGTATGAATCTAGGGTTTATATTTTGACATTCAAACTTTCATATTTTTCCCTCCCAATCAACACCAAATGCTGCTCAATGGCGATTACAAGACAGCTAGAACCTACTTGGAGAAGAGAAGATCATTTAATTTGATTCTTGAGTGAGATAGAAAAAGATTTAGTGTTTTGGCTCTGTGGGCCGCGCACAAGCCTAGTGCGCCGTGCCCCGTGGATGCGCCGCGCCAGTGCAATTCTCCACAGTGAGATTTTGCCCAGTGCGTCGTGCAGCCTATGTGCACCGCGCCCTCTCCCAATGCGTCGCGCATGTTGAATTCAGCCCATTTTCGAATTTCACACTAATTTATTCTTCCTCCATGTTTTCAATTTGGCTCTTTAATGTTTTGGTGTGCAGATGGATTGTTGAATGTGAAAATATCTCATGTATACAAAGGAGTTTGATTCTTTCTTTTGACAAACCCATTTTTATAATGTTTCACATCGGCACTTTTTCACATTTTAATACAACTCTGTTCTTCAAGTTTCCTTTTGATTTTTTGGCTAAAACGATGGCTTCTTGGTTGATTTTTTGCAGGGATGGTGGCATTGGATTTCGGCAAAGGATGACCAGGGCTGCATGTGAAATACTTCATGGCGAAAAACTTTAAAAATACATATGTATTACAAACAATTAATTTGACGATTTCTTCCTCAAAACAGAGTTTTGATGAAGAAACATCCTTGAGCATTATTAATGATGAAAATCTTGAAATGAAAACTTATTGAAGACATCCTCATGGCCTGCGGGCATTATTTGACATTCTGAAGACCAAACCCTAGACCTACTGACTGAAAGACTCTTTTTTTACCACAAGACCATCTATGACTGTAAATGACTGAAATCAACTTTAATGAATTTTGATAAATTTCGACCAACCCAGCAGGTACAAACATGAGGGAACTAGTGAAGAGACCCTTCCGTCAGATAATAGCATGCCCCTAACAGAATGCAGATGAATGAGCAGAATGAGACACCTAAAAATGAAATGCATTAAGAGAAATGATCTCTGACGGAGGGATGTAAAGACCGACTCTAACATTGGCTCCAATGGGGATGGTAGCTCCTGGGAGGTGCCAAGAACTACAGATCTTTGGAAAGCAGACAGTGCCTTCATCCATTGGGCAATGGAATCAAAAACTCAAGCTGAAATGCATGACTGAAAACCGATGACTTGATGACACAAACTGACTCTCACTCAACTAAAAACTGACTCGATACTTAAACACAACTGACAAACTGGAAAAGATGCTCAAAGTAGATCTTATTCAATACAACCTACTCTAATTGTTCCATTCATCACCTAATCAAGTGAAATGGAACAGCCAATGCAACCATGTAAGCATCTTGGTTGCTATTTAATTTCTTCCCAAATGTTTTCTGATGCGCAGGAAAAGAGAAGAATCGAAAGGAAACTCCCATGGAAACTCGGAATCAAGTTGACTGTTGATAAACTTGCAAAGCATGAATTGACTGGATGACTTCAAGAATACTGCGAAAGGATCTTCATAAACATAGCCACTGATTTCCATCAACACATTACTACTCTGGTCCAAGTGATCTTCATAGCTGGAAATTAAGATTTTCCTCACATCTGTGATGGCTTTCTTTGGTGACTGAAGCAAGCTATCAAAAGGATCCTGAATTTCGTGAATAACCAAACTCTGGAGCTAATTCCAAACAGAACAAAAGTCTCCTTTATCAATCTCCTCATATGACTGCAAATCTTGATATAGGCTTTGTAATGAAAAATATTTTAAACAAGACAATGAAGACGACTTTTGAATAAGATTATTATCAACATTATTTTCCGGCACATGGTTAGATAATGGGGAAGAATTTTTACAGCAAACATCATGCAACACACGAGCAATAGGATCATCAAAAACTTGAGAAGACTGATGCAATGTATCCATTGAAACTGTATGACATCTTACTGGCTGTTCATCCTTTTCTTTAGAGACATTACGAAGATTCTACTTTATAAACTGAAATGCTTCTAAACAAAAGGGTACAGAATTCTCTTGCATCATTAAATCATATATTTCAGCTTCCACGACTTCATCTGTAATCTGACCTTCAATTTCATTTGGTGGTTGCAAATCTGATGCTACAGGCTGCTCAAGAATTTTGTTATTTGTCTCATCCTCAACATTAACACTGAGAGATTGTTGATTTATTACAGGCTGCTCATTTGAATATTTACTATGCAATTTACCCTTCAAAAACTGGAATGATTCAAAACATAATGGTACGGAGTCACCTTGTAGCATTTGATCATGTGTGCTAGCTTCCATGTCCTCATCTGCAACTTGAAAATCAATGGTACTCGGGGACTGTAAATCTAAATATTAGAAGTCTTGAGCAAGGTTTTCATTGCCCTCAAGATGATCCAAATCAAGACTTTTTGACAGTTGATTTATGATTGTATGGAAGTTATCTCTGATGAACTGAAATGAATCAAAACAAAAAGGAAAATATCCTTCACTTAATTCAAAATTTTCTGCACTTTCCTCGTCATTGTCATAACTGATATGCATCGGTTGATCACTGTACTCAAGCTGCTGAAAGTGAACTTCCTCCTCGCACAAATCAGTTGCTGATTTTTCTGCAAGATTAGTTTCTGTTTGGAGAACATAATCATCATCATACTGATCAAACTGAGGCAAACCATCAATATAAAGTTCATCATCAAGAATACATATTATATCAATAGCTCTCTCTTCTTCAAGATGATCTATAAAGCAATCACTATGAAAACTGAGATAAGAAACAAAATGTTTTGGATCAGCAACTTGTTCTTCTTCAATCAGCAAGTCATGGGCTTGAACATTATACTCATTCCTTGTGGTGTTCTTTTGAATCATCTCTTCTACTGCACCTACTAGCATGTCCAGCTTTACCTCTAGAGATATTGATTTCTCCGGATCCATGTTTTTCATCTCTTCTTCCTTCAACCTTGCCCTTCGGATCAGCAAATGAGCCTCTATATTTACTGCACTATTCTGCATCTCGTGAAGTGTTTCAAGATTCCTTTCTCTCAACTGAAACTCCATTTATGGATCAAAGGCACCCGGGTAGTGCAAGAGAGCAGATCTAGGAGAAGGTTTTATATCAGCTGGCATCGAAAAATATACTTGGTTAAATCTGGCATAAAATTTTTGTACTGTCTCCCCTGGCACTCTTTTCAGCTGGTTATACTCATCTAAAATAAGGAAATGGTTCTGTTCGACCACCCACCTGTCAAGGAAGACTTTGATGAAATTCTGGAAATCTGAGATGCTCGCATCAGGCAGGGCTTTGAACCAACTCTTCACCTGGCCTCGCAAAGAAAGAGCTAATAGCCTAATACTAACATCTTCATCATCAACTTCAAAAAGGTCTAGAAAAGTCTCAACATTCTGCACATGTTGCTCAGCATTGACAATGTTACATTCACTATCAAATCTCGGCAAATAAAGGTAATAATTTGCATGGAAAGCATGGAGAACAGAAGGCAAAATGAGAGGTTTATACCTATCTGGGACTATAAAAGGTGTAGGAGTATATGCAATAGTTACGGGATCAGTTTTGCTTTCTTTAGGCTCATCACTCTGAAGAGAGTCATCATGAGATGTAGGAAAAGTAAGGAGGTCAGGATCAAAGGGAAACTCAGTATTTACACTTTTTGAATGGTTCGAGTGAAGATTTTGATCACCTTTATCATACAACAAATTCTGAAAAACTTTCAGGACAGCTTCAAGAACAGCAAATAAGTAATTTACAAGAAATCAGACTAGATCTTGAATACCATTCCACTTTGGATACCTGAACTTTGTGTAAGATCCTTCCATTTTCTCAGAGAAAGAGTTAGTCCTCCAGTGGAGTCTGTACATTGAGTTGGAGTCACCAGGTGAATGATTTCAGCCTTCTTATGTCTGATCGTTGTCCACCAGCAACCATCAAATCTGAACTTGATACATGTACTGGGGCAATCTACAAGGAAAGTGTCACGTTTACAAACTAGACCGGAGATTGACTGAAGCAGCGTTTATCTACTTTCGCTAATGCAAAGCAAGAGCGTTTCGAAGGCTTCCTGGCATAACTTCAAGCTCTGTTTGTAGCTTATAAAAAAATAACACCAACAAGCAAACCATTTTCTCCCCAGTATGGTCGCCACTATGTTATTGCCCAAATCCACCTCAGGCTGAAAGAAGGCGGGATTCAGGGTAACACCAAACCACGCTCAGTCTGGTAGCTAGCCCTACTAGAACAGGAGAGGGCTCTTTCCGGGTCAATCTCAGGAAAAATGTATCAATAGGGCTTGAGATGACTAAAATGAGTACTAATGATAGGTTAGGTATATTAATCAAGGAGTTTGGAATGATTTTTTAGGGGTTTTTGTTGGAAAAAGGGAAAGGCAATTTTGGGCTTGGGGATGAGGCCAATTTCTTGCAGAGTTCAAGTTGGGGCAGGGAAGGCAATGGCTTTGATGTCTTAAATCCCGATGAATGGATAAAAATACTCACGAGAAGGCTGAAGAGGAGCAGGGGAGCAAAGGACCCTCTTCAAGTAGCGAAAACATAAAATAACTAAGTTAAAGGCGGGCTTCCAATGAGCTAATGAATTCTACCTTAGTTACTCATTTGTTTAATTCAGAAGCAAAGAGAAGGGAAATGGCATACATAAAAATCAATGAAACTTATAGATACATGAAGAAAAACATCATCAAAACTCAGAGCCACAAGGATCCCAACAAGTGCTACAAAACCTTGGTCTTTCCTTTGCCAAAAATGCAGAAGTGTATGTACAATGAGGTGCCAAACTATTCCAAAGTATCCAACCATGAAAATGTCTCAGAAAATACATGATATAGACCATCCTAACCCCTTCCCATGCCTCTAGGGGTCGAGCTCATCCTTCTAGGAGCTGTTTCAACCAATTCTAAACATGGAACTGAAATCTAGGCAGCCAAACAACTTGCCTCTATATGCTAGGAAACTAATCCATTCACTTAATTTTCACCATTTAGTGAATGAATCCTCTAAAACAAGTAAAAATGAGCCAAATTTACATCATAGCCATAAAATTACATCAAGATAGATCAATAATTACATCACAAAGTAAAACTAGTCAAACTGGCCAAATTTCTGCGCTGAAAAGTAAAAAATTGGACCAAAATCCTATATGCACCGCGCCAGAAAACTCAATGCGTCATGCCACTTTAAGCCTATTTTTGGGGCACTTCTCGAAGTGAAAATTGAGCTCATGATAGCTCATTGGAAATCCCTGTCTGTCTGATATCCAACCCAAGTGGAATTTTTCAGTTTGGAGTTAATTTGCCCCTCCAAAATTGCAATCTCCCAAGATTGGTTCATGTTGGTGCAAAAAGTGGCAGAAAGGCCATTTTTGGAGTGTTTTTGACCTTTAAGACCACCCAGAACTTGATGAAATCTCTCAGCCATTCCTGAGCATGCATAATTTACCATAAAAAATCCAAAAATGTAAATTTTTCCTCCAGAAGATCTCTCAAATGTAAGCGCGCGTCGAGTGGCACGACGCGTCGGGCAAAAAAACCTGTTTTGCAACCAAAATTTCAAAATTGACAAAATTTTCTCCAAATTTGGTGAAATTTGGAGTGAAGATCTCCCATCATGTCCCATGCTCAGCCAAGGAAGATTCGGCCAAGATTTGGAGTGGATCAGGCCTTTTTCGCCGTTTCAATGCTCTTCTAGTGCATGCAGTTCCGTGGCGAAATCACTGTCTTGTTCATAGGATGAATCTGTGTCTGTCATGGTGTTTGCAATGTGTATGACAACTTTATGTTTGAATGGTTGAAAATGAGAAATTATGACCTGGTGTCTTCATCTCCAAGTGCCAAATGTGCCAAAGGAAAATGAGGGACTGTGAGGAATATGGGACAGTAGGTATAAGTGAACTGTGGAGTTTGTCAAGTGAGATTTGAAATGTGTTAACAGTCACTCGACTGTATTTAGCAATCTGGGATTTGGGTATTCATTGCAAATGATATGGGAGAGGGGAAAAATTATAGGGAATGGTAGGTTTTAGGATGGGGAAAATATGATTTAGGCACAATTGATATGAGCGATAAATGGAATTATGAGGGAATAGGGGAGGGATTATAACGATTGTATATCAGTGATGGGCAATAAATGAAAAACGTGGGGAAGATGGAATATGTGGCACAAAACTTATTTTAAAACACCATTTCAAACCTTAAGGATTAGATTTTGGTATGAATCTAGGGTTTATATTTTGACATTCAAACTTTCATATTTTTCCCTCCCAATCAACACCAAATGCTGCTCAATGGCGATTACAAGACAGCTAGAACCTACTTGGAGAAGAGAAGATCATTTCGTTTGATTCTTGAGTGAGATAGAAAAAGATTTAGTGTTCTGTCTCTGTCCGTCGCGCAAAAGCCCAGTGCGCCACGCCTCGTGGATGCGCCGCGTGGCCTATGTGCGTCGCGCCCTCTCCCAATGCGCCGCGCACGTTGACTTCAGCCCATTTTCAGATTTCACACTAATTTATTCTTCCTCCATGTTTTCACTTTGGCTCTTTAATGTTTTGGTGTGCAGATGGATTGTTGAATGTGAAAATATCTCATGTATACAAAGGAGTTTGATTCTTTCTTTTGACAAACCCATTTTTATAATGTTTCACATCGGCACTTTTTCACATTTTAATACAACTCTGTTCTTCAAGTTTCCTTTTGATTTTTTGGCTAAAACGATGGCTTCTTGGTTGATTTTTTGCAGGGATGGTGGCATTGGATTTCGGAAAAGGATGACCAGGGCTACATGTGAAATACTTCATGGCGAAAAACTTTAAAAATACAGATGTATTACAAACAATTAATTTGACGATTTCTTCCTCAAAACAGAGTTTTGATGAAGAAACATCCTTGAGCATTATTAATGATGAAAATCTTGAAATGAAAACTTATTGAAGAAATCCTCATGGCCTGCGGGCATTATTTGACATTCTAAAGACCAAACCCTAGACCTAGTGACTAAAAGACTCTTTTTTGACCACAAGACCATCTATGATTGTAAATGACTGAAATCAACTTTAATGAATTTTGATAAATTTCGACCAACCCAGCAGGTACAAACATGAGGGAAACTAGTGAAGAGACCCTTTCGTCAGATAATGGCATGCCCCTAATGGAATGCAGATGAATGAGTGGAATGAGACACCTAAAAATGAAATGCAATAAGAGAAATGATCTCTGACGAAGGGATGTAAAGACCGACTCTAACAGGAGGAGAGATATTTAGAGGTCAAATCTTCGTCTTGCCACTTGAGGGAAAGTATTTTTCAGCCCAGGATCAGCACTTTTTCTACACTTATCATAAGTGGAGAGATGGATAGCGTGGGGTAGGCTACATTGTCTACCATGTGCATATTTTCATCCCACCTACTTTGCCAGAGCCAAAGGTGGATGACAGCTTTTAGGAGTTGCCTAGTTGGAAGGTGGCTCATTTTGCATGGCTCATAGCTTGGAGATGGAGGATCCCTATGGGATATATATTTCCCATTCTATTTTAGATCCCATTCTTCAAGTGGAACTCTAGACATCACTTTGTTATACTCTTGAGTATTTCACTTTCACATAATGATAGCTTGATAGCTGACTTACATGCTAAGGAGGAGCATTGTGGAGATTTGATTGATGAGATAGCATCACTTTCCTTGGATGAGATCATCATACAGGGATGCTACAGGGAGAGGAGAATAAAATAATTCAATCTATCCTTGTGCTTGCTTGAGGACAAGAAATCTTTGAGAGGGGAGGACTATAATGTTCCCAAATTTTCATGAAGAAAATTGGAACATTAATTTTTGCTTATTTCATATAGGAGGTCAATAAAATGGGTAAAAGGCCCATGAGTAGGAATAAGATCCTTCATAATGTGAAAATGATCATTGGAGCAGCTTATTTTTCACCTTCCAGTGTGAAAAGGGGCAATTTTCATGAGGACAAGGTCAAGTTTGACCAAGTCAACAGCGCTGCCTAAGAGGTGTAGCTTGCCTGAGAAGACAGCACAGTTTTGGAGGGAGAAATATTCCTTGTGGATGAAACCCTAATGTGTGGGGTCCATGGCAAAGAGGCATTCACTTGTATAAGAAGAGTAGGAGGCAGCCATAGTGAGATATCTTTTGAGCATTTGATCATTTGTCTATTCAGACAAATTTCACACTTCGGCTGTTCAGCTGAGTTACAGTGCTGCTTAGCACAAGGGATTCCTGTTTAGGATTTCCTCTCCTTCTTGAGAGGCCTCTTGTAGGATTGCACTTCATCTTCTCCACATCTTGGCTCAAGGCCAAAGCCATTCTTCAGATACTGCATTATTTCTGCTCAAGTATAACGCAGTATTGCTGGGGCATTGTAATGGAGGGTTCCACAACACTTCTCTTTGGCTCATCTTTCAGAGGAGGGAGTTCATATTCCTCCGGGAGATCAGTGGAAGGAATTTCAGAGCTGATTGACATATTTTGGCATGAAGGCTAACATCTCCCATCATAGATAGCGCATTCCATCCTCTAGACTGCGTTATTTCAGTGCACACTTGCAGTGAGAGGTTGCACCAGCTTCTTGGAGGACAAGATCTTTAGTGTCAGGATCAGGCTTGCATTGAGAGATCCATTGGAGGAGGTTTGTTTTAGTTTGAGTGTCATCTTCAGCCATCTCCATGTAATTCTAGTATTGATTCGCAGCTGCTGCCCAGCAACTCCAGCATTTCTGCAGATTTTCCAATTTCATGTATATTGTAGCCAATCCTTCCAAGGATTGTGTATTTTTGTTGTATTAGTGTTTTCTAGGGCTGATAGCTTGCTCCCCATCATTTATTTGAGCTGATATTGTCATATCATCCTATTCTCATTTTTTATGCAGCAGTATCTTCTATAAACTGCGTTATTTTAGCCATATGATATTTTGCATAGCAGTATTGCTTCATTGCCTTCTACATGCTTCATTGAGACTTCCATTTCCTAGCTAGAGTGATTGATTCCTCCACACATTGTATACATTTGCTGCTATATCAGATATTTGTTGGCTAGACATATCTTCATGTGTTCACAGCTATAGAATAACGTTTTCTCTTCATTTCTTGCTTAAGAATTGTTGCAGTCCCTCACCGGGCATTTTCTGAGGACATCTAAGTGTGGGAGATATGTTTAACCCACTTAGAAGGATTTATTTGGAACCATCTCTTGGATTTCATTCTTAGATACATTGATCTAAGGGATCCAGGTCCTATTTTCAAATCTTGCTGCCTCCATTTCTGGAAAATGCATTTTCCAGCCATGGATTGCTAGCATTCCATATTCGAGATATTACACTATTGTTATACCTCCTAGTCCCCGTAGTCTTTTCAAATATCTTACAGAGCAGTCAGACATGGACACATCAGGTCCTATTGGCAGTGATGGAATTTTTGTTTCTACTGAAGAATATCAACTTTTCCCTGAAAACACCCTCATGTGTCTGCTCAATCTTCACCATCAGTGTCACTTCCAACCAGATATAGGTCTCTATGTCAGATTATTGTTGGTGTTGCATCCATGGCAACATCTACTCCGTCCAGGAGTCTGGTCCTTCCATCATTATGACTGTCACCGATGACACCTGCTTCGTCGCTTTCAGTTACATCTCTCCCAGTTCAACCTAATGTCTGCGCGGCTGCGTCTGCGCCGGTCGCTCAGTCACCAGCAGCCTCGACTGAGATACCTGGTGGCCTCACTTTTGAAGAGCATCTATTGGCTATTCATCAACAGAACTCTCAAGTTTCTCAGTAGCCTCATGCTCCTGTTAATCGACCACACCATTATGACGAATATGGTAATCTTGTCTATTTGCCTTATCTTACTCCTCATCACTATGATGTTGTCGGTACCCCCATCTATGCGTTTCCTACTCCCCGTCATTATGATGAGTGTGTTGTTCTTGTTTATGACCCTTATGAAATAATTCTTGAAATTTGAATGACTTATCAGGTGCAACCTCTTGGCCCACAAGGACAACCCTTTCAGGGACAACCTTCAATTTAGTCAAGGCTTTCATTAGGTCCTCAGGGACAACCTTACGGTCCACAAGGCCAACCTTTACAAGGTCAGCCTATGGTCCAACAAGGGCAACCCCAGGGGCCTTCCGATCAACCTTTATATCAACCAACACCTTCTTATGGTCCTGGGGGGTAAATCTATTCGTCGGAGGGACAACCTTTTGTACAACAACCTAGATCATATACTCAAACTAGTCTGAAAGTTGCGCAACAAGGACAACCCTCGGGTCCTCCTCCGAGACAACCTAGTCCATTGCAACTGTCAGGCCAACCTGCCCAGCAAGTGCAACCTGGTAGCTCTTAGCATCTAGGCCAACCTGCTCCGCAAGGGCAACCTGCTCAACTGGCCCAACAGCCTACTCAATCTGCTCAACAGCAATTTAACTCTTCTTCACAGCAAGGTCCTACCCTTCAGTAGCCTGTTCAGTCTGCTCAGCAGTTGATTTACCTTGTTTATTCAACTCAACAGGGCCCCACTTATCAACAGCCAGTTCAACCCCAAGGTGTTTATTATCCTAGTGGTCAATATCGACCAGTATATAGTTCGCCTCAATGTTTTACTTATCACCTTCAATATTAGTTGCAATATAATCAACCGCAAGGCCATGCTTACATTTAGTCTCAAAATCATTATGTTTCTCAGCAAGGACCTCGATGGTATACTCAGAATCAATATCCTAGTCCTTAGTATCAACAGAATTATTCGGCTTATCCTCCATATCATCTGAATCCTTTGGGACAAAACCCATGGGGGAAGAATTTTTCTCAACCAGGATGGAATGTGAATTTGGGTTCTTATCAAGGACCTGTTATTCCTTTTAACCCTCAATTGCCATTTCTCGCTACATTGGAGTTACCAGATGTGTCCAAGTTAACGAATGATCCTATTCTTCATAACCCTTATTGGCCTCCGGTTCCGACTAATATTCTTGGTGATTGTCCCAAATTTGAGGGCAAGTCTGGAGAAGACCCCCAAGCACATGTTATGACTTACCACTTGTGGTGTTCTTTTAACTTTTGGGTTGACGATTCTATCCGGCTTTGTCTTTTCCAATGGACTCTTACTGGTGTTGCTGCTAAGTGGTATATCAAGCTTTCTCATGGTATCTTTCAAGATTTCAACTCTCTTGCCATGGCATTCCTTACTCATTTTCAGTTACCAGTTCGTTATGAAGCTGGGATGCGTCTCCTTACCTCCTTGAAATAGGACCGGGCTACTCATATCTCAGACCATATTCATGAGTGGAGACGTCGTCGTCACTTGATCAAATTTTAAATTTCTGGTCAGATTCTTACTCATTGGTTCACTACCTCCTTTGTCAATCAGATTGTGAAAGACATCGCCATGGTGGCATGTGTAGCCGAGGAACAGACCATTGCTCGTGCCCAGTACCTTGATCTCGTGTACTCTTAATCGAGCATATTGTATGATATTTTGACTGATGCCCCTCGACCTAGAAATTCTAACACACCGGCGACCCCATCTGTTGACGATATTACTGATTTTGTGTCTCATACTTCGCGTAAGTCTTCTTCTTCCAACCCTGGGAAGCAAAAATATAATTCTTCCAATGATATTGCTCCTCAGTCTATTCTAAATCCTGGTAAAACCTCGGATATCAATTCCGTTCAGGCCAATCCTGCGGATAAGACTTCTAAAGGAAAAAATAAGGGTAAATGCAAACCCAAGGTTGATGCACTAAAACCAGATTCATCCAAATCTCGTGCTGAAGATGGTTCACAGCGTAAGCCGAAGTATCCTTGTCTGATCTGTGGATGAAGAGCACTACACCAAGGACTATCATCAACAGGCCGAAGTGAGTAGATTGCTCAAGGGCACTCAGGGTACTCTTGCTTTTCTTAAAGAACCTTTTCCATCTCAGCAAACCCAGATGGTTGAGCAGCCTCATTCATCTGCTCCATTTGGTTCTCAGGTGTTCATGATGAATGGTTCTGCATCTATTTCCATTTCTACTTGGTCAAAAGATTATACTAGATCACGCCAGGCAATAGGGAAGGAGATCAATGATTTTCCCCCTCCCCCACCTGTTTCCGGTCCTCTTGAGATTGGAAGGCCCAGTGCTGAACCCATTGTGCGACCACCTTCCAAAGGTGTTCTCCGGAAGTCTTCTTATAATCCCAACACCTGTGCTGCTCAAAATTACAGTATTGTTGAAGATTTGGCACAGGCATCATCCGCAATGTCCATGTTAGAAGTACTTCATAATTATCTGTCTCAGCAGAAAGCTTTATTATCTGCGATCAGTGGGGTTGATCCTGCTGATACTAGCCTTCTCGCTTTCGATCTAGAGAATTTTGTCCCACGACTTTCGCGCCAAATTGTGCTCATTATACAAGTCGTTATTAATGGTCTCAACATCCATCGAGTCGTTTTGGATGAAGGTGCATCAACTTGCGTCATATCAGCTTCGTGCTAGAAGGCCATTAGCTCTCCGGCCCTAAATTATTCACCAAATGCCTTTAAAGCATTTTATGGAAGGGAATCTAAACCTTTGGGTGTTCTCGCAATTTTTCTAATTACTTTAAAAGGGAAGACAGTCAATGTTGAAGTAGAAGTAGTTGATGCTCAACTCAATTACAATCTTCTACTCAATCGCAGTTGGACTCACGCTATGCTTTTCATTCCGTCCACCCTCTTCCATGTTTTGAAATTTCCACACGAGGGAAAAATTGTTACTATCGATCAATTTTCATTCTTCACCTTTTCTTCCGAGAAAAACGTTTTGTATGTGAATAAGATCCCTACTCCCTTCGAGAGCATTGGGCTGGGTCTCTTCAAGGATCTAGCCCTCATGGGTATTTTCCCCCTTCCACCACCTAAGACTCTTCAAGTTAATATGATCTCTCGGTTCGATGACCCATGGATTATTCCTTCGCCTGAACAAGTCAATTCATTTGGTGATTCCATGCCTTTGAGTCTGATTGAAATCAATTATTGTGAACTCATTGTCGCATCAGATACTCCATCATCCGATGGTGCTCCTTTGAGCTTGTCTCTTGACATGTATTCGCAATCCCCCTAGCTCGGTAATTCAGACTCGCCTGATCCTTTGAAAGAAGTGTTTCCTTCCGATGAAGCCATCGTGGAAACCATGTCTCTCAAAGACCTGCCGTGGGAATATGGTCATCATCGTTCTTCGTTTAGGCCTGGCCTCGGGGCTATTTCTACATGTCTTGAGAATTTTTCATCTCAAGCTCCTTCTCCTTCGCTTTAAACACCAATCCTGAAAATGAAGTCTTTACAGAAGGAAACTTGAGTAATATCACACAAAAAATGCCTATTGACATTTCGGTGAAGCCGGGAATCGTCAAGAACATCCATGTGGGGGTCACTTGTTCTTCAGATGAAGTCCAAGTTTATACTAGCCTATTCCCCGAATTCTGTGATGTCTTCTCTTGGTCCTACAAAGAAATGTCTAGCATTCATCCTAGTATAGTGGTGCATGAAATCCCTACCTATCTCGGTTCAAAGCCTTTTCGCCAGCGTCTTCGTCCGGTGCACCCTAGAAAGGCTGCAACCATTAAAGGTGAAGTTGAAAAACTTCTCAAATTTGGTTTCATT
This sequence comes from Pinus albicaulis, assembly GCA_034641835.2. Lineage (NCBI taxonomy): Eukaryota > Viridiplantae > Streptophyta > Pinopsida > Pinales > Pinaceae > Pinus > Pinus albicaulis. The sequence continues at coordinate 667,692,691 of CM076572.1, forward strand.
TATCCAATTCCCTTGAAAAATTGGGTTTCGAACATCATTCCTATCGATAAGAAACACAAAACTATCTGTGTCTGTGTTGATTACCGTGATATCAATCAGGCTTTTCCTAAGGATAATTATCCTACTCCTTTCATCGATCAGATCATTGACGACTATGTCGGGAGTGAAATTTTTTTCCTTATGGACGCTTTTTTTAGCTATAATCAGATTAAAATTCTCCCAACTGATCAGCACAAGACGACTTTTATCTATCCTTGGGGTACCTTTGCATATAAGAAACTCCCTTTTGGCTTGAAGAATGTTAGGGACACTTTCCAGCAAGCGATGTCCTACGCTTTTCATGACATTCGTCATATCATTCAGCCTTACCTAGATGACCTTCCGGCTCATTCAGCTAAGCATAGGGACCATCCGGACCATCTTCGTCATATTTTTCATCATTGTCGACACTATAACATTCGGCTTAATCTGCATAAATGTGTTTTATGCGTTCATTCTGGTATACTTTTAGGCTTTATCTTGTCTAAAGATGGAATTCACCTCGATCCACTCAAGGTTGAGGCTATTATCAATCTCCCCTCTCCATCCTTATTACATCAGTTGCAGAGTCTGCAAGGAAAGGCAAATTTTCTACATCGTTTTATACCGAACTATGCCGAAGTAGCTAAAGGATACACATGACTTCTGAAACAGGACATCCCTTTCTATTGGGATGAGATTGCTCAAAGATCTTTTGATGCACTCAAGACGTTGTTGGTCAACGCTCCTTTATTACATCCTCTGAATTATCACCGTGATTTTTCCCTCTATTTGGCTACCGCTTTTAGTACAATTGCCATGGTTTTGGTACAAGACGATGATGACAGTCATGAGCATGTTATTTATTACTTGCCTCGTAACCTTCTCAATCCTGAAATGCATTATGCTCATTTCAAGAAGTTAGCAGTAGTTGCGGTCCAGGTCGTTCAGCGCTTTCTTCGTTATATCCTTTTGCATACAGTGACTATGATTTCTGATTGCAACCCCATGAATTATATTTTATCTCGACAATTGTTGGGGGGGAAATACTCCAAATGGATCGTTATCCTTCAAGAGTTCGATTTGGAATTTATTGCTACCAAATCCAAGAAACCTTTGGGTTTTTCTTATTTTATTTGTTCCCTCCCTTCCGACTCCGCTCTGTTTCATTCTGAGGACCGTATTCCGGACTATACACTTTTCTTGATTAGCACACTCGACCCGTGGTACGGTGATATCATCGTATATCTCCAGACTTCCACATTCCAATTTGAGTTGAAAAAGGATGCCCGCCACCGTATCCGGCATCACTCGCAACCTTATCGTATAATCGGAGATACGCTCTATCGCGTTGGAGTTGATTCCATACTTCGCTGATGTTTGAACCTCGAGGAAGCTGAGAAAGTATTGAATTATTGTCACAGTGGCGCCTATGCTGGTCACCTATCTGGTTACGCTACAACACAAAAGATACTTCGTGCTGGTTATTTTTGGCCTTCCATTTTCAAAGACTTTATTGTCGCAGTTCGTAAATGCTGTGATTGCCAAATTTATCAACGCAAAATGCGTGCGCCACCCGTTCCTCTTCACCCTGTCATTACCGTTGGTCCCTTTGCGAAATGGGGCATCGATTTTATGACGTGTAACCCTCACTCGGCCGAGGGGAATGCTTATATCATCGTAACCATGGACTACTTCACCAAATGGGCCGAAGCAATGCCTACACTTGCTGATCATGGTTCCCATTTTCGGCATTATATGGTGGCGAAGTTGACTTCTAAGTTGGGTCTGTGTCACGATAACTCAACGCCGTACTACCCTCAAGCCAATGGCCAGGTTGAAACTGTGAACAAAGTTCTTGTCACAATGCTTCAGCGTATGATTGGGATCCACAAATCAAACTGGCATCTCATGTTATTTTCATCTCTCTGGGCATACTGAACTTTGACTAAGAGTGCGACCGGATTCACCTCGTTTCAGTTGGTTTACGGTCTAGAAGCTACTCTCCCGATTGAGTGTGAAATACCTTCACTCAAGTTAGTTGTGGAATTACTGCCAAATACTTCACCAGAGGAAGAGCGTTTCCTTTACTTAGAGAGGTTGGACAAAACTCGTCGCTTAGCCACTTTGGTCATCGAAGCGCAAAAGAAGCAAGTCAAAGCTCATTTTAACCAATTAGTTTCTCCTCATTCCTTCGTTGAAGGAGATCTCGTACTCCTGTATGACCAAGCTCACGATAATATGGGGGTAGGAAAATTTCAACCTATGTGGCATGGGCCATACATCGTTAAACGTGTGTTGCAAAATGGGGCCTATGAGTTAATTGACTACAAAGGTCATCCTCTTGAACAGCCCAGAAATGGGTTGTATCTCAAAAAATATTATGCCTGATTCATTCATGCATAACAGGTGTCCATAGGTGTTATTTTCATTTTTGGACATATTTTTGAGTTTGGTGTGATTTGTGAGCATTTTCCTACTTATTGGGTCTTGCTTATGGTGCATATGTCTATTACCCCTTATGTCTGTTTCGTGGATGGTTCTTCTCGCAGTTCCAGGAATTTGTCTTCGGCAACCTAGGTAATTTATGATCCTGCTGGTGAGTTGATAGATCTGCATGGTATTTGTCTAGGATGGACCACAAACAATGTCGCTGAATATAGCATTGTCATTAAGTTATTAACTGAGGCAATCAACCTCGACATATGTGCATTGCTTGTAAATCTAGATTCATAGCTTGTTGTTCTACAACTCAATAATCATTATTCGGTTAGAAATTCGTACATTCTGAGATTCTAATTACGTATTCGTTTGTTGGAAAGATATTTTGATTTCATTACTTATCAACATATTCCTAGACAAATGAACACATTAACTAATACAGTGGCTAACATTGTATTAGATAGACATTTGCATAATTTGTAAAAGCATCATCATATGTAAAAGATCCATGTAGGAAAATATATGTATATATATAATGTTTGCAACTGTGTGCATCATAACATCAAAAAATATATGTATGTTTATGTTACATCCCGAGACATCATGTCTCGCAAAATATGCAAATAAAATAAACCTAGGCGTCTAATCAACATGGTGCTCGTGATAACATGTCACACCCCATACTAGCCACCTCATAAAGCAGTGAATTCGGCTGGGCACCCCTACTGTATGCCTCTACTAGGCACGAGGAACATCATCAAGACGTGCATAATCTAGAACTCCTCGGGTGATCCCCTCCAAGTTGCGCACTATCTCGTCTTCCTCGTCGCCCTCACCCTGAGGGTCGAAATCGCGAGGGATTCACCTTGGTATTGGCGACATACCGACAGGTCTCTCTAGGCCAACGTCTGCATCACATGGATTTAATGTTAGAACATACATAAATAAACAAAAAAATCATAATACTCATAAAACTTTAAAAAAAATTGAGTCTTACCCAAATCTCCATCCCAATATTCTCCCTCCGGGAGTGGGAGGTCTAGATCATCAGTGAAATTTGTGCCAGCATAGGGCCAATCCTCCACGACAATCAGTTGTAGACGGAGACAATAAAAAAATTCCGGCCTCCAAGACATATGTTGGCCGCTCCCTACCCTTGGCATCAGTGTTGCCCATCGGGCCATCCGTGGTTCTCTCGCTGGTGGATTCGGAACTATAACCTCATGTTGCTGAAAAATTGGTAATCGTTCCAAGAAGAAAAATACCAAAATGGATCCATAACCAAATTGTTTCAATTTTTTCTTCTTGCATTTGGTTATTTGGCGCTTCATGTTGATGGTTATGGCCTCTGCCCAGTTGTAGATAGTCGGAGCCATGCAGTCCACAGCAAGAAGAAACTATGTCTTTGTTGCTTTGTGTGGTGCTTGTGATCCCACATCCCGTGTGATGGTATGCAATACCACAAGTAGTGTCAAATCATGGATAGTTTGAATATCGACTTTCCCACTACCTGAACCTTTCCACGCTCCTCGACATACCCTGTCAATCACCATGGTCATGTTTTCCATCCAGAGCCGAGTGCTGGTTAGGAGTGGTGCTGCACCCCTCCACGATAATCCTGTGATGAAATATACATCGGAGACATCGATCTCAAGCTCTTCATCCCGTAGGATGAACTTCTCTTGATTTTCATCCCATATACTAATTAGATATTGTATCAATTCTGGTTGGGCTCGGAGGCGTGGTGTTAGAAATAATTTTAGCAAACCATAGTTTCTGAGGGCTACCATAACTCCCTCATTTTCCATGGCCAACTCATCTTCTTCACTATGCTCCCATTCTTTCCATTCTATGACCATTTTTCTCTTTTCTAACTGCAAACACACACATACAAGTGGTATTAGTAAATATTTATCCTTGAAATTTTAAACAATTGGGACATTTGGTGCATTAATTTGCTAGAAATTTTTTTGCATCGTTGGCACGAATGTTTCTAAAACAGTCGCGTAAATGGGCGCACCCCAATGTAAAAAAATAGGCAGTTGGCACGACTCCGTGCCCAAAACCCACGCCAACTGCGCAGCCCTAATTTTTGCAATTTCTTCCCCCAAATTCAAAATTTACAAATGAATGAAGCAAGGGATAGCTTAAAATGACAAGAGGGATCTTAGCTCTTACCTGGAGTTGACGGATTTGTGATTGATGTACTGGATTGGCCGCTATCGTCGCTGCAAGATTGCACAATAAAATGGGTAAAAATTGTTCCACAAGAGGTAAAAGTGAAAAGTAATTATTTTTTACCATTTTTGGCATTTTATAACTTTTTCACAACCCTAATTAGGTTTTAAGACATGTTTTTTTATTATTTTTCTGTATTATTTTCGAAAAATACATTTTACACATGTCTCTTGTGTAGCAACAGGTTTTTCATGCGATAATCATGAAGTAACGAGTTATATTTTCTACTTTTTCAAACTCGGTAAAAACACGAAAAAGTCACTACTGGAGTCATCTTTTAGCTCTTTTCTGACTCTCTAAAACTGAAAATATTGCCAAGACGCTTGTCATTTTGAACTCGTTAAATGGTTGCGAAATGATATCTACCCAGTATACGTTTAACCCTTTTTCGGGCTGGGATAGATTATTTATGAAAAAGGAATACCTTAGACTATCGCGACTAAGAGGTTCTCTTAGACACAGTTTTCTTCCTTTTCGGATCTGTGAGACTACCTACGAAAAGGGACTGCTGGATTTTTCTTTTCTGCCTTCTTTTGAAACTCTCTAAACATGAAAATATTATGAGTTCTTCCTTTGTCAAACTCGTTAAACTCTGATGACATCAGACTTCGTCACCATGAAGTTATTCAAGTTCCTCCTTCCTAGGGCTCGTAAAATGTACTAGGATGGATATTTCCGAAGGACAAACTTACAGTGCAAGCATATGCTATCCTCTTCAAGCTTGTTTTCAAAAACAATTGTGGTACTCGCCGGAAATGGTGGGGGAAAATGGAACCAGATTTTAGTTGTGTCGGTTGTATGTCGCTCTTGAACACAGCACTTGTCTGCATTCGTGTCGGGTTGGGGATATCTCATTTCATCATTTTTGCCTCCATGGCTTTGGGTAATCTCTTTTGAACTCTCATTTTCTCTTTGCCACGTCATCATGACCTCAAATCCTTTGATGTCAAATACTACCAAATCCAGTGTCGTGCTGCTGATATGTTCAAGAGAAGTTTGCCTTTGAAGTTTTGAACCTCCCTCTGATTCTTTGTTGGTCCTGATTCACAAAAATCGTATTCCTATGTCTTGCGTCGATGACATGGGAATCATTATGGCCCACCTTCGATCAGGTCACTTTCGGTCGACTTCAGCTCATTATCTAAGAAATTGATCTAGAGACTCCCTTCTGGTACCTTGGAGCCTGCATGCCTCAATGGTAGGTTCTTCGCATTTGACATGAGGTCCACATAATTGGCCTTCGATCAACTAACTCTGCGGGTGTTCGACGCCAGATCACTGTTCACATTTCGTGGATTGTACCTTTCGTACCTTGAGAGCCATTGTCATTATTGGTGGTTCCTCTCACGTTTGTTAACATCTTTCATCATTGGCTGGTAATCAAACGATTTTCTTGCATGTTCTATTTCAGCTCATATATTCACATGCTTGAATTTGTACTTGTTCGAATCAAGATGGAGCGCAAGACCCTGGGTTTTGTCTGTTAAAATCTAGGCTGCGAGTTCTTTGCGGATTATCATGACTTATTACATGACTCTTTGATTGGATGGTTGCGACCATATCTGAGTCTATTTAGTGATCTTTACTGTTGGATGGTTTTGTGCATACCTAGATCTCTGTTTTTATATACTCTATTATGGATGGATGCGCCCATGCCACATGTTCATGTATCAGAGATATCAGTTGTATTTGTAATTGCAGGTTTTCTGACAGTGGTGTTTGGTTTGAATGCGTTCTCATAAATCATTTCACCCCTCCCTCTCCCTCGGACTTCATGCTTTAGGGGGCATCTTTTACACAGCATTTTGACACTGTCCCTGCAATCCCCATCCTGCATATTGGAGGGTTGTTTCTGTGACCAATACGAGTGTCATGCTTTGAAAATAACATCATTGCATCCCTTTTGATGAAGGCAACATTCTTCTTGTTGACATTTCCCTGAACAAAACATCAAGAATCCCTATTTTTGCCTTGGCGCGAGTAGCCAGTTCTTCCCTCGCACCAATATGGAAGATTAACACTAGGGCCCGCGCCACCTGGCGCTTTGTCCCAATGTAATGCCTGCGCCAAGCTATTTATGAAATGCTTTTTAAAAATAGAGGTGGAGGTTCCATTCCAACCACCTCAGAGATGAGTCACTGGGAGTGGTTGAACTGAAACAACCACGGGCCTCCTCCTTTAGTTAGTAGTTTCCACCTCCCTTGTAACACTCCTAAAGGATAGGCCTCCCTTCCACTTTTGTAGGGATCCCAACCTCCTTCTTTGCCTCTATGTAAACAAGCCTTCTCTCTCTATTAAAACTAGCTTAAGCTAAATCTGAACAAAGATAATTATAAGCTGAAGTGTTGAACTTGGAGACTAAGCTATAGTTGAATAACTGAGTTATTGAGTAGGTATATCAAGAAGGAACTCCATCGAGAGGTCCCTTTTCCCATCCAAATTCCCCAACGAGCTTTGATACGTGCTTCACCCGAGCCCCGCTGGAGGAGACCACAACGTCAGAGCATGGTTGTATCTCTTCTTTCTACCTATTAATATAAGTGACTATTATTTGGTTCCCGTCTTGTGTTTTGTCTTTATCAAATGCAATATGCTAGTCTTCTCTAACTGACTAGTATTTTTTGGATGGAATTAGTATGTCGTATGTGGGTATCGTTTTCTGATCTCTGTGCAGGTGTCCAAATGTGATAAGCGGAGGGGTTGTGACTTGCCTTCGATCAGGAGCGAGAGGTTCTCATCATCACTACGAGTGTCGACGACAACTTTGGACCACAGGTAGGCCATCTTATCGCATCCTCTTTCATTCAAATATCTAGGAACCTACACTCTAGCATGATTCCTTGTTACTAGACCCACCCTAGGGCTAGAGGGATCATCTCTATTCGCAGAGAGGATTTACTTACATAAAAAATGTATATCGAGTTAACTAACTTTTTATATATTTCATCTATTGTTCATATTTAACCAAATCGTCATTACTTCACTATTCATTCATTAAGCATAAACCATGAAAATTAAATAGTAGATACAATAAAAATATCAACACACATGAACACCAAGATTTTAGGTGGAAACCCAATGTGGGAGAAAAAAACTGTTGGTGTTGTATCTCTCTTCTTTTTAATTATAATTAAGAAAATATTCTTACAACCTTGTACTAGTGCAGACTCTTACCAGCACGCAGGCACCCACCTACAGAAGGATACAACCTTCTCTCGTTCTCCAGCACCCACTATAAGGGAGCTACAACCCCTTGATCTCATTTAAAGGCCCCTAGGGGAAGGGAGCACCTACCCCCTGAACAAGTTTATCAATTACCACTATAAGTAAGCTTTGACTCCCTTACTAAAGGCTACAAACTTCAACACCTATGTGGACCACGTTTCATAATATTTCATACTAGGTCCACCTAACTCAAAATATCAAAACTTGTGGGCCACCTTTCATCATATTTTCAAACTCGACCCACACCCAACATTATGCTCAATACCAAAATGAATATCAAATCTGAACTTCAATTACATAACCAATTGAATCGTTTCATCATTAGCAAATCAATCACTGAACTGAATCTCAATCAACCATTGCAACTATATCAAACCAATATATAATAGATATAAACCATCATAACCATATCATACCAATCACTCATAAATAAGCCATACAATGTTAAACATCAAAAGAAAAATTTTGTCACTGCAAACCTGTTCAAATATACTTCAAAATGTATACACTACTACTATGAATTATACCCGCATATGTATGTGTTTCTTCTATATTACACCTGGGTACATATCTCATATCATTGATTATCGCATCATGAATCATTGCAACACTGAATTAACCATTAAACCATACATAGATCATTGAACTAGTCACAAATCATTGAACCAATCACAGATCACCATATTTTAGAATCATTATCAATCATTGTTCCATACCACATTCAACCCAATTAATATTGTCAAATATAGATCATCAAGATAGATACATCATTTACAGATAGCATAAAACATAGTAGAACTCATCAAATGTCATCATCAAGGCATACTAAAAAACCCTAGAACATATATGTGATTTACACAAGACATATCAGTGTATGTAGTGCTTACCATGTACGACGCCCACGTATAGATCTCTACATACTGGAAAACATTTCACAGAATATATGCATGACCCTACTAAGATAGATTCGTGTATGTGCATGACTATCCAAAGACATACATGTGTACAGATCTAAAAAATTTGTTGCAAACATAACTTCACTCTTTGCAAACTTTCTGTCAAAATTGCAAACTTCCGGATAATTCATTTAGATTACAACATCATTATAACCAAAAATGATCCAGGTAAATCCCTGATACCCTTTTAAACCAAGACCTTTTACTTCGGTTGATGTGTTATAATTGCATCAAAGCATTAATGAACATAAAATAACATACATGCATGTTGTAAAGAAGAGGAACATAACAAGCATTAGCAACATAAGACATTGATAACGGAGTTCGTCCAGGAGGGACTACGTCTCTAGGCCTCGATGTCAAGATAGTGTAGGTCACTGCATTAAGTGTTGGAAGAAGTGATGATGTACATGGATGGTATTTTCTTTGTCATACAAGGAAAATTCCATCACGTAGGAGTAGTTGGACCTCTACTCGAGATGTTCCGCTACAGGAACTCTCACTCTCGAAAAGGTCTCCTATCAGTATGACAATAATTCACACATAATGACTATGATTATCCCGCCAACATGGAAACAAAGGGATCTCAATCAAACATACATGTGAAAATGAGTATCCCGCCAACATGGCAACAAAAAGTATCTTAAACATAAAACAAATCCATTATATAAATTACATCTCACATCAAGAACAAAAACAAGACCCCACATCAAACATCAACTGGGATCTACACAGCACAATGCATCTCATAGAAAAAATAAGTACATGATCATACTGCATATACCTCACATCCTGGAGTTATCTTAAGAAAAGGATGATAAACGGTTGGATCTACTTGTACCATCAATCTCATGGCGTCGAGTAACCTGAAAATGACTGCTCACACATTGAAAGTTGACACTTGCAACTCCACTTTTAAAAGTGGTCAAAAAACATAAAGCTCATATGGAAGATTTGACTGCACTATTGAACTCGTGTCGCCGAGAGGTATAGGATCTACTGTCAATTTGTTGAATTCTAACAAAGTGAAGATCTGGGCCTTAGGGAATCTTTTAGATTCCTCAAAGATGTTGCTCCATAGGGAATTTGGGAATCTGCAACTCAAAACAGGAATTCGATCTCACCATTGAGATCCTTGCGAAATTTCGAGAAGAATGAGTATAAGGTTGACCTCATTCTGATACCAACAAATTTCAGCCTCCAAGGAATCTAAAATATTCCCTCAAGATTCCTAAAGATTCTCCTCCACATGGAATCTGCAAAACCACTTCTCAAAAGGTGAATCTGACCTTTTCATTGCGTTCCCTACGAAATTCTAGTTTAAATGCATATAAATTTTAATACATTCTGAAAATTTTACCTCCTTGGGATCAAAAGATTCCCTTGGCATCAAATAGGAATCTGCCACAAACTGTGTGCTCCAACCTGCCTCCTCTGCCTAGAAATATGTGCTCAGTTCTGCTGCCTTTTCCTTCTCTTTCCTCATGGCTCCATTGGCCTCCTTGTGCCCTCTTCTCTCATGTATTCTCCATCATTCTCCATGGTTTCCTTGAACCATTTGAATAGAATTTTATAATAAAGTTAGAGAATGAATAAGACAAAGTGTGAGGTTGGCACAGGTTGGCATAATCATATTAAGATTTTTTTTTTTGGGAGGTTTTGAGTTCAAATCCCATTGAGTCTAAATATTTTTTTAAAACCCAATTTTAGTTTTAACATAGTTTTTTCAAACTATATAATATATGGAATTCGTATCTCCATATTGTAACGACTCCCAAACAAAAGTGGAGGTTTTGTTTAATATGGAATTTAACCTTATTTAATATGATTTTTTTTACATAACAATTTACCATATTTAAATTGATTTTGATTGTTTAATAACTATATCTAATATATAGTTATTTTTTTAATGATTTTTTTTGTTTTAATGTGGGAAATTTAATATCATTTTGTTTGGTCTTTTCTGCAAGGGAAAGGGGCCAATGGAGGAGCACCATGTGTCAATAGTTGAGGGGATTTCCATGTGGGTCACACATTCTTACTAGGACACCATGTGGCATGCTATGGGCCCCACTTCCCTTGCCTTAACAAAACTTCAAACTGCTCTAATTTTCTTGTATAAGCTCGGATTGACGTGTCGTTCGCACTGTTACGATCAGGGTGGTGAACTCTTCAACTTGAACCTACTTTAAGATCAATCCTAACACTTTGATTTTTGAGCTTCCATAAGCCCTCTTTGTCTCATGTGTGTCTCTAGATCCACCTTGATCAATCCTCCCCACTGAGGAGCTTTTTTTATTCCAAAAGAATCAACAATAATCAGAAATTGTTGTGTACTATGTTTGCACCACAAGTGTCCTGAAAAGGTCACCCTTCCATCTCCTTCACCTTTATTCTTCGTAGCCTTAAGCGATGAGCCAACACCTGCGTCCTCTTCAAACCTATAGTAAAATCTCCTGCAAATCACATGCTCAAATTTACCAACTATGACCCAATCATTTCCATGCTCAAATGTACCAACTATGTACTCAATGGTCAAGTTTACATCAAATGGAAATCACACCCCAGCTATCATTACAAGGCCAAAAACATCATCATCACATTTCAAAGTGATGGCAAACACATCATCATTTTTACATAAAAGAAATACATCACACAACTTATAAAACAAGGCAAAAATACTATTGTTGCTTAACAAGTGATGGAAAAACACATCATGACTTTTACATAAAGAAATGCAACACATGATTTACAAAAATAAGGCCATGACACACTACCACATCTAGAAAAACCCTCTCTCACTTATCAAAGTAAATGGTTCATCTCCCTGTGGCACGTTTGTTTGTCGAGCAACCGTTTCGATCGGTTCATGCATCGACGCTTCATCCTTAAGGTGTTTCTTTGGATGGAGCCTCGAACACGTGGTTCTTTGATGGCCACTTTGGTTGCAATGGCTACAAAAGGTATTCTTCCTCCAAGCCTGCTTAACCAATTTATTTTTCTGTTGTGGAGAATGATTTTCATGCCTCATCCTCCTTTGTGTTTCCATTCTTTTCCAACACTTAGAAATAACATGGTTATGTAAACCACAAAAATGACAAGTTTTTCGATGTGATGATTTACGACCATGATTATCAACATTCTTATATTCAAAATTCACTCTGGGATAGTGATACTTGTTATACCTTCCCCGGTGGTCTCTGGTGTGATCATGGTGATGAGAACTTTCCTCAACTCTTTCACTACAACATGTACTTCGATGGGATGATGGTGAAGTGTTCCCATCAATCCTCTTCCCTGGTGAGCTCAACAATGTCTGTTTTCTTTTGATGTCCTTCGAACATCCTTCTTCAGTGTATCCCAACCATGCGTAGCAAGGTCTCTGCACAACCTCCAATGGCTAAGTTATGCCTTGGCCATTAATCCCAATTCCTCATCCTTTGTACCCCATATTGGTGAGGAGCCTCATGCCAGTTCCTACAATGGGGATCTCTACACTTCCAACATAAATGATATCAGGTGAAGATGAAACTGAAGAGAAGTCAACACTATTTACCTTAGTTTCCGATTTTGAAACATGTGAAGAGGGCTTCTCTGAGCCTTCGTTGCACTTCACTTCCTCCAAGACGTCTATCGCGGCTTGTAGCTAAAGCTGAAATCGTTGCTTCTCCTCCGTCTCTTCCTGTAGGAGTGTCTTCAATGCATCATGATCTGCTTGAAGACTTTCATTTTGGCACTTCAATTCTTCCAACGCCTCTATCGTGGCTTGCAACTGAAGCTGCAATCGATGCTTGTCCTCCTTCTCTTCTTGTAGGAGTGTCTTAAATCCAGCATTGTTTGCTACTTATTTTTCATAAGCTTCGTACAACATGTATGTTTTCTCGAACACCCTAAGCATGGTCTCGTACATGCCTTTGACATCCTCCATTTCTCAACTCAACAAACGTTCAATGGTTCACGCCTACAATCCAAATCGGCAAGAAGACTTCTCTGATACCACTTGATCCTAGTAAATTCCTGATACCCTTTTAAACCAAGACCTTTTACTCCGGCTAATGTGTTATAATTGCATCAAAGCATTAATGAACATAAAATAACATATCTGCATGCTGTAAACAAGAGGAACATAACAAGCATTAGCAACATAAGACATTGATAACAGAGTTCATCCAGGATGGACTACGTCTCCAGGCCTTGGTGTCAAGATGGTGTAGGCCACTGCATTAAGTGTTGGAAGAAGTGATGATGTACATGGATGGTATTTTCTCTATCATACAAGGAAAATTCCCTCGCGCAGGAGTGGTTGGGCCTCTGCCCGAGATTTTCTGCTACAGGAACTCTCACTCTCGAAAAGGACTCCTATTAGCATGACAATAACTCACACATAATGACTATGAGTATCTCGCCAGCATGAAAACAAAGGGATATCAATAAAAAATACATGTGACAATGAGTATCCCGCCAACATGGCAATAAAGGGATCTCAAACATAAAACAAATCCATGATAGAAATTACATCTCACATCAAGAACAAAAAAGAGACCTCACATCAAACATCAACAGGGATCTACACAGCACAATGCATCTCATAGCAAAAAGAACTAAACGATCACACTGTATGTACCTCACATCCTGGAGATATATGAAGAAAAGGATGATAAACTGTTGGATCTGGTTGTACCATCAATCTTGTGATGTCGACTATCCTGAAAACGAATCCTCACACATTGAAAGCTGACAGCTGCAACTCCACTTTGAAAAGTGGTCGAAAAACATAAAGCTCAGATGGAATATCTGATTGCACTATTGAACTCGTGTCATCGAGAGGTGTATGATCAACTGTCAATTTTTTGAATTTTGACAAAGTGAAGATCTAGGCCTTAAGGAATCTTTTAGATTCCCCTTAGATTCCTCAAAGATGTTGCTCCACAGGGAATCTGGAAATCTGCAACTCAAAATAGGAATCTGATCTCACCATTGAACTGCGTGCTCCAACCTACCTCCTCTGCCTTGAAATCTGTGCTCACATCTGTTTTCTTTGCCTTCTCTTTTCTCACGGCTCCATTGGCCTCCCTGTCAGGGAAAATATTAGGGGCTAATATTCATAGGTGGGCTAATTTTCCATGTTTTTTCCAAAAAAAAGATTGGCCATTTTCCATTTTTTTTTAAATTGATTCACCCAAATTTTATAGCATAAAATTATTTTACCCTAAAAATCACCAAACTTTTATATATGGTAATATAAAATTATTAGAAAACTAAATAGTTTTACAAAAATAACACAAAAAATATTACAATTTACATATTGAGGACTACTAAGATTCGCCAAGGTTTCTAAACTTTGAGGTCAACGTCCATCCTTAAAATTTTCCCTTCTCCCTGTGCCCTCATCTCTCATGTATTCTCCATCATTCTCCATCATTTTCCATCATTCTCCATGGTTTCCTTGAACCATTTGAATGGAATTTTATAATAAAGTGTGAGAATGAATAAGAAAAAGTGTGAGGTTGACACATTGGTTGGCATAATCATATTAAGATAGTTGTTGTTGGGAGGTTTTGAGTTCAAATCCCATTGAGTCCAAATATTGTTTTAAGACCCAATTTTAGTTTTAATATAGTTTTTTCAAACTATATAATATATGGAATTAGTATCTCCATATTGTAACGACTCCCAAAAACAAAAATGGAGGTTTTTTTTATTATGGAATTTAACCATATTTAATATGATTTTTGTTACATAACAATTTACCATATTTAAATTGATTTTGATTGTTTAATAACTATATTTAATATATAGTTTTTTTTTTAATGATTTTTTTTTATGTGGGAAATTAAATATCATTTTGTTTTGTATTTTTTGCAGGGGCAAGGGGCCAGTGCAGGAGCACCATGTGTCAACAGCTGAGGGGATTTCCATGTGGGTCCCACGTGCTTACTACGATGCCATGTGGCATGTTGTGGGCCCCACTTCCCTTGCCTTAACAAAACTTCAAACTACTCTAACTTTCTTATACGGGCTCGGATTGATGTTTCGTTTGCACCGTTGTGATCAGGGCGGGGAACTCTTCAACTTGAACCTAGTTTGAGATGATTCCTAACACTTTGAATTTTGAGATTCCATAAGCCTTCTTTGTCCCATATGTGTTTATGGAACCACCTGGATCAAAAAATCTGTCATTATTAGTTACTTACACATTTGCAATAAGTGAATCAATCAAGCACATATGTCAACATGCTTCAAATATTTCAGATCTGAGTCTTCTCCATGCTCCTTGGTGCACACTTGTTTCAAGTCAGATCACACATGAATAACTCATCACTTGCATGCGTAACACCTTGATCTCCATCTCCTTATATATATTTTTCCTTAGTCAATACTTTAATTAAATCCCTTGGTAATGTCGTTAGTATTCTTTGATGGGATCAAATAATCATTTTCGCTTCAATTACTATGGTCCAATACCATGGTAAATACCCATGGAATCTAGATTACCATAGTGAAGATTTTGTACGTGACTTTTACTCACATGAGATGTGTATGTATGCGGCCCTTCTTCATAGGATTTGTGTATACTTCCTCAAACTTCATTTTTGTCGCTCATTTGTGATCAAATTGCCATTTCTCTGCCCATATTATTTGTAGCATATGTACAAGCCTGCATTTTCTCCACAGTCATTAATTTTGACATTAAGTACATCTTAATGAAGCAAGTTGTCATCAAGGAAAACACATTAGTCATAATGCCAACAATCTCCCCCTTTGGACTTAATGGAAACCACTTTAGTGTTTGTTCACCTCCTGCAAAAACACCTGCAAATACCAAATCTAAATATACCAAGCTTCTCTCTTGGTCTTCTTTTCCAAACACCAAGATTCTATCCCCCTTTGACATCAAGGGAAAAGGGTTGAACGAGGTTGAACGAAGGCTTCTCTCCCCCTTTTTAGATAGGATAGTTGTAGGTTTGATATGAAAATTAAAATTGTATACTCACCATGCTCCCCCTGAGCATATGTTAAATCTTCTAAAGATATTAAGTATAGTACAAGACTTGATGACTCAACCAAATATGACCTTTCCTATGACCATTGCTTCTATGCTCCCATGATAACATCAATCACCCAAAAGATTGAGTTTATATATTGGATGAAAATTTTACATCAATGCCCTAACATAATGGGATTACATACATCACACAACTTGATCCTAGTAGCTCATCCGTGACTAAATTTTACAATGATTTACAAAATGGGTATTTTTATGACCTTTACATCAAGAGGCATGCATACATGAAATTTATAACTCTAACAAGGATCTCATATATGAAGTATCCTTTGTAGAAAAACCATGATAATCATCATCAACCATCATGATCCAAATGTGCACCTATGACTTAATCGTCTAATATCAACAACAAAGACAACAGCATGAACATCCTCAATATGTAAGATAAGGCGATGTAGCATCCTTATTTTCAATATCATCAACATGTGACCAAATTTTCAGTGCTTCCAAGCATCATCAAAAAAATATAACATAAGCATAAGATAGTGCAATAAATCTATGTCAACACCTCAACCCTTTGACTTCATATCATCAAGGTCAACATGCTTTGTTGGCTTAAGGGGTCCTGACCTAGGTTCGGTGTGCAAGGTTTACCAAAAAACCCCTATAATACTGGCCCTTTCGGCAGTGACCTGCTTGCGCAAGTCAAATCTCACCCGAAGTAGTATGGGTGGGTGCTGGAACTAGGTTTCCGCACCCTGAGAAAGGATGGGTAAGGCAAGCAGAGCTGCGTCCTGTTTCTATAATTCCCAGATTACCTTGTTCTTTGCAGAGTTAATTACGTTTTTATTTGCATCCACGTGCACT